>JAJGOT010000804.1:0-233804 GCA_022457155.1 Cladopsammia gracilis | reverse complement strand
TTGTATAAGATTTTTGTCCTCCCAACCTCGTTTTCAACTTTTTCACTGCGAGGCTGGGCGGCAAAAACAAAGCACTTTATTCTCCGGGGAGTCAACATGGCCGCCGCGTGATAATTGTCCCTTTAATCTGGTTTATCTCTGAGCGGATAACCATTGACTGACTCGGTCCGTACGCCATGACCTCGAGCCAAATATTTTCCCATCCGGCCCTCCCACTTAGTCAATAAGTACATATTATTCACTATCATCCTATTTAAAAACAAAACTACTGGGTACAGTTCGACTCAAAAGCCAGCGCAGATGAACATAATTCAGCAATTGCATGACGTTCTTGTCTAGTGGTCATTTGGGTGTTGTTTGATCACAAACAACAACAGTTAATTTATACATTACCATAAATGTAAGGGCGAAAACAGATGTCATTGAAGCGCATTTTGTCGTTATGTGACCTCAGCTACCGTGTATTCGACTAGTGTCATGTGCAGCGGCAATGATTTCGAATTTGCAAAGTTTCCTTGTGCGTAAGCTTATATGTATTTCCCGATATAACATGGGCAAGAAACAGTGCAGTATATATATTATTTACTCACCAGCTCGCTTTGCCTCTGCAGAGAATGCACACTCGTCCGACACCACATTGCTCGCATCTTTTTCGGATTCCATAGACCTTTTTCTTTCGCTTTTACTCTGTGTAATCAAAACTACCCCTATAATGAAGAAAATTATTCCTAAAACTGCTATGACCACCGCCACTGCAAATGCAATCTTTCTGTTCCGCTTGAATCGCTTTGAGCTTGTCTTTTCAGCTGAATCTTTCTCCACTTTGACTTCGTAACTGCCCGCATTATCGTCCCCATTCAGTGTATTTCTGCTGAAAGCGCCTGAGTGACTTCATGGTCTGCCATCTTATAAATTAGAACCGATCAACTAAGGACTGAATGCGACAATGCTATGCATGGGCTGGGTTATGGCTCACGGTTGGCTTGCCTGAGAAAACAGACAACGTGTGAAAATGACGCCTGTTTTCTCAGGCTATGCATTGGCAAACGATTCAGCCTTAATCAGGCGTATCGTTCTTGGATCTTCTTGTGAAAACAATAAATTCTTTGAAAAGAACTCGTGTACATAATTTGCACTTATATGACTGACAACTGGGTTAATAGCCTTCATGAACCCTTTAATTAATTGTTCAGAGATAATTAAATGAAAGAAAGATGATTTATTACATGGACGAAATAGACAGAAAGATAGACCGCGAGCTGTCGCCCTGGTGCCACGCGCGAGAGCGCACATTTGAAATTATGCAAATTGCTGTAAAAACGAGAAGCTGCGGCTTTGCCGCTCGCCGCTCGTATGTCACTCCATTCTCGGATCGATCGCGCTCATGTCACACCGCTCAAACCTAAAGTGTGACAATTCAATACATTTATTTTGAACTTATATATGAATATTCATCGCAGTATATTACGATAAGTGAACCTTTTCGATATTCCCATACATTTCCTCTAAATTTAAAAATACGAACGGTCACACAGTTGGTGTGGGCTCCCTGTGGCACTTGTTGTGAAATTTGACTTTTCTAGCCGTTATTTTGTCTGCTTTAAAATAGTTCATATTTCTTTGCTTCTATCACTTTTGGCTATGGTTTCTTCATATTTCAAGATAATAAAGTAAGCTTAAAGCCTAGAAAGCCTAGAAAATCTAAAGGCCCTCAAATGCCTTGCCTGAGGCCACAAGATTGTTTTATTTTTTTCTGTTAGTTCAAAGCCGTTTAAAACTTGCTGTAAACTACTACTCTCAGAAGGCTGGAAATGCTATTGCAGCTTCCCTATATTTCAAAAAATACCGAGGAGCATGCCCCGGACTCACATATAAAACCATGGAGCCTTCGGCGCTCGTGATGGCCGCCCTAATATAATTTTTACCGTGCTTCGGCCCTGTAGCGGATCCAAACTCTATCCTATTGGGTGCGGAGGGGGGGGGGGGGAGGAGGGGACGAAGGGAATAGAGGAGGGGAGAGAGAGGAAATGCTTTTCGGCCCTTCGTGCTTCCATTTTTTGGCAAGATAAGAAGAGTTGGGGACCGGACCCTAGATCCGCCACTAAAGTGTGACCCGTGGTGCGTTTATTATGCTGTACAAGGTGGTTCTATACTTTTGAGTCTGTGGGATGAAATCTTAAGTGTGACCAATCAAATGAAAGCTATTGAGTAGTGCTTCCTGTGGTACTGTTTATTATGCTGTACAAGGTAGTTCTAACTTTTGAGTCTGTGGATGAAATCCTAAGGTGTGACCATTCAAATGAAAGCTACTGAGTAGTACTTTCCTGTGGTACTGTTTATTTTGCTGTACAAGGTGGTTCTAACTTTTGAGTCTGTGGATGAAATCCTAAAGTGTGACAATTTAAATGAAAGCTATTGAGCAGTACTTTCCTGTGGCACTGTTTTTTTTTATGCCGTACAAGGTGGTTCTAACTTTTTAGTCTATGAATGAAATCCTAAAGTGTGACCATTCAAATAAAAGGGTTTGAGCAGTACTTTCTTGTGGTACTGCAACTTTTATGATGCACAAGGTGGTTCTAACTTTCGATACTGTCGATGAAATAATACAATGTGACCAGTTAAAAATGGTTGTACTTTTAAGGCATAAAAACCCATCCAAATATAATCTAAATCCTGTTACAGTGCAATTAAAATAATCCTCTAATAAAACCCCCAAGAAAACGCTTTTTTAATCATACAGGTTTTGCTTTTGGGATGTTTAGGCCATCGTCGTTTCTCCGGTTAAAATCAATAAATGGCTTCGTCGTCATCATTTTCTTGAAACATCTCGTTTAGTTCCTTCAAGTTTGTATACTCGTCGTTGTCCTCTTTAAATGTTGCTTCCGAATAAGATTCCTGTTTCCTGTAAGCAGTAAGAACATCTTTACAGCCTTCATCTTCCTCGTGTAAAACACAGTTGGCGTACCTTTCAATGTTACTTCGTAGAAACGATATTGGCGCTTCTCCATGCGACAAAATGTGGTAATGAAAGTCTTGAAGTTTAAACTTATTTCCAAGTTTGGCGAGAGTTTCATTACGCATTCCCCAGATTGCCAACTGACCAGTCATGTACGCGGTCGCCTGTCCCGGCCAAGCCTGGTAACGACTAACCTCGTTGGTAACTACGTCACTATTATCCCACATGTAACGGTTAAACAAATCCAGGGCTTGATCACGTGTCAAGTTTTTGTTATGGAGACCAGTGTCGATAATAAGACGAAGAGCGCGCCATATCTGAGATTTGATAGCCCCGTAGCTCTCGAGTGGACGATCTTGGTATAAATCTGAAAAAGGAAGGACAATCACTTGGAAAAATCTGAGATTCGTTTTGGACTTAAAAATGACCTTTGTCCTCAGAAATGTTTTTAGAAAACCGTGGAAGATCATTCCAAACATGAAGGGCTGGAAATATTTAATCTGCATCAGAAAAGCGTTTTTATTTGATATTTTCTCTTAAACCCATCAGCAACTCGTCAAATATTTGCTATTTTAAGAAAAATGGCCACGTGACATGTCACGTGACTTATGGGAAAGCTTATTATACTTATAAATGATAAGAACGATAAGACCTTTCCATGTACCAAATTTCGATTCAGTTCCATTCTCTTTGTTAAAGTTATCACAATTAAACTGTTTTACCAGGTAAGAGCTTTTGACCCAGGCCTTAAACTACTTGAGATGTGTCCCTGTGATTCACTGAAGTTTATATAACAAGAGGCTACGCGTAGCCTATACTCGTGCCGGTAATGTACGTTACTCGCGGGGACGTAAAACAGCAACAGGCAAATGAAACCAAAGTTAGTTTCGCTTCTGCTCGCATGCGTGCGTATTCTCGTACCCAGATCTAATGCGATGCAAAAATAAGAGACGAAGAATAAAAAGAAAAACGGATGGCAAAACTTACCTCGTTGCCGTATCCGGCACGAGGAAACAACAACAAACAACAAAACCCAAATTTGTTTCGCTTCTACTAGCTTGCATCACACCAAATCCCAAGTATCAAGGGCTCAAAATTTTCTCGCAGTGCATGTGTACGTATTCTCGTACCTTGATCTAACGCGATCCACAAAAGTAGATACGAAAACACCGAGGAAAAGAAAAAGAAAAACGAAGGGCAAGCCTTAACCAGGAGCCCATTACTAGGAGCGTGCAACTTCCATACTAAGCCTACATGTATGTCACAGTGTTTTCACAGACGAATTTATTTTTAGACTATATATTTTCCCGCGAAAATGGTCAGTTCCGGTCCACATCAGTAATATGATCCATGAAATAAGAAGAAAAGAAATGGCGGCCTTAAGCGCGTATGTCGACAGAATAAAAATACACTAATTCCATCTCTCTTCTGCTGTATTTCAGCTCTGCGAGTCTGCGGGAGTCTGATATTCGCGGTAAATTCAAATCTAAAATAAATTCGTCCGAGAAAACGCCGTGACAGGAATATAGGGCAGTTGCACGATCCTAGTAATGGGCTCCTGCCTTAACTCATTGCCGTACCGGCACGGGTAATAAACCGCTGTATTGTCAGTGTTTTGCTGGCTCACCTGTGTCCTGAGCTGCTAATGGATTTTCTGCGTACAAAGCCCAACCCTCTCGAGATGCAGTCACTTGGGAATTCTTTAGAAAGTCATAATCCACACCAACTCGGCAAACATCCCTGAAAATATAAAAATGAAATGCAAAAATAACAGTTTTCTAAGATAGAAAAACGGCGTAGAAGTGATAATCATCTTTTCCTTCTCCCAGGCTATGACGGCCTTGATTGAGGGAGGGCGGATGGGCGGGATGGGGGGGGGGGGGGAGGGGGGTTAGTCTGGAGGTCTGCATATCAGCAAACATTTTTAGCCGATTACTCTTACTCTAAAAGTATGATGTGAAGCACAAAACCTCTGAGTGTAAATTTCTCGCTGGAATTGATGTAAAAAGTTGTGTTTTTTTGCTTGTCAATGGGTAAATTTCATCAATAATTTCACTTTCGTATAGTAGTTACTGTTTTAATTTGTCTTATTTTATTTAGCGTCTGGAATACAATAAAGAAAGATGGCAAATCAGGCAAATGTTAGCTCGGTAATGTAATTAAAAAGATGTAATGTTCATCATGTCCTGTGCGTGAAACAAAGAAAAAAATCTGAGCCATCGACAGGATTCGATCCTATGACCTTCCGCACACCGGTCGGATGCTCTAACCACTGTGCGACGAGAGAGTCATGGCCGGCTTGGCCATATACTATTGTAGGTTCATTTATGACATACGTCCGGCGTACTGCCATGATCAGCAATGTCATTCTCGTCCCCAGAGCCCTCGTTTCATTTGGAGCTGACGAGAATGTAGCAATGTCAAAAGCGTCATGTGAGGTGATAAACAAAGAAAGATTTGAAAGCAGGAGGAAAATAGCAAAAAATAATCCATTTACTAAGTGCACCTGATTGACGCGCGTGCAACGTAGGTGTCCAATTACAGCTATACTATTACAGAAAGTTGTAATTGGATAGCTGTAATTGGATACCCACGTGACCGCGCGCCAATTGCGTAAGAAATAGGCGCACGGATGACCAATCACAATCGAGAATTTTGTTATTGATACGATTAGCTCGGTAATAAAATGAGAATGATGTAATATTCATCATGTCGCCAACAGAATACATTGTATCACTTATAAAGAGTTTACGTAAAAATTTTCGACTTGCATCATGTGGCACCTCGGTCGCACAAGTTCCGTGTGTTGCTCCGGCCCTAAAACAGGTTACAAACGGTGATGAAAAACATAACGTAGCTTCCAGTGTAAGGAACTGAATGACTTACCGGAAGTGTTCTAAATAGCCTTGAGCTTGTGTATGATGTCCAGGACTCGCTTCATGCGCGTTCACAGTAAACTCAAAGAACCTGGGTCCCATTCGATCCACAAAGAAAGGCACCTCATACCTGCCGGGACCTGCACACGTACTTGAGCTTTCCGAGTAGCCTTGTACGGAACGTAGGGGATTAAAATTTATCACCATAGAAACAGGACAATTTGGAGCAGTGGTTTTGTTTCCCGCGAAGTAAAATAAGCTGGTAAGTTTGGGCCTGATGCGTGCGATGGTATTTCGAGCCAAATCCAGCCATTTCAACATTGTTTTGTAACGTTCTGGACAATACACTTGGGCATCTGACAGAAGAAATCAAAGGAACTGATGATCTAACCGTCTTAAATTTTAAACTTATTTTCCACTGTACAGCTTGTCTGTAAACTCTGTATACATATAAAAAATAAAAGCCACATATTATGTAAACAGCAGCCAAATTAAGATCAACGATCTCTTCAAGTTGGAATCCATCTTCATCCTGGTCATCTAAAGTCAATGGCACTTAGTAATAGTTGTAGCGCACAAATGTAGCAAACGTAAGTTTTTCTCGGATATCAATGTGTCTTTTGCCTTCACAAAAATATACTGTTGTTGGCATGGCCCTTTAAGGCTGGTTCCCACTATCGACGGAAGCGGAATCGGAATCGCAAGAACGTTACGATCTAGTGGAAATCAAAACGACGGGAAACGGATAGTAAGCGACGGAAGCAGAAGCGGAATCGGAAGAAAAAGGAAACCTTCTTATCCTTCCGATTCCCATTTCTTTCAGCTTCCGATTCCGATTGTGACTCCGTTTTTTAATTTACACTAGAACGTAAGGCTCCTTACGCTTCCAACTCCGACTCCACTTCCGATTACGTCACAAGTGGGAACCAGCCCTTAAAGGAACAGTCTCCAGGTTGACATATCGTGTTTTCATGTTTATGGCCAGGAGCTTGCTTAAGCTTTTTTATTTTATATTTAAAATAGAAAAGATAATCGCTAAAAGTGGTGAAAGCAAAGACATTTTAACTAAAGAGACAAAATGACGGCTAGAAAAAGTCAAAATTCAACAAGAATGGCAATTTTGATTACTTGACCGCCTGTCACGAAATCAAATTTGATGAATCAGTAATCCACTGCACTTTATCTCCAAATTACTGCTTCTGTTTTTCTCTATGATAGCATTTGGCGGTATAACATGGTAATAAGGTAGGTGAAATTTTATTAAACGACGGGAAAGTGTCCCTGTAGTTCGATCAGTATTTCTTTTGTTATATTTCCCAAACTTCATTGTTACTTTGTACCTTTTACATTCTTGCATTTACGGTAGGCTTCTTCATTGGACTCATTCTCTGGAAAAGGATTTTCGTTAAAATACATTGCCGAAGAATTCAGATGGTTTCTGAACTCTCTCACAGCTTCATCATCGTTTTCTTTTTTTGTGATCTGCTTAGCAATCTTGACAGCTTGAGGGTACAGTTTATTCAGCATCTTCCATCCCATAATGTTTACGTCATCTAAATAAGAAAAAAGGAGAAATAAAATCCCGTTCAATGTTCGCGCTTATGTTACACTTGGCAGATGATCTGTTTAATCTCGGTTTACTTTAAGTGTGAATTTACAAATGTACTTCATCGATTTAAATGCTGATCAAATGAAAATTCCAGAGACCAGAAGGCCTGGGGGGAGGGGGGGGGGGGTGAAGACCACAGATCGGGGGGGGGAGGGCTCCGACATAAAAGTGACGAAGATTCTCTTTGGAAATTTGAATGAAAATGGTTCAGAATAAAAAGAATTTTTCATCCTTCAGAAAAATAAGGGGAAAGGGGAGGGGGAGGGGGATTGGGAGGGGAGAGGAAAGGAAGGGGTAGCGGGTCCCTTGGGTACTTCCCCTAGATGCGTCACCACTCAGGTAGAGAGATTATGGAATCTTTATTTTTTCCTTCGGCAAATGAGATGCAAATATCTGAGTTATAAGAGAGAAACAGTGCGAGGCGTTACCTGGTGTGATGCTTTGTGTTGTATGGAACGACATAAAACTGCTATATGACTCCTTTCCAGACATGATCCTGTCCCCATTCGCGAGAGTCCTATTTGTCCTCTGTATGGTTCTACTCCCGTTGAAGTACACATATTCCACAGGCAAAGTACCCAGTCCACTCGACACATTGCTCGGTAGGCAATGCGGTAGGTGATCATTCCCAAGGTACTCAAGCAGATCAGCTATAGGTGACCCAACATTCCTAATAAGGCTCTCTCCAACAAGAGCGGATCCATTCTTGCCATATCTTTCAATGATCTTGTCAGATTCCTCTGGTGGCAGACTAGAGAACAATGATACTCTATCGGGAAACCAAGAAAGGACTCCCCGACCTGAAGAAATAAAATGTGGATTAATAAACTGAAGGAATGAACGACTGATTAATTGATGAAGAGAAAACAAAGGAAATCACAGAGAAGGTTTGGTTTCATCGGGCATCCAATGCAAACACCTTAAAGTGGAGACATGGCCAATACGCGGTGGAGACGCGGGAAAGACGCAATGGAAACTCGGCCAATACGCGGTGGAGACGCGGGAAAGACGCAATGGAAACTCGGCCAATACGCGGTGGAGACGCGGGAAAGACGCCATGGAAACTCGGCCAATACGCGGTGGAGACGCGGGAAAGACGCAATGGAAACTCGGCCAATACGCGGTGGAGACGCGGGAAAGACGCAATGGAAACTCGGCCAATACGCGGTGGAGACGCGGGAAAGACGCAATGGAAACTCGGCCAAGACGTGGTGGAAACGCCGCTCGGGGTACTCCGGGAGGGAGGGGGTACTCCTCAAAATATTTGGTGCAGATGTGCGGTCCGCCTATTGAAACGCTTAACAGTTTCACACTAAAATATGTAATTTCCCCCTTCCCCCCCCCCCCCCCCCATCACCAAACTGGGTGATGTTCTTACCCACTTTCAGACCTGACCCCTAAATCCACAACTATTTTCTGGGACCAAAACGGTTCAAAACCCATACGCTATATTTTGTGTATATGAAAGTACCCACCGCCAGGAATTTTTCTCTGCAAAGATGAAGAAATATTTGCGGTTCGGGTATAAAATGTTTGAGAGCATCAAAAAAAATTGCAATATGTTCCCACAAAAAATATTGCGATAAAGATCGTCAGCGTGCTTTTACACGGAGTTGGTATTCATATGGTGTCCTTACCTGATCTCTGAGATGCAATTTCTAGGTATCTATCCTCCAGACACCCCTTTCCCTCCTTGCACACTGTCACAGATCCCACCATACCGGTTCTGATCCCGTTTTTCAAGTTTTCTTTAAACTGGTTTATCCCGTCTTTAAACTTTTCCAAAAGCGTTAAAGAATCTTCCAGGTCCGCTGCCGTTTTGGGGTGGAAAAGAAACAACATCATGGCCAGATGTTTCTTAATCGATGTGATGCCTTTAAATGTCAGCGTGCAATATCTACCTGGACCAAGCATCCAATAACCTGATTAAAGTAAGAAAGAAAGGCTAATAGGTAAAGTTGCATATGAGCCACAGGCAGCCCAAACAGCCGGACCCTATCTCCGTTTCTGTAGCATAACGCAACTAGGAATATTGCTACTTCCCCCTGGATGAGATGCTACCAGAAGCCCAGTACTAGGAGCGTGCAACTGCCCTATATTCCTGTCACGGCGTTTTCTCAGACGAATTTATTTTTAGATTTGAATTTACCGCGAATATCAGACTCGCAGAGCCACGATGACCAATCACAAGTAGCGAACTGCCCTTTTTCGCGGGAAAATATAGTCTAAAAATAAATTCGTCAGCGAAAACGCCGTGACATAGGCTTAGTATGGGAGTTGCACGCTCCTATTAATGGGCTCCTGATGCTACTGATTCGCAGGGTTTTCCCCAGGCTTATGTCTGCGTATTTACACACTTGCATGGAGAAAGAAAAGGTGAAATAAAACAATATGACGGCAGAGACTGGGCCTCAAGCTACCGACCTTCAGATCTGAAGTACAACGCACTAACCACTACCCCCCCCCCCACCCCACCCCACCCCACCCCACCCCACCAGAAACTGAGAAAAGACCAGCAACAATTAATACCATTTTTGCTTATTTTCCTTTATGCCTACAGCCTTTTGTTTATGTTGAATGATTATTTTGTAGAAGTCGTTGGTGGAGAATTACCAGACTCGTACCCAGTCGCTATTTATTTGATTTTAGGGCACGAGAAGATAAGCTAAGATTGGATACTAGGGTGTGTTAAGGCGCGCCGGATGGTATGGAAGGGACGAAATCTGCCAGGCTTTTTCTTACCTTCGTCCCTTCCCAAGCCACTCCGCGCGCGTCAACTCACCCTAGTATCCAATCTGCTCTCGCCCCAAAATCAAATAAATAGCGACTGGGTACGAGTTTGGTAAATCTCCACTAATTTTGGGTTAAATAACTGAAATTTTTTCAACCATTTCAATGAAATTCTACCAGATAAGTAGTTGTTTTCATAAGGTCGTCCAAAGTAGTGCTTCAAGAAATGGTCAGTTTGAGCTATCATGCGCTGTTCACGTGCTAACAGCAGCGTCCTGTCAATCTTCATTCCATTTAACTCCGCCCATAATGATTGCGATCGTTCCGCTATGGCTTTAATACTTTCCGGGGTAGGGTTGTAAGGCTGGAATAGTTTCTTCATAAACTCGATGGGGACCCCTGTCATTTTCCCAGCATCGTAAGGATGAAGTTCGTAGAATGATCTGTCAACTTTCTGGAAGAATTCTGGTAGGCCTGAAAATGAAAATATAACTGAAGTTTACATAAATATTTGAAGACTTTATCACGCTATGCTCATGCTTACACAAATCTTTCTACTAGCTGCTTGGCTTAAGTCATTAAAGGTTCTAACATAATAACTTGTACAAATATGTAAAGCACAATTCTGCAGTTAATACTACAAATACGATATAGATGGCTTCATTTTGAGGACGACTGAAATGGAGAGCAGTTATATTACGAGTGCTAAAGCAAATTTATCGTTGGGCTGTAGGATAAATTACTAACTTGTGTAACAGCATTAACCGTTCCCAATTTCGTTAGGATTTAGTTGTGTGCCTTACTTATTTGTACAAATTGTTAATTTAGACTATTTACATGTAATGACTTTAGCCAAGTAATGGAAGATTTATGCAAGCATGCGCATACCATGATATTGTCTCTTTAATCTGGTTTATCTCTGAGCTGGATAACCACTGAATGACACGCAGTAAGAGAGTTATATCTTCACTCTTTAAAAGTTAACATAAAATCGATAACTTCACATGTGTCGAGATACGATTTTTCCGTAGTAGGAGAAGTCCTTTTATTGTTCGACTGTGACCTTTGGACAATATTTGGAGAATTCGGAAATCTTCGGAAAATCTTAGCTTCGGAAAATTGCTTAAAACTTCGTAATCAGTGTCGTTTATATAATAGACAAAATAATACATGGCTGCTTGGAGATATGAAATTTTTCTTCTCTTGTTCAACTCGATATCTCACTCGTTCACTACAATCACTCGTGAGATATCGAGTTGAACACGAGAAGAGAAATTTCATCTCTCCGGGCACTCATGTATTATAAAAACGTAGGCTGTGTTTGCAATGACCACCGTAACAAAATAGAAGCACCGGATCCTGTAGTAAAGGATCTAATCAGCGTAAAAATGAAACAGTATGATACAAAAGCAAGGCTGATTAAACGGTACGGAAATTGTATTTGAATCCAATATTTCGAAAGAAGAAAGGCTGTGCCTTTCGAAATATTGGATTCAAATACAATTTCCAGCCTTGCTTTTGTATCATACTGTTAATCATGTATTAATCTCAAACCCAGACATCCCACGGTCAGGCGAAAGTGCAAACACGAGTGAGATCTGAGTACGAGATCACCATGTATTATACTTGTAGCCGTCTCACAAGTGTTGTTTTGCTCCTCGCTAACCGGATACTTTACTTCTGTTTGTCTCCCCATGCTAGGTTTAGGTTGAGTCCACCGGGACTCAACCTAAATTTGACTGAATTTTTGAGAGGTTTAAAGAAGGGATAGAAGAAAGAAAATGAATTTTGGAACACCAACAGATAGTTGATACCAGGAGCCCATGGGCTCCTGTTGATAAGCACGAAAGAGTACCCCAGGTTGCTAGTGGACTATTTTGGTGTCCATCTATTAATTATTAACTACAAATTTTAATTTTAAAACTTCATTAAATCTTCAATATTTCTTTTTTCTCTAAATTTTACCAATCCTTTGAGAAAAACTATCTCCTCCCAAACATCCCCCAAAATTTACAAAACACCCCCATAGATTCATGAGATGAGCATAGCGTCGGGATTGCTTGAAACGTGAACGAGATATTTCCATGTCAAGTGGCGGAAAAATGGAGTTCAGGTTAAGTCCCGCCTTCAGAGTTTTCACCCACTGACCTTCTGTCCAAACTTCTACAAAGCTAGTTTGTTTATAGACGTTTATTTATATGAAATACACTGGAACGAGTACGCGCGCGAAAAGCGAGAACGAGCGTACACGCTCCGCGCTCGTTATCGCCTTTCGCTCACCTTGCGGTCACGCTTGCTTCGTAGGGCGCACTTATTCGCTACTATCCTAAATAAATACAAAACTATCGGGAACAGTCCGACTCAAAAACCAGCGTATATGAACATAATTGCCAATTGCATGACGTCCTTGTCTTCTTGTTATTTGGGTGTTGTTTGATCACAAACAACAGGAGTGAATTTACACATTACCATAAACGTTTATAGAGCATGTCATTGAAGCGTTTTTTGCCGCTTTGTGACCTCAGCTACTGTGTATTCGCTTAGTGTCATTTGCAGCGGCAATGATTTCGAATTTGCAAAGTTTTCTTGTGTGTATATGTATTTTCCGATATAACATGGGCAAGAGGCAGTGCAGTATAACATATATTACTTACTTACTTACTCACCAGCTCGCTTTGCCTCTTCAGAGAATGCACACTCGTCCAACACATCCTTACTCGCATCTTTTTCGGATTCCATAGACCTTTTTCCTTCGCTTTTACTCTGTGTAATCAAAACTACCCCTATAATGAAGAAAATTATTCCTAAAACTGCTATGACCACCGCCACTGCAAATGCAATCTTTCTGTTCCGCTTGAATCGCTTTGAGCTTGTCTTTTTAGCTGAATCTTTCTCCACTTCGACTTTCAGTGTATCTCCTGGTGAAAGCGCCTCAGTGACTTCATGGTCTGCCATCTTTACAGAATTTGGAACCGATCAGCTAAGGACTGAATGCGACGATGCTATGAGCTGGGTTGTGGCTATCCTCACGGTTGAGTTCATTCAGAGTTCAGTATGCATTGGCAAACGATTCGGCTTCAATCAGGCGTATCGTTCTTGTGAAATCAATAAATTCTTTGACAAGACTCGTGTACATAATTTGCACTTATTGTCTGACAACTGGGTTAATAGCTTTCATGAACCCTTTAATCAATTGTTCAGATCATATTGGTCATATTGAAGATCATTAAATGAAAGAAAGATGATTTAATAGATGGGAGAAATAGACAGAAAAATGGTCCCTAGTTCTCACTCGATTTTATCTTATTTTCGGAACAAACTGAAGCTGAGTTCATTATAATGTCTGCCAGAAAAGATAACATTTGATCACTTGAAATATGGAAAGCGTTTGAACATACTATTATAAAGCGCATGCACTGGTTTGAAACCTGAGAAAGTTCTTTGATTGTTTTTTTGTAAGCGTTTTTAGCTGTTGTTAGGCCTTGACCACAACCACAAATAGATTTTGAACTTTGCCCCGGGGGGGGGGGGGGGGGGGTACTCCCGACAATTTAGGATAGGTGTTTACCGCCAAGGTTCTCAAACCCTGACCCTATTTAAGGGTTTTTCTAAATCGAGATTTGATACCCTTTTAAGGCCCAAAACCAGGCGTGTAGTACAGTTTTAACAGACCATATCTTTTTCGTTTTGCGCGTTGGGGTGGATACTGCAATTTAGTGACCCCATCTAAGGAATATCTAAGGATCACAATACCAAAAATACCAAAAAGGATACCCTATTTAAGGACTGAGCACCTAAAAAATCCTACCCTATCGGGCGGCACATACCTTTATAGCGCATATAAGGTAGTACCCCCTCCCCCCCCGGGTAACCAGCGCAATAAAAAACAAAAGGTGTGCACGGTTGTAGTGCTTTCAACATAAATTGTACCTCACTTTGTTGTCGTCATTGAAGCTCCAAGATTTTATCGACTAACTATGGCTTGAAGTTACCACCGTACATTGCAATATAAAAAGAAGAATTCTCTATTTTCGAATTGCCCATAATACACTTTGTTTGCCCCCCAAATTCTGCATAAACTATTGTTTTGAAATGCTCTTGGGAGGACTGCATATTCCCAAGAGCATTTCAAAACAGTAGTTTATGCAAAATTTGGGGGACAAACGAAGTGTATTATGGGCAATTCGAAAATAGAGAATTGGCAATTTATGCAACTTAATGTTTCGTGATTGAGTCTGTAATTAAGTGATAATGTCTAGACAAAAAACACTTTGTGTTACATATTTCTAATACTTCTGCCAAACCCTGTCAAGTTAATTACATAAATGTATTTACAAATAACAACACTAGTATGTTGACAATAGTCCCGGACAGGAGCCTTAGTTTGTTCTTATAATTGAGAGAGATAAATCAAATGATATGTGCCAACTACTTGGCGCTGTCTCAGAACCTTCTCCGTGCTTCAAATGGGAATAGTTAGCGAGCATCGTCGAGCCCGCGGTATGGTGATTGACTGTCACAAAAACTCGTAGCCTCGTAGGTACTTCATGTAATAAGGGATACATGAAGTGAAACTGTCCCGCCTCTTGAGCAACGTTTCGCTCAGGTTATTTTCACATTATATCGCCAAAATGCCACCAAATATACAACTTAGTTGGATAAAAAGATCTTTACAGAGCGACACAAAAGCAGTAGTTTGAAGATAAAGTACAGGATTGCAATGATTGAAGTGGATTTCAGTTCATGAAAGTTGATTTATTGACAGGCTTGCCATTCTTGCGAAATTTTGACTTTTCTAGCCGTTACTTTGTCTGTTTAGTTCATATTTATTTGTTTCTATCACTTTTGGCGATGGTTTCTTCCAATTTCAAGATAATAAAGTAAGCTTAAAGCAAGCTCCTGGCCATAATCATGAAAACACGATATTTCAACCGGGACAGTCTCCGTTTAAGTTCCTAAAACGTCAGAACAATGTTCATTATTGTTTGAAGTTCCCGACATGACACAACTAACGTAAAACGTTTTAATATACGCATCAAGAAACCACAATGGGACATCTCCTTGTGAAAGCACGTGATAATGAAAATCGCGAATATCGTAGTTTGTTCCCAGGTTTGCTTCCGACTCATTGCGCATCCTCCAAATCTCCAGCTGACCAATCATGTACGAGGTTGCTTGGCCCGGCCAGGCCTGGTAACGGGTCACTTCCTTCTGGATGACGTCACTGTCGTCCCACATGTATTGCTTAAATAAGGCCAATGCTTCGTCACGTGACATGTTCTTGTAATGTAGAGATGTATCAATGATCAGGCGAAGAGCTCGCCAGATCTGAGATCTAATGGCACCGTATAGGCGCAGTGGTTGGCCTTTGTATAAATCTAGGATAAATCGCATAGAGAGATGATACTATTGCTCGAAAAAAAAATGTACACGTTTATTTAGGACTACTTATTATTACGATAGAAATAGTAAGGTAAAATCATAAAACACTGACTAAACGTATAATAGAATAATTAACAACTATTCGCTGAAGTGGAGGTGGCTGATTAAAAATATTAAACAAACAGCGGTGATAAACATTTTAAAAAACATGCATTTTATGAATAGCTTCCCATATTTTAACGGTTATACTTTTGAAAATGTATGTTGACTAGCATACGAAACGTTAAGTTCATAAAATGCATGTTTTTAAAAAATGTTTATCACCGCTGTTTGTTTAATATTTTTAATCAAGCCACGATGGCCGAAGACCAAGAGTTTATATGACACTGTTTTTGGAGGTGGCTGGTTGAGGATATTTACCGAGTCGCGAAGTGGCGAGCTAAATATCCACCAATGGCCACCGACACTAAGGTGAATAGTTGTTTAAGTACATACTAAACCAGTGCGGATAATATAGCACGAAAATGATGATTTTTAATTCATCCATTCCTGTCAACGATTACAATTTTCGCGCGGAAATGACCGAAATTTGCTTGAAGGCGAATAGCACTTGCTATCATGAGTTTCAGTAGCCAATCAGAGCGCGCCAACAACGCTATCCACTGTTTTAGTGTATACTAAAAGGATTTAGTTTCTAAACAAACTTTAGTGCTGCGTTTCGGGGAGTAAAACATGAAAATTTGCTGTTAACTGAGTTATAAGGTCATAATTGGCCATTGTAAAAAGATTTAAAAGCTGATCTTTCGAGCGCTAGCCCTTTCGCCAGATCTAGAGCGAATTCGCACGATATAAATTCCCTAGAGCCAGTTTCATATGTAAAGTAACGCCATACCCAAAGCACAGACAGTCCACAAGAGCAGAGGTAAACATGTTTTTCATAGCAGAAAAAATAGCCTGCAGAACAGGCGCTTTATGCAGTGAGCGAGCGCGGAGCGTGAGTCACGCCACGGCGGATCACGTGAGGGCGTGTCTTGCGCTTCGCGCTCGCACGCCACAAAAGCGCCTGCTGTGCTTACCTCCAGGTTGACATCTAACTGGCTACAAAACGCACACAACAGGATTGTTTTTGGTCAATTAAACGTAAAGCTATAAGACCAATCATGGCTGGCTTTGTGTATGTTTTCCCACACTTTGCACCGGTTGCAAGGTTTTTGCTTAGTGTTGTGATTGTTTTATAGCGAAGTTTTCAATTGAGTGTCGTAAAACCAAAACCAAAGTAATTACTCTGACCAATCACAGCAGTCGTAAACAATCCAATGAACCAATCAGAGGTCGAAGCAATTACATGTCGGCGGCGCCAAGCTCGAGAAAACGCGTGCGAGCAAGTCACGATTGGTTTTGGTTTTACTTTTGATTGGTCAAGAAAGTGGCGCGAGACTTTTTAGCCAATCACAAAGCGAAGCAATGCAAAACCAAAGCAATTGTGTAATTACTTTCGATACTCAATTGAAAACTGCGCTAAAGCTATTTACATGCGTAGTAATAAAATATTCCTGCGTTTTGTTATTCAATTTTGAGTTTCCAGCAATATTTTAAAACTGCGCATACTCTAAACTAGTTTACTGCTGACGCTTTTACCTGAATCGAGGCCCATAAGAGGATATTCAGTGTACACGGCCCATCCTTCTTTGTACGCAGTGACGCTTCTGGGGTAAAACACGCTTGGGCATGGCGTTCTGCAACACATAAAAAACAAAAGTAGAAAAAAAAAACAAGAAACAAGCAAACTCGCAAAAACACTCTGCGCTGCCTGCACTTAGTTGCAAAGTATTTTTTAACCTAAAACCGAAACAGACCAATCATAGCAAACGCAGATTACTTATTGAACCAATCAGAATCGTCGCAGAGCAAAAATATATGTAACCGGTGCCAGGCGCGGGAAAACATGCAACCGGTGAAAAGCGCGCGAAAACAGCCACAAACTAAGCAAGTGGCGATTTTATTTGGTTTTGTTCCTAAGTGTTTGAAAACAAAACCAAATAAAATCGCCACAAACTAAGCAAGTGGCGATTTTATTTGGTTTTGTTCCTAAGTGTTTGAAAACAAAACCAAATAAAATCGCCACAAACTAAGCAAGTGGCGATTTTATTTGGTTTTGTTCCTAATTGTTTGAAAACAATGTTCAATTGTTATTGAACAACATTCTAATTGGTTATAGGCTATACCAAGAAACGACAATCACTCTAAAAAATGGCTTCCGTCTCCAACAAACGTCGGGTGCTAAAATAAATACCGAATCGTTAAATTATCTTAACTGACAACACTTACCGAGACTTAAATATCTCCTTGTAACTCGCGTCTTGTAAATGATGTCCTGGAATGCTCTCATGCACTGCAGTAGTCCACTCCATAAATTTCGGTCCCATTTTGTCGACAAAGAATGGTAGTCTATACTTAGCGGTAAATCGACAGTTACTGAGGGAGGGGGTGTGACTAGCCACACCAAAAGAGGGTGAAAAGTTGATGTTCGGTTCAGCCGGGCAAGTAGGAATTGTTCTTCTGTCACCGGTGATGTGAAATAACTTTAGAAGTTTAGTTTGAAGTAGTGTTATGCTGCTGCGGGCGATTTCAATCCATCTCATCATAGTGAAATAACGCTGAGGACAGTATTTTTCTGCACCTAGTCAAACATGAAGAATGAGTTAACGGCAACAAAACAACGGTGAAACCAGCGCGGGTAGTCCAGCACTTGTCCAAACGATGTCTGTGATTCGATAGATGGGGGCATTGTTCAAGTGATATATCAACTGTATCGTTCGCCAATCACAGACATCGTTTGGACAGCTACGGGGTCGCCCACACCAGCCTAGTGTTTGAGAATTCCATTTCCTGGACTGGGAACGGGTTGCGTGCTGTTATGTTATGGCTTCAGGAATACTCGATTGGTGCTTATTATGGATTAATCATTTCCACACATTTAAAAAACGTTTCACTTCGTAATACTTTGTAACCTCATCATTCGTACCAATATACCCACCTTCAAGCTTTATTTAATTGCACAATACATTAGGTTAGGATTATTGAATCTCCGATTTTTTCATAAACATTTATTGTAGCACATGCCATCTTCAGTAGCTGTTTGTTTATCCTTGAGACACATTTTGGTAAAATTTGGCTACAATCAGTTGCTATGGTAACAAGATATAACGTCATAAGTGGCATACGGTCAAGCCATTTTTTTTATATAAAAATGCGTGTTTTTTACCTTTTTTGATGAAAAAAAAAAAACAAACAAAATGCTACCAAAAGTAGCAAAATGTTAAATTGTATCATATTTGCAAAGTTAGCAAAAAATATTTGCAATTTCCGTATTTTCCCGATAAATTTTAATTTTAAGTAAAATCCCTTTGGCGGTAGGCTTTTACACAAGTTGCTCGGATATCTCTCAAAAGTTGCCCCAAAAATTTTCAAAAGTTGCCCAAAAGTTGCTCATTTCACGAAAAAGTTGCTCAAAAGTTTCTTTTTATCAACTCAAAAAAATCAGTTTCTACTACTGATTAAAGTAAATCCTTGCACATCTATACGAATTATTTATTTATTTATATATTCCTTTCTACTCGCTGAAATTTCTTCGCTTGAAGTTGAACTCATTTTGAAAACGTGTTCAGACCGCTGACCATGTAGCGCGCTGGAAACACACAGCCACAGGTAACCCAAAGTTCCGTCGATCACACTAACACAGCACACTGACACTGCACACATGGCACTCACTGATGGCAGTAGTCACTAGTCAGTAGAGCCAGACTATCGAGTTAACATGGATATTTATTCGTTTTGTTAGAGAGGAAATGCATAAAAAAGACATTTTTGTCACAAAGAAAGGATATATTTTCTCGGATTGAAAAAAGTTGCCGCAAAAATGCTCGAAAGACCATGAGTTGCCGAAAAAATGCTTGAAACCATAAGTTGCTCAAAAGTTGCTCGAAAGGCCAAAAGTTGCCAAAAAGTTGCCGAGCAACTTGTGTAAAAGCCTATTTGGCGGCTATTTTGGATGTTGTCACGGACCCCCAGCAGCGCTACAACCCATCATATCGAATAAACCATCCGACGGCAATGGGTCACACAACACATCTCCGCGGTATGACCAATACGGTATGGCTGTGAGCATGCGTAAAGTATTGGCCATACCGCAAAGATGTGTCGTGTGATCCATTGCAGTCAGATAGTTTATTTTATCTTGTAGAAAGCATCACAGGCTATCTATTAGATGTAAAATATTTCCGAATTATTGTAACACCGCAAAAACCCAAGGGAGGGATTGCACCCCCCTCCCCTTATACCACGGTGGAGGTATAAGTTTGCGTGTACGCCCGAGGGTTAATTCATTTAGATCTTTTTCTTGCATTAGAAACAGTATTTGTGTAAAGATAAATAGAGGTTATTAGTCTTTAATTTTAACTCAGCAAATCCTCCTGACATAATGACTCAAACTCTAACTTAAATTTAATCACCACATGAAGAAACTGGTAGTTAAGTATAACCGGATGGAATGCTAGTTCATCGCAAAAAATGCGACGCGCTGTTATTATCTAGGAAGAAAGAGAGTTGCCGTGTCTCCCTGAAGTTTCAGGAGCGGGCAATGGTTCCCACCTGGTTCAGTTCTGCATTTCTCGAAAGCTTCGCTGTTTGACTCATTTAACGGGAAAGGATGCTTGTTGAGGTAAAGCGAGAACGACTTCAAACGGGATTTGAATTCAGATACAGCCTCGCTTTCATTTCCTTGTCCAGTTACCGTCTTTGCTATGTCTATAGCTTGTCGGTAATATGTAGTCAGCTGTCTCCATCCAATAGCATGCACCTCATCTAAATCATTGAGAACAAACCGATACAATAGAGAGGGTTTTGATTGAAAGTTAAAATAAATTACGTGATTGGACCGGATTTTCCATTTCCTAAATTTTAGAACTTTTTCTTAAGTACAGTAAAGTATAGAGAAATGCCGGTAAAGTCAAAATGCTTTTAATTGCCATTTGGATCCAATCAGAATTCGTCTAATAAAGCGGTTTTCAATTGAGTGCCGAAAGTACATTCGTGATTGATTGGGTTTTGCACTGCTACGCTTTGTCATTGGTCAAAAAACCTCGCGCCACTTTCTCAACCAATCAGAGGTAAAACCAAAGCCAATCATGACTTGTTCGCAAGCGTTTTCCCGCGCTTAGCACCGGCTAATGCATTTCCTTCGTGTTCTAATTGGTTCATTGGATTGCCTGCCTCTGTTGTGATTGGCCGAAGTAATTAGCGTGGTTTTGGTTTTACGACACTCAATTGAAAACTTCTTATCTTGTATTGGCATTTTCCAATCAGTCTCATCAAATGTCTTTTAATGGGTTCGTGAAATAAGAGTTGATTTGATCATCTAATAGCAACAGCATCATACAGCATCATACATACCTGGTGTGTAGTTTGTGGAAGTGAAATAAGACAGAATTCCTGCATATGCTTTTTTACCCTCCATAATCCTTTCATTTCCATCCAGCGTTTTACTCGTCTGCTCAGAAGTCCTTGTTCCGTTGACGAAGATGAAACTAACAGGCCTCGTTCCCAGACCACTAGATACAGTACTCGGTACGCAGTGTGTCACGTGATCCTTTTCAAGATATTCAAATAAACTGGCCATTGGTGTCCCGACGAATTTGACCACACCCTCAAAAAGAGACTCGGACATATTGTTCCCATATTTCACAATCCATTGAGATAAATCTTGTTTTGGAACGCCAGAAATGAAACTGTTTATGCGAGAACGTACTCTCGACCACGATAAAACACTTTCGGGCATTCCGACGGTATAAGGAGAGATATAAATTTGTTTCATACACTCGATTCCATCCCTACATTCATCTATTGACTGGACCATTCCAGAGTTTACGCCTCTCTGGAGATTTGACTTATACCGGTAAATTCCGTCTCGGAATTTCGGCAGCAAATTTAAAGCATCCTCCGCACTTGTAAACGTTTTGTCTGCCTTAAGGAGAAATACATAAAGAGCCAAATTCAGGTGAGTTGGTATTGATGCGATAAGCTCGTCCCTGCATCTTTGATTAGGGCCTAGCATCCATGCTCCTAAATAATAATTGAAGAAATTAAAGACGAAATGAAGGCACGGAAGCATAAAGAAATTAATATACCGAATCTTTGTCGACGAGTGCCTTCTGACTAATAATAAATAAAGATATATCTTACAATAATGTTACCTATGTTAAAATAATCTAATGCAATAACAAAAAGATGTTTATCATGCCACGAGCGTGGGATAAAGAAGAAAATCCGAATCCTGACAGGATGAAACGACACATAAAGCTTCGACTGTAAGTACCCCATACGATTTACTAGAATTGAGTTCTAGCATTCCAAACACACCTCAATTTAAGTCGCACTAGGTGTCTTCAGCCGAGACGTCATAATCTGCTTTCAGTGTCAAGAACTGTTAGCAAATTGAAAGGAAACCAGAAAAAAATTACTAATTAATTAATTACTTATGGGATTAAATCACCTTCTATGACCACAAGGATTAAATCTCCCTATGAAGCCGTACTTGCAGTAAAACTGCTTTATGTGTTCTTTCATCGGGGTGATCGAACCGCACACCGATCGGATGCTCCAACCGCTGAGCTACGAGAGGCTCATAAATTAATGAATGTAATGTCGAATGAATGAATGAGTGAATGAATGAATGAATGAATGAATGAATGAATGAAAAAATGGACACTGAATTTGCATCGAACCTGTGTAGTAATTGTTCTTGTATGGTTTACCAAAGAAATGTTTAAGTTCGTGCTCTACAAGGGCCAAAAGTTTTCTTTCTTGTAGCTTGAGTCGTTCCATGTCTAGGCTCGCTTTCATCTTAAGAAATTCTTCATATAATGCTTTTGTCTTGTCCGTTGACGCTTTGATTTCCTCTGGTGCGGGATTGTAGGGTTGAAAGAGAACCTTGGTGAATGAACCTCTATATTGAGTGAAGCTCCTTTGTATCGTTTTTAATTTTCTTAGAAAAGACTCCAATCCTGTATGCAGGAAAAAAAAGAGAGTAGATTAAACAGCGATATGGTGGCTTGGCATGCGAGCATTTTCCCGCGCTAAACAGTTGCATATTTCGGATTATTTCCACGCTTTCGCGCCGGATACATTTTTTACCCGCGCTTGGCATCGGTAACACCGTTACAGTTACATGTTTCCCGCGCTTGGCACCAGTTAAGTGTTTTCCCGCGCTTGGTATCGGTTGCTATGTTTTCTTTGAGTTCTGATTGGTTCACTGCTTTATTTGCGTTTGTTGGATTGGCTGGATCTGATTACTTTGTAACTGGTTTTAGCAGTTTCTGACAGTCATGAAACAAAAAAGAACCTAAATAATCACGTTTTAAAGTTGCACCGCGTTGTCAATCTCAGAAATGTATTATTGGAAGCGAAAAATCGTGTTACGTCATTACAAGCCATATTAGCCTGCGTGGCAGACGTAAACGGGGAGGGGGAATGGGGCGCGAAGAAGGGAAGGAACACCTGCTATAAGGACCGTGCTATCCGCATTACGCCCACCGATTTCCTAGCAATCGAATTACGTCAACTGTCAATACGTTCACCAGTAAGAAACTGGCGCGCGCTTTTACGCATGGACGACTTCACGCGTGAATTTACTAGGTTTACCACCCAGCGTTAATAGGCCATTTCCGAGTTATGTTATGCCTCGTTGTCAAAGCGAGGCTAGGTGTACAACCTTTCATATGGAAATGAGTTTTTATTCAAATGCAAATAAAACTCATTTCCATATGAAAGGTTGTGCACCTAGCCTCGCTTTGACAACGAGGCATAACGTAACTCGGATATGGCCTATTAGCCAATCAGAATTTTGTGGCCGCCAGCGTCCGTAGAAATAATAAATGCAGACGCCCTTTCGCTCTCTCCCCAGTTTCCCTCTCCCCAACGCCTGTAACAGATAGTAGTTGACATGGTCTATTGATTAACTTTAATATAACAAAATTGTTTGCATAAAGTGCAACGCCGTCATCATCAAGGTGTTTTTGCATCATACGTAGATTTCAGGTTTTGTTTTTTGTTTTTGTTATTAATATTAAAAAAAAAAAGAATTTTTCGATCTTTCTCGATTTTCGACAGTGGTTTATATGCAATTTATATCAATCAGTCGACAAAAGACAAATAAACTAATGGATTGTGGTTTCGCCTGTCCATCGATATCACGTTAAAAATAAAAATTTTCAGTTATATATAAGTTTTGCTAGTCCCATATCCAGTCCTCTATGGAGAGAAAAAAGGCATTTCAACCAATTAATTACCAGGAGAAAAATAAGAAGCTTTCTCCAATTACTAAAACCTCGAGATTATTGTCATGTCAGTGTGAAAAAATATTAAGTACAGATGTTAATAACATAATAAACAAGTCTCACCAAAAAGCAACGGTTACACCAAGGAGAATGTTGCTTAATACATCGGACGATAACTCAGGACAAGAAACGTTTTGGCTAAAGGTTTTAAATTTTAATCCGTCGATTTTTTTTAAGTACTGACGAATTATAAGAAGCAACATCTGCAATTTATTAGCTTACCTGCCCTCGCGACTTCCACGGAAAACTCGCATGGATTTGTCGGTTTTGAGTCGTTGTTGCTAGCCGTCGAGTTATTAACATATGATTTTGTTTGATTTAAATCCACATCAGTCTTGCTTTTCGTGGTTGACCTCTCGCTTTGTGATAAAACGATTAGAACAACGCCAGCTAACAGACAGCCAACTCCGATGAATGTAATAACGCCAGCTAAAATACAAATCCTTGAATGTCGGCGATTCATGTGTTCAGCTGAGACGCTGGGCGTAGAATTGGCAAGAACCACGTGCTCTTGAAGGCCCAGTTGATCGGGGGAAATTGAGTTCATTTCATGTTCACCCATTCTGTTTTGAAAGTGACTGTCAGATGATAATAAAATACACGATCACCGACGAATAACTTTTTGATATTAAAACGAGGTGATGAAAGAAGCCATCGCCACAATTGGCTGGGAACGATCGAGCGAACATCGATTTTAAAAATGCAGCACGATTAACAATGATAAAAGATTATCAATTGACTTCAAAAACTCTGTTAATTACGCTTGCAACGGAACAGTTATCATTTCTTATTCTTCTTCGGCAAATCAGAAGCTATTGTTTCGGCCAAACCTCACAATGACGAACGATTTTTTTGTCATATTTATAATGTATTTATCTTATAGTTTAAAAGCTTTTCCCGATATAATCAGTGGCCAAAATAGCACAACAATAAAAATCTTGAAGATTACCTGATAAAATTGGTAGGAATTAGAAACATGATCTAAAAATGAAAAATGGTACGAGGAAAGTATTTCAAAAAAATGTGTAATAAGGTATTTAAAAAAAAAATAACGCAAATTTTTGCTTTTCGTGTTCAACATTTGGAAATTAAAACAAATTTAGAAGTGAAGTGCTCAGTAAATATTTACCAGAAACAACATAACACTGTAAGTGATAAAGATCTATGAGGCAAGTCAAACATTTCCGTACAGGATATGAAATTGAGGAAATTAGCCTTTGTTTTTGATATCAGCATTAAATATTATCAAGAAAATCTGACGTAAGTTTTCAGAACAGGGAAGAAAAACGTGCATATGAAGCATATTTTAAAGATAATAAACCTGAGAAAACATAATCGAGTGCTTTTTAAGTAATAAAAATATTATCAGTTAAAGTGACACGTTGTCTTAATTTTAGCAACAAAACACATTCACGATTTTTTTATTTAAAATATCGAAAAATAAGAAATCACCAAATGTAACATAAACAGTAACAAACTCTTTTGCCAATATTTAGTTTTGTAAAAAAAATTGTCATGAGATACTCGTTTTTCAAAACCTCAAACAAACCCTTGACTACATTAAAAAAATTAATATAAAATCAATTTGCACAAATGAAAAAGCCTGCAATGACAGGAAATCATCTCACTTTAGCTTTCTCTAACACATTTTCTTCTGTTTATAAAGCAAACTCGATTTTTTTTCTTTTCTATTAAGTAACGAATATTTTTCGGAAAAAAAGGCAAAGACGAACAAGATTTTAAACTTGTCTTCATGCTGTCAAAATATACATAAAATTAAATTGTTAGTGGATTCAATTTGATTAAAATATACAATTAAGTTCAACTGAAACTGTGGTCTTTGTTAAATCGATCTGCCAATTTTTTTTTTCCGTTACGTTGTCTCTTAGAAAACAACAATAGTTCAACACGATCTCAGAAATTATTTGCAACATTTTTTTTTCGCGTCAGCTAGAATGTATGCTTCTTCAATTCTATTTGGTATTCGGATTTCCAATGCAAGGGGTTTGTTATTTGTACTGGATATGCCATCTGTTATTTCATGTCGAGAAGCCAATCTTTCTGGGGGTTCTTTCAAGCAAATCAATTGTATTTTGTGTTAAGTACAAAGCCTCCAAATATAGCTAAAGACCAAGTACCATAACCACCATGCAGATGATGTTTTTGCGTAAAATCGACCGATTCCCTTTTCTCTGTCCACTTATCCTGTTTTCCTGGCCCAATTCCAATTTTTCTGTTACACGTGGCAAGGCGATAGCGCAAGCGCACTTCTTTGCCGAAACATGGCGGACGAACAGCTTCAAAATTATGCCGCCGTTTAAACTTCTGTTTTACGTATTCATAATGAATTAATTTTCTTGGATATGCTCTTTACTGACATCCATTAGGATGAATAATCTTCAGATATTGGTTTTAGTTTTATCACACGCTGCATTCGTCGCAGATTGCAAAACTGTTCATGGGGTTTTGAGTTCTAGACTGGCTCGTCTGTATCACGGGCAGTATATTACTAAGTTCTGCTTTTACGGTAAGTTCCATTTCTCTTCTTGTAATAACTTCTAAGCAGAAATTTACTTTATAGGACAAATCGGTGCTTTCTGGATTATTTAGAAAGAGCTGCTGATTTACATAATTATTTGCTCAGTCGCTCAGGTCTTGTTGAGTAGTGTTGAGCTGAGAGCAGCTGTTTCAACTTTATACCCAGTTCACTTGCTCTAACTTCTAATGTACTATTTACTCAACAGCAGTAGTGTGACAGTGTTATACATGTATGGTATTACATGAAAACCTGTTATTACTGCCCAGATGGGCACTTTTCTATATATTTATGCCAAATATATATCTTGGACATTGTTTGAAAAAATGCACAGCATACTATGTGTATTATAAGGGAAAACCTAATCACTGGTACCATATTCATGATCTTTGAGTTGCTAATCATTATGTGAGCAATGCAGTATCCCTTTCTATTATAAGGGGGGTAGAGTGAATAAGGGAGGGGGTGGGGGGGTGGGGGAGACTGTTAGGGACTGGATGCAAGATAAGGGGGAGCCCTCCCCTAGATCAGCCAATGATCTGTCTCCAGTGTCTTTCATCTCCCCTCCTAATCCTTTGTTGCCTAATACTTTAGGTAATGCACTAGTTATGTTTAAGCTGAATACAACATCGACTGGGAAACTGTATTTCTACCTGGATGAAAAATGGCCTCAAGTTGAACAAACATCACAATGTCAGACCAAGCTGGACCTGGCACAATATTCTTGTAAGTTGAGCTTGTTTATAATGTGAATGTACCGGTAGATATTCTAACTGATGAAAAGTCACTCCAAGTGTATTGAAATGTGCCTCAAAATATCCATAATTATAAATATGCCTTTCGATGATACTTAAATATATTATTTTGGTTCAAATTTTTCTTTAGTTTGAAAATTTTAAAATCTGTGAATTAAACTGGTTTAAAATTTTTCAATCCAAAGAAAAATTTGAAGTTGAAAAAAAAGTTGAGCTTGGTAATGAAATGAAAAAAATTTGGGATGTGTGTGTGTGAGACAAAGACCACTGAACTATACTACAAGAGAATCATACATACAATACAATACATACTTTATTGCAACTCCCTACAAGGGTTTTTCAGTTACAAAATTATAAAAATTGCTAAAATAACAAATAACAATACAAGTGGCGAAGTTCTGCACTAACTGAAGTTTCTTAATGTTATGTTTACTAGTGTTTGACCAGACAGTTGAACAGTAATATAACCTACTGAAAACAAAGGATCTCATAAGGAGAAGTATTGTTTTCTTATCTAGCAAGTGTTTAATTCTATTTATTTGGATAAGTTTATGTAGACAGGTAGAAACTGTTTTGGTAATATGATAATCATAAGTTAGTGACTGATCAATATAGACACCAAGGTCCTTAGCAACAGTAACAGGTATAATTTCTTTTCCAAGCATCCGAACAGATACTGTGGGAAGCTTGTTGAGGAGATGAGACACGCCAATTATTAAAACTTTGGTCTTATCAGGATTTATCAATTTATCAATAAAGAATCATGGCAAACTAGCTAGGCCATATACTAGGTTCATGTACGACATGCATCCTACGTACTGCTTACTGTGATAATTTTCTTTCAGTTGGACTGGACTCTTTGTCTGGAGAAAACAGATTTGCTCCATGGGATGATCCCAAGGTGTGGCATGTGTTGTATGCTGACTCTGTGACTTGTGACTCCAGTGTTCCAGCTCTTGAAGATGTCACTTTTGTGATGGAAATGTTAAATCCTGATTCTGAAGGAAAACCAACAATTCACTGTGGCTGCGACGAAACAGGTTCTCTTTATAAACAGACATGTACATGTATTGGTTAAATTTTGTTTTTGTGATAACAGTAACAGATTTGAATAAAGGGAACAAAATTCTAGTTTCCTCCTACAACAGTTGTTTTTGCTGTTTCTTGTTATCTTTCTCTTGCTGTTTACATGATATCAGAAGCAACGTGGCTGAGTGGTTACACATAATGTTTTTTAGTCGTAAATAAATACAGGACATTTCTCAGCAGTGTTTTCGCCTGGGATAGAACTGGTTTTAATTAAATTTAGTTCCAGAAAGAAAGTTTTCAATAAACATAAATTACTACTACTACTCTACTACTCAGCCGGCTGCAAGGCAGTCGGCCACGATCCTTCCCCACTGTTTCCTATCCTGCGCCATCCATCTAATTTCCTCTGGTAGTGGTGGGTGCTGGTAGTGGTGGAGATTTAATCTAATATTTATGAACTGTCACATAGCAATCCAACTTTATTGTTACTTTAGTCAATTTGTTATTAATTACACGTATATCTTAAAGACCACACAAGTATAAAGAGTGAATTATAAATTTTGATTTTTCCATCAGGTTTGGTGTCATTTTACGAGGTTCTTGCATTTCTGTACTTTGCTGGAGCAATAGCTTATGGACAGCGTCTTTGGCAAACAATCCAGAAGGGAGGACCAATGCATCTGGTACGATCAACCCTCTTACACTGTTGCGCGCAACATATAACATGTATTTCTTTGAAAGTCAGTTAGAATTATTGGAATATTTCTCATATAAAGTTATTTTGACTTGTTACTTGTCTGCAATAAATTGATGCTGTACGACTTGTTTGAGAAAATAGAAGTTGGTCATGCTTCAAAAGAGCATCATAAAATGTTCATATCTCTCTCTTTTTTAAAAAATTCTCATTGGATAAAATATAACTCAACAATGTACAGTTCCTATTTCAAGTAAGGGCACAACTTTGTGTTTTTTTTTATGTGGGGGTGGCAGTGGAGGTGGGAGGTCAAGGGGGGAGGGGACAGCAGGGTTCTTAATTGCCTGCTTCATGTACCCTTAAGTCCCCCTCCTGTCCTTTCCTTGGTGGCTTTCTCCTGCACACTTTCTGTTGCCTGTGAAATATTATTGTGCAGTTATTTTCCTCAAGCTCCCAACCATCTTGGGAATTTTGCTTTCCACCCTTCTCTTGTCCTGCCTCTTCTCATCTTCCCCCCCCCCCCCCCCCTTTTTAACTTGTAAATATGCGAAGCATTGAATAGTAAAGGCAGTGGTAACAAATTTTACTTGATCAATCGCTCGATCGGCTGTTAACAGCGAGCCTGTGATATGTAATCATGGTATACTTGCCTTATCCATGGGGACAGTGCTGTTAACACCATTAGTGAAGTGTTTTTTTTCCTCTACAATTTCAGGTGATAAAAATGCTGTCGATTGCCATAATTTATCAGGCTACTGGGCATTTTCTTACTCTAATTAATACCTTCAGGTAAAGATGTACTGTACATGTAATAATATCACCCTCAACATTTTTACTGTCATAGTCAATTCTTCTGTCTTATAAAATAATGTGGTTTTAACTTTCTAGCTTGTGAATGAAATCCTTCAGTGTGACCATTGAAATAAAAGCTACTGAGCAGTACTTTCCATTGGTGCTGTTTATTATGCTTTTAATTAAAGGCCCAGTATCACCCAAAATGCACTGCGTGCCCAATGCCTCGACGATTGAATTTAATGCAGTCGAAAATTCCAGAAAGAGCCAATCGCGAGCGAGCTCGTCATTTGAAAACAAAAACAAACGACTGCAAAGCCGAATGGGTGATACTGGGCCTTTAAAAGATATCTCTATTAACTTTTGAGTCTGTGGATGAAATCCTAAATTAATCCTCACTGTCACCACCACCATCATCATCATCATCATTATCATCATTTTCATGTCTCCTTCTTTTGGAAATTATTGGACTGCATCAGAGCTGTCACTATTAAGGTGGCTCGATGGTGTTTTTTTCTGTGCCGACCACTTTTTTTCAATCTTGTATTTGGATATCTTAGTCATTATTTACCTAAATACTCATGGCACAGACTTACTAGGGAAAGATTGAAGTTTCCATTTCAGTTGTACTTTTTGCGATCGAAGCGTCCTTGGCAACGATACGTTGCTAGGCGTAGTTTTACTTGTGAGGCTGCCGTCGGCCTGTATGAGAAATTTTGGTAACTCGCTTTTGGGGACTGAAAGAGTACCACAATGCACACATTTTAGCCAAGTTTGGTTAACTTCTGTGAGAGGATTTTTGAATGGCGCGAGTTTACTTATTTTAGGTTTAAATTTGGTAAAATATCAAAGTTTGTTGTATTTCACCCCAAACTGAGAGATCGAGGACCTAATGCCGATTTCAACTTTACTCATTCATAAGAACAACTATTGTATCTTATTTGTTTGGCTCTTTTGGCGGATTGACGGTTTTCGATTTTTCCCTGTGCCGAGTTATAATAATCGAAATTTACGATGTTTTTGCAACAAACGAGCAGAGAATCTTCTGACCTCGCTTATTTTAAAAATCTGAGATAGAATATCCCAAGAATAAGCGAACTATAAATTTGGACCTTTTTTTACTTAGTCTCCAAATTTCGTGTTGGTTGAAATGCTGTGAGACTTGTACACTGAACGTCGAGTTGGTAACATGCACGCTAGTATTTTCAGAGATTTCTTGTTCTCCGAGATGTTTACAATTCATGATCTATTCTGCATATTTCATTGTTCTGAAATGACACCTGCACGCGAATTCCAGTCTAGCACGGGCGGAACCAAAACGCTTGATTAACTTCCGAAGACCTGCCGATTATGGTAATAAAATCTTCTGTTAGACACGCTTATTGTAGCGTTTTTCACGTCTTTTAATAAGGGAAATAATTGCTGCTGCCTTGACAGTGAGTAAAAATTTCTGTTTTGTGTTAGCGGCATGCTCTTGCTATTTTTAGGTCAATTACGTGTTTAACGTTGATGTTCAACAGCTCACCTGTTATCTCATGAACACATTTCCAGGACTGATGTATTACCATAATCGGCAGGTCTTCGGAAGTTAATCAAGCGTTTTGGTTCCGCCCGTGCTAGTCTGGAATTCGCGTGCAAGTGTCATTTCAGAACAATGAAATATGCAGAATAGATCATGAATTGTAAACATCTCGGAGAACAAGAAATCTCTGAAAATACTAGCGCGCATGTTACCAACTCGACGTTCAGCGTACAAGTCTCACAGCATTTCAACCAACACGAAATTTGGAGACTAAGTAAAAGAAGGTCCAAATTTATAGTTCGCTTATTCTTGGAAAATTCTATCTCAGATTTTTAAAATAAGCGAGGTCAGAAGATTCTCTGCTCGTTTGTTGCAAAAACATCGTAAATTTCGATTATTATAACTCGGCACAGGGAAAAATCGAAAACCGTCAATCCGCCAAAAGAGCCAAACAAATAAGGTACAATAGTTGTTCTTATGAATGAGTAAAGTTGAAATCGGCATTAGGTCCTCGATCTCTCAGTTTGGGGTGAAATACAACAAACTTTGATATTTTACCAAATTTAACCCTAAAATAACTAAACTCGCGCCATTCAAAAATCCTCTCACATAAGTTAACCAAACTTGGCTAAAATGTGTGCATTGTGGTACTCTTTCAGTCCCCAAGAGCGAGTTACCAAAATTTCTCATACAGGCCGACGGCAGCCTCACAAGTAAAACTACGCCTAGCAACGTATCGTTGCCAAGGACGCTTCGATCGCAAAAAATACAACTGAAATGGAAACTTCAATCTTTCCCTAGTAAGTGTGTGCCATGAGTATTTAGGTAAATAATGACTAAGATATCCAAATACAAGATTGAAAAAAAGTGGTCGGCACAGAAAAAAACACCATCGAGCCACCTTAACTTATAAATGTTTAAAGTACTTCCTTCACATATAAACTTAGGTATTTTAATTCTTAAATTTTTGACACAGATATTCTAAGAATGGTGAAGGTTACCCCTTTCTAAGCAAGCTGTCAACAGGTAAAGATGAAACAAAGTGCATGTTTTTAACTCTTTCAGTCCCATAAGGATACTGACAGTGTACATTAAAACCCAAACAATGTCCATCACATTTAACTTCAGACCAAACTTGTTAAAAATAAACTTGTCTGTTAAAATTTCTGATGCTTATACAATTTCTAATCAAATTCAAATTGAAGGGCCTGGTAAAATAAGGGCATAACTGCCAAATAAATTATGGACAAAATACTAAAATTATTTAAAAATTGCAGATTTTACACATAGAGGCTTGTTTTGATGCGGTTAACATTGTCCTGTATTTTTTTGGCTGGTTTGCACTTCGTTTTCAAAAAAAAAACTTATGCAAAAAAAACTCAGCAGTGCTTTTTGAGATCTTTTGTTGAACGAGAAACAAAAGAAACCTTTTGTTTTCCTGAACAATGAAATTATAGAGTTAATAATTACTCCCTTTGAGTAAGGTAGAGTCAAACCCAAGCCACAGGTGGTCCACATGGTCAGAGCTACACTTAGTTTCTATAGCATGAAGCAACTAGGAGTATTGCTACTCCCTATCTGGATGGGATCCTCAGCCCAGTCAAAAAGTGCCAGCAGCTGGCGATTTTTCCGCTTACAACTAAATATCTGCCGCCTACATTAAACTAAACTTCATTAACAACAAATACAGTCTCTTCTAGTTCAAATTGTAACCAAAACATAAATGCTGTTTCTTGTGAATTGAGCCACACACGAACGAAGCGACAGGGTTACTGGGGCCCAGGCTTTTAGCCAGAAATTGTAAAGTGGGTGTCCTGAAGATGTTTCTGCGCCACCACTCACTTTGAGTAAGATGCTGATTAATCTTTTTATTATTTTACTGCACAGTGGCAGAAGGCCTTGCAGAATATCAGATGCTGTTGATGATGGCAAAATTATCTACTGGATGGACTCTTAGCTCATCATTCTCAACTCTGGATCCAAAACAAATGAAGCAGATCAGTGTTGGTGTGATTGCTATTTCAGTTTTTGAGGTGTGTTTTTGAGTGTTTTCCCAGAATGGAACTCCCTACCCAAGGAAGTAACCACAAGCCCTAACATCATTTTCAAATAAACTAAACTTGATAGCTTAAAATGTTTAAAGTAGTTCTAATGTTTGAGTCTGGCGATGAAATCCTATAGTTAATAATAGTGTTACCATTCAAATGCAAACTCTTTTGCATGTACACCTGGGCAAATTTCCATGATAGCATTGTTTTCATAAAAATAACAACCTTTTTACAGTACTTGCTGTTACTCATGACTTGGCAAACCAAGCCAAATGAAAATTGGGGAATCAGTTTTGAAAAAAACTCGACTTCTATTAATTTTAAAGTATTCTTATGGTTGATTTATTAAAGTGGACCCCTCAGCTCTCCTTCAAGACAAGGATAAAGGGGTTTCAGTTTCTAAAGAAAGTGGTGCTGTGTCAGTGGGGATGCGAGGCATGAAAAGTTGGTTTGAAGTGAGTTGATAAAGTAATTTGGCCCTGTAAAGATATGGTAGTCAGTTGTTTACATTATCAACTCATTTCACATCAAATTTTTATGTATCCTTTCAGATGCATATTCTTGAACCTGGGCTCGATCTTTCTGTAGTCCAACTGAAAATGCTGATATCTTGTACTTACTTTTACAGGTCATATTGTCATTTTGGGACATGTCTCTTCTTCTTGTTCTTGTAAAAATTGTCGTAGCTGGAGCCTTTGGCTTCAATATAAGTAAGAAAATTACAGAAGAAAGAAGCACTCTGCGTAGGGAGTTTTATAATAAATTTGCAAAGGTGAGTCTTGGGTTAAAAGTATTTACTTGTTTGTCTTAGTATACTAGGGGAGACTCCTTTTAAAATTAACCACCAGGGGTGCTTGTGTGTCTACTTGTGAATAGTCAGGGCAACTTGGCAAATCCAGGTGTGTGGGTGACCTGTGTTAGACCTCACATAAGCAGCAGCTTAATGAGCTACAGGGTAACCAACTCTAAGGTGCATGTTACGACCAAGAAGAAGTTTAAATAAAACAAGAAGTTGTACATGGCTTGAACTCGTGACTTCTTTAACCCACTTGCCATACAAATGCAAAGTTGTATAAAATGCAAAACCTGCCAGAATTAAAATTTATCCCAAAGCAATAGACAGCAAACACAATATCAAACGGTCCTATCCATCCACAAACGCCTTTCATTACCTTCAAAACTCATAACCTGTATTAAATTCTTCATTCTTCTTCTTAAGTTGACACATTAAGATATTTTACTGCCATCTTGAATTCAAAGGCCATATCAAATGGTTGGGTGTCAACCAGTCAGGCATTTTCGCCAGTGAACAAATATATGCGTGCAAAAATTTGCATGCACTTTTTTGTATAACTAAAACAAAAAGAAAACGTGGAGGGCTATCCTTGACTCATCGGCTATGCCAAACGTAATAAACTGAATTGTCCTGAGGGGTGGGTTGGGGGGAGGAGTAGATATTTTCTGGAATAACATTTCTTTTTTTAACCAAACTTCCACCCTCTAAGCTGTTGCTACCTGCAGGATGTGTGATTATAATTATGAACTTGCATATATGACAATGTTCACTGAAACTTGTTATAAAAAGGAAGTTTGAAAGACTTTTTTAAAGGCCCACTATCACCCAAACTGCATTGCGAATTTAATGCAGTCGAAAATTCCTGAAAGAGCCAATCACGAGCGAGCTCGTCATTTGAAAACAAAAACAAACGACCGCAAAGCCGAATGGGTGATAGTGGGCCTTTAAATTGCTTTGTGTTAACTGAGTTTTTGATATTGTTTTTTCAGTTTTGTTTAACTTGGCTTTTAGCATATCCTGCTTTAGCAGTTGTATCATTAGTACTGCCTTTCCACTATAGATTTAAGGTAAGCAGCATAGAAACACTTGTAAATTTAACTGACGTGTTGCACTTGTTGATTGTTCAATAGCCAGGCCCTCTTAAGGCTCAGACAGATGGTGAAGAAGTAGTATACAGTTCTACTTTTGTGATGTTGTGCGCAGCAAATTGCACCCCATAAAATCTTGTTGCACCCAACTTTGCAAGAAAAGTTTCACCATGGTTCCACGCCTTTAGGGGATATGCATGTCCCTACTCTGAATTTCAAACCTTGTCTTTTCATAATTGTGCGAGGTTTGCGTGCCGCTGTCAAGAGTTCATGCACCACCTTGCCGCAAGTTCACAATTTCACCATGGGTTTCTCTATGCCTCCATTTTGAACCTGTTCAAAACTTTGGGGACGAGTTTGCCATCGCTGCTTCCCCAGCAATGTTTTTTTTTTAAATAAATTATTCTTGAGCACTGATATAGCTTTAGTTAGTAATTTGATTGAAGAGAAAAGTCTTGTTTTAAACAAAATTTAAGGTGATCCCTTTTTATCTTGGAAATAAATTTCTTTTTTGTTTGCTTTTATGATACTTTCAGGTTATAACATGGGGCTTGCTGACTGCGCAGTCCATATCAATCCTGTTATTATACAGACTGTTCTTATCAAGGAGTCTATACTGGGAGGTATCTTCCCTTGCTACCAGCACACTTCCTCTCCGCATGGACAGAGGATATGGCACAAAGACCAACAACTCAGAGACTAGGACTGTTAGAATACATAAACATATTGCAGTAAATTAAACAAAAGTTTCCAACTTGTTATGCAAGTTGCCGGGATCACCTACAAGCTTCGTAATCAAAGGTCACGGAAAACTCAGGGAATCCAAGAAAAATAAATTATTTAAGCATGGCAATTTTTTAATGATCTCCCTCCAAAGTGGAGACACTTGTGAGAATGGAAGGCAGGTGGGGTATGAACTTCCTGCTTCACAATCATCTATAGGAAGGCCAAAGTACAACCTTGCCAAAAAAGCCAAAAACATTTGTATCAATGAAAAAAAAAAAACTAGAAATAATGGTATAGTTTTGTTCCAACAAAACTACGGTATGATTAACTGTCTTTGACTTTGGATGGCCAGGATGAAAATGGACTTCAACTTGAAAGAAACAGCCATTTTGTTTTCAAGTTGTTTGCATGTGGTTTGAAAAAAGTGCTAAAAACTGATAACTTTGAGAAACCACTTGATATTTTTCTCTCAGTATTCTTAGAACAGAACAGAGGTACTTAATAGTTGAATATTTTGCACAATTTTGACCAAGGATCATGAAAATCCTTGAGACATTGCCCCTTTGAAACAACTAAAGAATTGCAGAAGGCATCTCTGTGTTCATGTTGAAGAGGTGTTCACCTTAAAAATTAAGGAAGTGCAGAGAGATCTCTGTGTGGGAATGGAAAAGTAAAGAACTGAAGCATGGTGGCGTAGGGCTTAAAAAAACAACTACAATTTAAGCTTGCCCTTTGAGCAAGCAAGTCTTATGTTTAACTTGCCCAGACAAGTTTTTAAAGCTTAGTTCACAGGCGGTTTGTCCATATCCTTTACCATTGGGCAAGTGAGTGAGGAAAGTAACTTGCCCGACACAAAAATCTACTTCTACTTTTCGTGGACAGGACTTTATTCAAATGGTGAGGGTGGGGATGGGGGATAACCCATGGTACTACAAAGAGTGAGTTGAGTATAGTGTTATTACCGGTATTATTATTATTTGTTGAACTGTTGAGTTGACAGATTATTCTTATATCCTGTTTTTGACTCATTACAGGCTTCTACATCTTATAAAATTATGTATATGAATATTTTGTATCAATAAAAAGAGAGAAAATATATAGTGGTTTAAATCATTTGTTTACCATTTGCTATTATGCAAAATACTGAAACATGCTTCTCAATCCAGAAGCTCATAACAGATAAGCTTCTGCTGAAACTCATTAACATTTCATCAAGCGTGAACAATGAAAACAAAAATTTGACAAAGGTTTAAAAAATCAGTATTACAGTGGAACCCCGCCTAATAGTCACTTTTTTTCCAGGCGAAATGCCCATAATTTTCTTATAATAAAGCCCCGTTAATACGGCCAACGGCCACATTCAGAAATCCCAACCTGTATAATCCTTTATAATTTTACCCCGTTAGTACAGCCAATCGAACCAAATACACATTAATTATTGACCAAACAAAACAAATACTGTATTTATTCACAACGCCTGTAACTTGTCATGTCATTGACCTCTGTCGTTAATGTAATCAAACAGACATTTACTTTCCTGTCATGAAAAAAGAAACGTAGACCATAACACAGCCAAATCTTCATGGCCCATTGGTGACTGTATTAACGGGGTTCCACTGTACATTGAACTCTGTATCAGCTCGACACCTTTACGACCAGCTTAATTGCTATCCACCTTAGAAAGGTGCCACCATGTCGCGAGAGACGATGGATTCCCAGCAAAATTACCTGTTCTGCAGACTAATAATAACAATGTTCTTATCTGCACATTTAAAAATCTGACTCAATGCACTTACAAACATGCAATTATAAAAATAACTAACTAACAAGTTAATTAAGGGTATAAATGATTACTAAAAAGAAAATGTTTTCAGTTTCTTTACTGCGTACAGTGAAGTCTGTCTAGCCGGACACCTTTGGGACCAGCTTTAGCTGTCCGCCTTAGAGAGGTGTCTGCCTTAGAGAGGTGTCCGTCTTACAGAGAGTTTAGTTACAGATGGACAAGTGAAATTTGGCCAGAACTGTCCAGGGGTGTCCGTCTTTAGTGAGTTTTCTGTATGACTATAAATTTTGGCAATTTTATTACTTTGTTTTGTTGTTATTTTAATGCTCAGTATGAGAAACAAAAATACCATAATAATCTTTTATCGGGCTGTAATTATTCAAGTCTCCCATGTTAGAATGGCACAATGGAATTCAGAGTACATGTAGGAACGTTAGCACATCGCATTGTGTGTTCGTATACAAATGTGCACCGTATGCAAATTGCAATCTGTATTGTTCTGTTATGTTCTCTTAGTAATGGAAATAATAAAATATAAGAATAAAAAATAAGATATAAAAGCCATTATCTTCTATCTCTGCGATCACCATAACTGTTTCTATTGGTTCTTTCATAAGCCCTGCCTTCATCTCTTCTGTAGTCTCTTTGTTTATCAAATCTGTCCTTTCTTCCCTCATCAAACTCTTGGCCTCTATCACTGCGTGATGTGCGATAAGCACTCTTGTCTCTCTGGTCTCTGTTATCATCTGCTGCACTTCGATCATAATAATTGTTGTCACGGTTTGTACGATCACGAGTTCCACCAATATCCCTTTGATAAAAGTCACGCTTGCGGTCATGTTCATGAAGTTCACATTCACGATTGTTGTTACGTCCATGGCTATCGTATCTATGATCTCCCTTGAGGTAATACTCCATGTCTCTCTTTCTTTTGTCATCTCTTTCAACATCATCATCACCTGCCCCTTCACGTGAGGTTTTAACATGAAAATCACGCTTGTCATGATCGCGCGATACATCTTGTTCATTCCTCGCACGTCTGTTTGTTTCTATAGCTTGCACTCTGCCTGGTTGAATCTTTGATAATTCATTTTTTGACAAATCTAGCTTTTGTTTTTTCTCGCCATTGTCTTCTTCACTTGAGCTAGTTGTCTTCCTCTTCTTTTGTTTTTTCCCTTCTTTGTGTTTCTTTTGTTTCTTTTCCTTTTTCTCTTTCTTTCTTTTCTTTGGAAGTTCTAGGATATCGTCATCCTCTTCAGACTGTGGTGGTGAGGGTGGGGGTGTCTTTGGAGCACATCCTACTTCCACGATCTCTTTTCTGTTTCCATGTTCATCCTTCTCGTCACTTAACGGCCGCCGGTAGTTAGAACAGTGATCCACTCTGATAGTTCTGCCACCAAGCTTGAAACACAAACAAAGGATACAGTTGAACCTTCCGTAAGTTACCACCCAAAATGCAAAGCCAAGATGTTCACTTTCAAGAGGTCGGACCATACGAGGTCTTAGCTTTGTATTATATGAATCTGTAGTAATCACTCGTGCCGGTACGGCAACGAGTTAAGGTTTGCCCTCCGTTTTTCTTTTTCTTTTTTTTTTGATGCTTTCGTATCTACTTTTGTGCATTGCATTAGATCTGGGTAAAGAATACGCATGCACGCACTGCAAAATATTTTTGGAGCCCACGATACTTGGGATTTGGTATGTCGATGCCCTGCGATGCAAGCAGAAGCGTAACAAATTTGGGTTTTGTTTGTTGCTGTTTACTCGTGCTGGATACGGCAACAAGGTAAGGTTTGCCCTCCATTTTTCTTTTTATTCTTCATGTTTTCGTCTCTCATTTGTGCTTTGCATTAACTTTGGGTACAAGAACATGCACACATGCAAGCAGAAGCGAATCTTATTTTGGTTTTGTTAATTTGCCTGTAGCTGTTTTACGTCCCTGCGAGTAATGTACATTACTGGCAGTGTTCTCAGTTTAACCCGTAACCCGTAACACCTGTGAGGGGTGTCACTAGAAAGTGTTACAGCTGTGAATCAAGGTGTTTCAATAGAATGTTTAGTAAGACCTTTTGGCCATGGGCCACATTGTTACAGCTGTTAACAGAAATGAAACAGTTGATTAAAAAGTTATCGAGAACCCTGACCGGCATGAGAAAAGGCTACGCGTAGCCTCTTGTTTCAATGTACTGGTAAAAAGCATCTGTCAGTGCAAAATCATTGTGTCATTGAAGTGTTAACGCAAGGGACAAAATTTTGTTTTGTTGGACTTGTACACTGTAACATATAATTCATTTTGCATCTAAAGTGACATCGAAATATGAGTGGTCGCATACCAGATGTTAAAAACAATACAAAAACTAAAATCACCAGCATTGAAAGTGGTCATGGTGGCTTACGAGAAGTGTTCACTTACAAGAGGTTTCGACTACAATGATTTGACTGGAAGAAATTTGGTATTTTGGAGGGGTGGTTGCTTAGGAGGGGTGGTTGCTTAGGACAGGTGGTTGAACACGGAGATTCAAAAGTAATTACAAAATTTGTAATAAAATAATAATTAATGCCAATTATCAATTTTAATTGACCAAAATTAACTGTTCATTGAAAAGCAGGAGAGTTTGGTGAATGTACCAACCTTAATTCCATTAAAGTTGTCCACAGCCAAAACAGTGCTGCGCTGATCTTCATAACACAAAAAGCAAAATCCTTTCGTTTTTCCAGTTTTCTTTTCTCGGACAAGATTTATGTTGACAATCTCGCCATACCTGTTGGTATAAAAGGTTTTATTTTAATACTATGGTAATAATAATTCTCAACAGCTTTCATTTGAATGGTGACACTTCTGAATTTTGTCCACAGACTCACAAGAAAGTCCGACTGCACTGATTCATCTTCACAATATTTTTGTAAGTTAACAACCATCGAAGCCATATAGAATACATGTACTTATGAAGGGTGATTTTTCAAAATCGGGTATTTTCTATGCATGCTATCTAGAATACGAACTGCAGATTATGTGCATTAATCATTCACACAGATCTAATTTTTGTCAGCAGGCTATTACATTTTAAAGGAAACTGAGTCTTGGAAATTCCCCAGGGGGGGGGGGGGGTGGGGGTGGGGGGGGGGGTAGTACTCAACAAAGTTTTGTACGGGGATGCTCCGCCCTGAGGTCCAAACGCTTACCCTTTCATATACTGTTTTTGACAGAAAAGGTACCCCTTTCATATACCTTTCATTGAAAAGAGGTACCCCTTTCATTTAGCCTTTATGTGCATCTGTTTGATATATGTTGAAAGGTCCATTTTATAATACTTAGATGGCAGTTTTCTCTACCCTTTTGTATACTTCAACTCATGTTATCCCTACCCCCTTTCCTATACTTCATGAAATCCCTACCCTTTCATATACCTCCGGCCCCAAAAGGTACCCCTTTTGCTTTCGGGTGGAGCATCCCCGTATAGCCCATTGTAGGGAGTACTCCCTCCCCACCCAGGAAGGGGGGGGGGGGGATTCTAGCTTGTTCCATGCATTCAGATAGTGGTGAGCAAAGGAATAAGGTGGCGCACAAAGTAAAAATATTATAAGTACTGAAGGATGGGGAGAGGTCTTCTTTGCATTTTTCTCCACTCGCAGTTTATCCTTCGCCTCGCTGCCCACTTTCTGAACGACTGGAACAGGCTATGGAAATTCCACAGGAGAAACTATCAAGAGCATATAGAATGATCGTAACATGTAAAACTTACTGAGAAAACACACACAAGATATCACCCTCTGTTAGGTCATAAGGTAGTCCACCTAGAACAAAGGTGAAACTTTTGATCATGTTAAAGAAATAATATTATCATGTGACCCATACAGCCCTACAAACCTTTTCTTTGGAAAACCATTGATGAAAATCCCGTATGAGGGCCGTACGCATTTGCGCAAGCGGGGGGCCGAAAAAAGACGTACGTCCCTACTACAAAAGCGGATGACCTCGTGCCTTAAAATTTCAAGTAATTTTGTCTCCAAATTGGTCATAATGATAAAATACTTATTGACTAAGTTAGCTTGGTCTGTACACCATGACCATCCAGCCCTCCCACTTAGTCAATAAGTACATAGTATTAAAAAGTAAACAATGAATCAATAAATTGCAAAACGAAATATGATTGTTAGGGCTGTCATTAGCTTTGAGGTTGCTGGATACACATGGAAAATCCATGCTGGTGGTCATAAACTCAAGTTACATGTAGCCATTTATTGTTGTCAGTTAGTCATTTTCAACTTTGAGTTGCCAATCATCTTTAACACAGTTGCCGGCTATACTCACCAGCTGCCAGCTATTAATGACAGCCCTGGGTAGTGGACAGTTCTACTTATGGCCACCTTAACAGAACCCTGTTTGAATTCTCCTCATTGAGGATCATTCCCCTAAGCGGCCAGCCCCAGTTACGGACTCTTTCTGCTTCCTGAGGGTGTCTGCTTACAGGAGCTTCGACTGTATAAATAGGCTCCAGTTTCCTTTCCTGAGGGGGGGGGGGGGAGAAGGGGGTTAGGGAGGGGGGAGGGGGGGGAAGAAGGGGGGGAGGGGGGGGGAAGAAGGGGGTAGGGAGGGGGGAGAAAGGGGGTAAGGAGGGGGGGAGAAGGGGGTAGGGAGGGAGGGGAGGGGAGGAGGGGTAGGGAGGGCAGGGCTAAATGACAGGTTTGATTATGATTATGGGTCTGCCAAAACACTCCAAAGTCAGTATGACTTACTTGGGCAAACATGACACGAGACTTGAAGCACAATGCTCCCTATCTAAAAACATCAGTATAACAATCACAAAGGCGCATATGTCTCAAATTACAGTAAGTTATGTCTTAAGTACGCTGTTTCGTCTTGGAGGTACTTTTATGACAGCATGTCTCACAAATAGGATACAGGATAGAACGTTACCTATAAAAATATAAGCACTATCTTTGTACTGCTTGTGCCATCCATGACTGTCCTCTACCCCCATCTCTAACATCCGCTCATTCATTTTCTGAATGTTTTTGACGTTTCTGCAAATGCCAAACAAACATTTAAGCTTAAGTTGAAACAAAGATTACTGATGTATATAAACATTAAACGGGATGTAATAAATATAAGTCAATTTCAAAGTCACTAGATTGACGAGAGTCATGTAAAAATGAACTGTAAAGAGATTGTAAAGCGTGATAAAGTGAGCTTTTAAATTAAAACTGTGCTACCCATTAATCATAATAAAGTCAATCACATTGATGACACTAAAGTGAATCGCGATACAGATAACAATTTTTCGGATTTCTGCAACGCCAACAATAATTAAAGAATAAAATATAACTTACGTTAAGGGATTCATCTTGTTCTTTGATTCAACGTTTTACGTTTTATCTTCTACAACGCTGTGTGTTTTTGATTTCGACTTAAAACAAAATGGCGCCCGTTTTCACCACTGGTCAGTATAATGCGGGCTCGGCTTTTCCCAATTAGGCAAAGATGGCCATATATAGCGTTGTGACTAATTCTTTCCCAGAGGTGTTGCGTGACAAAAAGATGTAACGGGGAACGTTTTCTTCAAAACTATGCAAAAAAGCACATTGATCGGAGGTCATAAATCATCTGTTTTATCTTTAGACGTTAACAGGGAAGGTATTTTAGCCTCAGGAGGAGAAGAAGAACTGTGTGTGTGGTCTAAAGACGGCACATCTCAAACCAAACTTTCTTACACCGCAGTCGACGACTCAAAAGAAATCAACAGCGTTTGTTTTTGTTTCAAAAACCCAGAACGCTTATACGCCTCTTGCGGGAATAGAATATTCGGTTACGATCTGAGAAATCTCTCATCTACTGTTTGTGAGTTCGAATTCAACGAAGAAGAAATAAACCAAGTTGCCACCCACGAGAAAGGAGGATATCTTGCAGCCTGTGACGATAGCGGCGAGATAAAAGTCATCGATGTGCAGTCGGGAAGGTTATTTAAGTCGCTAAAGAGTAAACATGATAATATTTGTTCAACAGTACAGTTCAGGCCAAGTCGCCCATGGGAGATTGTTTCTGGCGGAATGGATTTCAGAGTGGTCAGTTGGGATTTCTCTTCTGGGAGGGCACTTCAGGAACTAAATGTCCAAGAGCTTGGAGGGGACAGTCAGGAAGGAGCCTATTTGGTGAATCCACCTTTTGTACACTCCATTCACATGGCAGGAAATGGGAGAATGTTTGCAACTGGATTAGGTATTGATTAGCCCAAGAAAACTTTTGCACCTCTGCAACTCTTACAATGGTCCCCCCCCTCCTGCAAGGCGGACATCTTCTGTAAGATTATTACTGGCTGGCTCTGGCCAAATTAATTTTCACTTGTTCGTCTGAAACTCAACTCTCTACAAGATGGACAGACAGACTCCAAGACAGACAGCTAAGGTGTCTGGCTAGACAGAGTTCACTGTACACAGTAGTCTGCAGAACAGGCAATAATTGGTACAAATCCATTGTCTTTCGAGACATGGTGGCATAAATTAAAGAGAAAAATCATTGAGACACACCAGAAATTAGGTGCAAGAGAAATAAAACAGTTTTTTGCTTATACTAAAATTTAGCATACATAAGAGATTAAGAAGACGATCATTAACTCAGAGCCTTTTATTTCCCATACAGGAAATGGCAACATTCAACTCTTTAGGTTTGAAGGAAAGAAAAAATTTGCTCAAGGCGAGTGTGTCAAAAGACATACGTCCAGTGTGTCACAAGTCCACTTCCCTAAATTTCAAGCAAACGATATGTTGCTGTCAGGTGGGAATGACTGCAGAATTATACTTTGGAAATTAAATCGTGGCTCATGTAATGGAACTGCAGCTAGTGCCGAGAAGAGTCAAGAAGCAGAAGCCACAGCAAGTGGTGTTTGTGTTGCTCACGAGGTTGAACATGGATCTAAACCAAACTGGGTCACATCTAGTTCACTCACACAGAATATATTTGTGTGTGACCAAACAAATGAGATCTCAGTCTACCAAGTAATATGACATCAAAGAAGTTGTCATTAAAGTTAACAACAGCCCTAAAGCACAGCAGTTGATCTCTTCAACACAGTTAGGTAGACCTGACAAGTCATGTCACACATTATGTTTGGCGAGTGGCAATCTGCGTAAACTTATCACCAGTGCTACAGCAGGAAACAAATGGGAATGGCCAAACCATCCTCAAAACATAAATGTAACCATAGATAGAAGTATTGCTTGATTGTTGATTACTGCAATGTGAAATTGAACAGTGTGTCATGCCAAGTTGAGTATTGAGAGGGTCACTCAACATTTTGTACAAAATAGAGCCAGGCTTTGTTCCATTCAACATGTTGCAACATGAGACATTTTCTTACGTATTTTCCAGCATTGTATTTCAGCTAGACTTTCTCAAAGTCCGTTTTTCTTTTTTTCATTTTGGGTGGTTGCTTCTCGCGACTTCGTCACGCTCTCTGGGGCTTCACAGTTGACTTGTGGCAATTCTATATTTCAGCACTTATTGCACACCCATAACTTTTGCTAGTGACACCACTCAAAGATTCCTCTCTTCTCTCAGAGACACCTGTTTAAAATAAAGTGAGCTGGCACAAAACTATTCTGTTACATGTACTGGTAACAAGTCTACTTTTTTATACAAAAATTTGGTTTTATAGAGCATTTTCACTCAGTCCCGTGGGGCTCAAATCATAAAGGCCATGAAAGCTATGTGTGAAAACGCTCTATTAACTGAGGTAATAAGGTAAATTGGCCACAGTAAAGAGATTTAAAAGCGCACATTTTGTGTGCAGGCCTCAGCTTTACACAGATGTTTGTTGGGTGTCTGCATTGGACTACTCTTGAATGGGACAGTAAAAATTAATTCATTCCAATGCAGACATTGAGGTAAATGCGAAGTTACATATTTAATTCATTCCAATGCAGACATTGAGGTAAATGCGAAGTTACATACTGTTTATGATTACACATTAAAAGAAACACTTGCTAGTTTGCGTGTTTGTTTGTTTATTACAGTCTAAAAGTACTCATCCTTGCACATTTCAAGGCTCTGCACCTGTAGTGCTGTATAATATGAATAAAACAAAAGTTTATGCTAAAGACAAATGCACCACAAAGTTGCTACCCAATAAAGTTTTTGATAAAATTAATTTTTGACCAGTTTGATTCTTGTAGTCAATAGAGAGATTAAGCATCACATAGCGAAAATGCAACTTTTGCCGTCGACATTTGGCCTATTTGTACGTGAAAGTGAGTAGTTTCCAGGGCTAGAAATTGCACCTGCATCGGGCGCATTTGCGACTAAAGATTTCGCTTTTGTGACTGTTTTATGGCCTAGCTAATAAAGGAATTATATTCAACAGTTGTGTCTTACTTGTAACTGGTATTTGTAATTTTATACGAAAAATCCTGCAAAATTCATGTTGAATGTTGCGTGACTTTATCGTTTATTTCATGCTCCATTAACACGGTTTCCAAAAAGTGTATCACAGGCGCACTTTTTCAGACTATATCAGAAATTTTTTTCATTTCTCATTTCTGGTTCCAGTAGTAGTAGATAATATTATATAATTTTTTTTGTGCGACTAAAATTTTTTAACTTGCGACTAAATATTAGGATTTACTCGCAAATTGCGATTGAGAATTATTTTAAATTTTGTGCCCTGGTTTCGCATTTGTCATGAACATGTGAATTATTTTCAATTTTTCTGGTGGATATATTTAACGATTCGAGGAAAAGTAAACATTATCAAGTGCAACCCGATGTTCACAGTAAAATGCATTGCTTAATCTCTCTAATATTGCTGTCAATGCAGCCTGTCATGTGTGCTTAAGGAAGTGTTAATGATACAGTCGATCCCATCAACATTGTTCAAGAAAAAAGAAGTTTACAAGTTAACAAAACAATTAAATATTCAATTTCCTCGCGCGGGACCTTGAATTTGCATAATAACACGTAATAATAACACGGCGAAAAGTCGTTGATATTCAAAGATGCCTCGTCCTTTTTCCGACGATTTGAGGTGGAGAATAATATATCAACACTTGTTTTATGCAAAAACGTACCAGGAGATAGCTACTAATCTCTTTGTAAGTCCAATGACAGTTAAACGCAGTTGTATATAATATAGCCAATTTGACATTTTTTCATAAGCTTATCCGCCAAATCTGGCAGAATGTGAGCTAGTTTCGAATGGAATTCTTCGACGCTTTCCAGAACTGGGAAATTAGTTATTCTTCTTGTTAGGTAACTACTTTTTTTCTTTTCATCCAAAACGCGTACTTCTAAACAGTTTAAAAACTGTTTTGAACTTCCCGCCGTGGCCATTTTCTACAAATGTGTTCAGCTGCACGTTCAGTTTCCACACGCGCGTAATTTGAATGTTAATGAGGCACGTGACTTTTGTTAACTTGTAAACGTCTTTTTTTCTTGAACAACGTTAATGGGATCGACTGTATATTCCAACTTTATAACAGCAATATTCTGGTGCATTCCACTGTGGACACATTCTTCTGGGACCTAGTCTGTTTTTTTTTTTTCTTAATGAAAGGCATTAGCACCAAGTTCACTCTGCTTCTTACAGCAAAATATTAATTAAATAGAATGTGATTTACTTGAAATGCACAGAATTGCATTTGTTTGGGAAGTTTATGCTTGGAAGAATAGATATTTCATGTCTTTTGTTATATCTAAACTACTATGAGAACAGTCCCAAAAAGAATGCACCTTTCGTTAAAGAGCCTTGCTCTCTTCTGATAAGTACTCTACATGGTAGAAACCCATCTCCGTGATATAAGATGCCAGTTCAAATTAGTTCCCATAGCAACAAAATGACATAAAACCTATAAATCGTTCGTCACGTTTAGTTATCAAATCAAAACCAAAGAGTGTTGCTATCAAAATTATTTAATTCTCTTTGGTTTTCAACTTGCCACTCAAGCCAATAAACATACTACTATTCTACAATGGTATCATTTTTTGTCTTTTTTGTCATTTTCTTTTGCGAAATGCTGTACATGTCTGGAACTAGTCCACGGAGCTCTATGCTACATTTTTTTTGACATTTTGTAGCTCTATTGTGTTACCTCGGACTGATTTGTGTTTAAAAGCATTGATCTATAAAGGCCTCGCACAAACCAAAAGAATATTATAGACATTGCTTATGATTATCCTGTAATGTACAAATGATTGAGTGTCCATCGCAGTCCATACGTAGAGTACAATGACAAGTACGTCACTCTATAGCCTTCACTGTCAAACCACACACTCACAAAACACATTTTACACTTCTAAAATTTTAAGAAGCTTCGTTGGCGTAAAAATCAGTGGTGCGAATTAGGCTCGTCGGTGTCCATAAATCCGTCCTGTGACATATCATAGGACGCATCAGAAGCTGGGGATGAGGGGAAGGAGTAGGGAGATGTTGTTCGGTGCGATGGGCCACTGTCACTCGCCATGGATGACGTCCTTGATGTGCGATTCTGTGTCCTTGAGTTGTTTACCATGGTAATGGGCGAAGCGTCGTGCCCTTGAGATAGGGGCATGGCAAGTGGGGATGCGGGTGTGTTTGGAGCAGGAAGAGGGGACATGCGGGCTGTAGCTGAAACTAGCGGCGAAGCAGATGCTGATTTGCTGTGAAACACAACAGATCAGGTCAGTATTATGATTACAGACAGTTTTTTTTTTTCATTTTTTACTGACATTTGTAAATTGCTTACAGCTAAGTAACACAAGCATACCTGAAGCAAAGCATGATTACAGAGATTGTTTTGTAGTTAAAATTAAAAATCAGATCACAATTGACTTACTTCGGAGTTGCATGATTGCCGAGGGCACCAGCGAGACCAACTGGGCCTGATTTTGCCATATCTGGGAAAGAGACAAAAATTTTTGCAATGCAAATGAATTTTAGCTGAGTTAATAAAGGCAAAGTTTATGTAAATCAGTACAAATCTGTACCCAATTTACAGATATTTATTTTAACATTCATTTCCTGTGTTTTGTTTGGAATTATGAATGAGATTAAAAAAAATGACAACAAAATATTGAAAGTATATGCTGTGGTTAAAGTTTTTTAAGTTCAAAACGGTTTTAATTTTAATTTTTCTTTGTCTTGGATTATGGTAATAAATCTGAAACAAAGAAAAATAATAATTAAACCGGTTTGAAAAAGGAAAAATTCAAACCACAACTTATACAAAGATTCAGAAAAAAGTCCAAACTATCTTCAAGCATGGCAGAAATTTTTTTCAAGCCGGGTGGCTTTTAATTTTTCCAGAATCAAGCCAAGGGCTGGAGAGAACAATCTATCCTATAAAATCCATGAAATTAACCAATAATATTGTATGATTGTTTTATACAAAACAATTTTAGCCGGCTTACCCATGACGTAAGGTTCGAGAGCTTTTGGAACCATTGATCTTGAAGCCTTCAGATTGGCTTCGGCACATTGTCCTTTCTCCAAACCAAATGCCATACCCATTCTCTTTAGCACCTCAATGTCATCATGGATTTCAAAGGTGTTGTCAAAGTTGAAAAGATATTCGAATCTGCAGGAAAAATAACATTTTAAAAAAATCAATTGATAAAACATATGGTCATCATCAACATCACAATCACCATTGTCACAACACTGCCACCACTACTATCGTCATCATCATTGTCATCTTCCACCTCTTCCTCATCAGACATCAACATCATTGTCAACATCACAATCACTATCATCCAGGGGTTCCAAAAAGAATTGAAGTGGGCGGCTGGCCAAGGAACAGTGTTCTCACCAGGCCGCAGCCTTGCGGGATTCCCGCAAAAAAAATTGAGATGGCGCACCAAAAGCCAAGAAGATGCGCCCATTAGGGCACAGGAGCAAGCTTCGAGTCAAACAGACTTTTTTGAATATTTATGAGTAGTTTAATGGTCAATCGAACACCCCAGCATTTTGCTTGTTCAAATAAATAAAAACATTTGTCCAAAAATTTAAAGCCTTTAATTTTATTGCCTTTACCCTCATTGGTCACACGTATGTGGTGAACATTTGATAAGCATTGCTATCATATCGTTTAAACATCTTGTCCACCATGTTGGATCAGGTAGGTACTTCATGTAACAGACCTTTTGGAGTGACATTGTCCCTCTAATATTCTTACAGGGCTCCTATTTTTCAGCAGAGGGGGCCCTGCGACTCCCCAAGGCAAAATCCTGGTGAAAACACTGAAGGTATAATAGGCGGCTGTGACAGATAAGGGGCCATTAGGCCCCATCTCACTAGGGGGTCTGGTAACCGGCGGTGAGAGGCAAAGTAGGCGGCGGTACACCGCCGGTAGCTGGCTTCTATTGAAACCCCTGCTATCATCACCATCACTGCTACCACCCTCATCATCATCATCATCATCATCATCATCACCACCACCACCACTGCCACCAACATCATCATCATCACCATCACCATCACCATCACCATCACCACCATCATCATCATCATCATCATCATCATCACCACCACCACCATCACCACCACCATCACCACCACTGCCACCAACATCATCATCAACATCAAACTAGGAAGCTGATGAAGTGTTATAAAGGAAGTGAAACACTCATACTTACTTGTCATTAGATATGCTGCAGTCAATGACAGTTTTCTTGCTTGTGTTTACAATGATGAAAGGAAGATGAATAGCTGTGTTAGGAGCAGGGGATCCATGCTCCTTTTCAACTTGCTTGTTTCTTTGAACAAGATTCTTGAAAGCAATTTGCTGAAACAAAAACAAAGACTGGTTATAACTGAAGTTGATGAAGTCAAAAATACTCAACCAATCCCTCCTAGAGGAAAACCATGAGAGAGACCGAGGTTCTAGCTTATGAGTTTTTCAATGTGGTCTTATATGTGACCATTTGAGTGAAAGCTATTGAGCAGTACTTTCCTGTGGCAGGGCTGTCATTAAGGGCTGGGGGCCGGGGATTTCCCCTGGCTACTATGAGCGTGACCCCCAGATACATTCATAGGAAAATAGAAAGAAAATAGAACCAAAAGAACTCCCCAGCTGTTTGATTCCCCACCTACTAATTGCATTTACCCAGCAACTTGAAATCTTAGTGACAGCCCTGCTGTAGTGCTGTTTATTATGTTGTACAAGGTGGTTATAACATTTTAGTCTGTGGGTGTAACTGATTCTATGAAATCCACAAGTGTGACCATTCAAATGAAATACATTGACAGTCCTATTTGGTGCTTTTTGTGTCTAACATTTCCTAATTTTGAACACCAGCTGCTAACAATTCCTAATTTTAAACACCAGCTGGTATCTTAGGAAGCAAGAGTAAATAATGTAATGACAATGGCTTACTTGAAGAATCAATTCTTGCAGCTCAGCTGTCTTCTGTCGTATTCTTTCTTGTCTTTCTTTCTTTTCTTCCTACAAACAGGAAAAGATAGTGTTAGGGATTATGTATGCTGTCTACGAATTGCGCCCAAATAAAATTTTTACCTCTAATTGTTGGCATTCCTGTGCAGAGTTTGTTGGTAACCCAACCCACTTGATCTCTTTTTTCTCCTTTGAAATGATGTTCATGGCCATTAAAACATTCAGGGCATCGTATACTCTTCTTCTGATGTTCTTCTGATCATAAGCCTAAAAACAATAAAATACACAACAAGAAATATGTTAAAAGTAGAGCTAAGTTAGTGGTAAACTGTTATTAGTTTTTATGCTTTTTACATTTGTGCCAATTACTTTAAAACTAAAGTGAAGTTCAAAAATCCTTGACACAGTTTTGGAGGCCAAAGTTGGCTTAATATTATGCAACTACTGGTAGTTTTGAGGAGTGAAATGGAAGCATAGGTTATTTTTCATTTAAAGTGCCATATCACGTCTAATTTTGACTCTGTCAATGAAATTAGAATTTTATGTGTTTCTCTATTTTTATAAACTAGGTTTGGGTTCTTTGTATTAAAACTGAGTGCTTACAGGGGTATATGTGTGACACAGTCCAGCTCCTTGAGTGCAACCTTAAGCCATTTCACAGGACATCTTGGATGCTGTGACGTGTCCTGTATACTGCGTTAGTATAAATCTACTAGTGTTCTATCACAAATGCTGTTTTCTTATTGGCTATGCTACTCACCATCTATCCTGTTACAGAATTTAAGTGAGTGTGTACGGTTGTCAGTGTGTGGTTGCTATTTATATCATTATTCAATAAAAACGCGAGCCTGTCTTGTTGTTAAGTTTTGAACGTCTGGTAAATTTACACTAAAACAATTAGATTGTTCTCTCTTGATTTTTATGCGTGATAGTTGATTCAGGCTTCGCCCTCATCGACTATCATGCAATAGAAATCTCAAGCTAATAATCTAATTGTTAATTACAAAATAAGATGCCTTCAACAGAGTTCCCTTACTTTTCATGTTCTTTACAAACTGATTACAGTTTACTTATAAAATGCATAGACAAATCAATCACCATGTTAACCTTTTTCAAATGAATGACATAGGGAGAAATCAGTACCTGATCAGTGGGTGAGAGATGCTTGTCTGGATCACTAAACTCTTGTACTAACTCATCTGCAACCTGAAAAAAAAATATTGATAACTTTCATTAACCCTTTAAGCCCTAATATCAAATTTTAAATTCTCATTTCTTGTCCCTATACATTTCCTATAGAAGTAGTGGGGAGAAATTGTTTAGATATCAAGAGAACCAAACACTGCTGGCAGCCAGCACATTTTAAAAGGGCTGAATTATGATCATTAATGTTTGTGTTTTCTTTCTGACGAGAAACTGCATGACTGGAAATGTCAGCAGTGGACTATTATTATTTATTTGCCTTGTACCTCATTATATGATGTTGTTCTTTTCTGTTGAACCTTCTCGCAAACTTTCATGGAGAAATGTCTCAATCCCTTCTCACTTTTGTCCTTATCTCCTGCTGTAGCTGAGCGGGCTGTACTGGGCAGTCGTTTGCCCTTTTTCCTGCAGAAAACAGCATTGCCATTAAATCAGCAAGTTTAAAAGATCTGCTTTTCACAATAATCTTCCCCTAATTTCTACTGCTAAATATTTAATTAATGTTGAACCATAAACACTCTTAGACAAGTCACAAGCTGTTTTGTTTTCAACATCAGGGGATGATTACCTTTAAAACCATGTGAAATATTGCCAAAGAGCCTTAATAGATTATTACTTTTAGGGCACTGGTAATACAGAAAAATCCAGTCCAATCTTGTTCCTAGGGTCTTATTCGCTTTCAAAATTGCAGGGTGGGCATTGAAATTCCTGGACAAGACTGCTAAAATACTCCAATAATAATTGGGCATGTTGTGACGCAAACCATGATGAAATGTCTTCGTTAAAGAATCTGACCCACTCAGTTTGCATTGCGCGCCTACGTTGGTTCATACACCATTTTCAGGGCCCCCGAAAGTCCATACTGTATTGTAGATGAGAAATTCACTCGTGCAAGAGTGCTAACTGCGGGCAGTGGATATTGCTTTCTGTAAAATCTGTAATAATTAATAAACAGTTGAACAATATACTTGCCCAAATATGGAATCGAGCCGTATCATAACAAGAGAAGCACGCAATGCGAACTGGGTGGGTCAGACTCTTTAAGTTTGAACAACTAAACTAATCACCAGAAAACAAACATGGCTTCCAATCGCTGAAAATAACTTCCGAAAACACCATTTCATTGTGTGTCACATGACAAAATTATCCACAATTATTTTGGCAGCCTAGTTTTAATAGCGATTTCAATACCCGCCTCCACCATTTTGATGCCGGCTATATTATTATTATTGTTTCCCTCTGCTGCTGTTGAATTTCCCACTTCCTAAGCTTATGCATGCTTAAATGGTTTTCTGATTCACACAGTTTGTAACAAGCTAGGTAACTTTACCTCTCTGCACTATCTAGTAAATTATCAGTTTCCATTAGATCAAGCCTTCGCTTCTTTCCACTATTTGGTGTAGTGTTTACTCTAAAATAGAAGAAAGTCAGATTGTTATGGAGTGGCCCTTTTTAAGTCGACATTTTGCTTTCCCTTTGCATCTGCCCACATCAAACCTTGAGTGATTTGATGTAGTTCTAAATTCTGAGTCTGTGAATAAAATCTAGAAGTGTGCATGACTATTCAAATACAAGATTTAAGAGAATGAGATCGTCGCAGTTCTCCAGGAACTGAAGGAGTTGCAGAAATAAAAATTCAAGGCCTTTACGGGATTCAAACCCATGACCTTAGCAATTCTGATGCAAACGCTCTACCACTGAGCTACTTTCCTGTGGTACTGTTTATTATGCTGTACAAGGTGGTTCTAACTTTTGAGTCTGTGGATGAAATCCTGAAGCATGACCATTTGAATGAAAGCTACTTAACAGCACTTTCCTGTGGTACTGTTTATTATGCTGTACAAGGTGGTTCTAACTTTTGCACTGTTGGTGAAATCCAACAGTGTGACCATTCAAATGAAAGTTACTGAACAGCACTTTCCTGTGGTACTGTTTATTATGCTGTACAAGGTGGTTTTAACTTTTACATCTGTTGGTGAAATCCAACAGTGTGACCATTCAAATGAAAGCTGCAGAGCAGTACTTTCCTGTGGTGCTGTTTATTATGCTGTACAAGGTGGTTGTAACTTTGGAGTCTGTGAATGAAATCCTGAAGTGTGACCATTCAAATGAAAGCTACTGAGCAGTACTTTCCTGTGGTACTGCTTATTATGCTGTACAAGGTGGTTCTAACTTTTGAGTTTGATGATGAAATCCTAAAGTGTGACCATTCAAATGAAAGCTACTGATCAGTACTTTCCTTGTAGCATTTACTATGTAGTACAAGGCGATTCTTAATCTAACCAATGATAGCTACTGGGCAGTACCTCCCTATGGTTCCTTGTTTGTTCTTTGAATTTCAAACAGTTTGGGTGCAGTATAGAAAGAACCCACATTTAATATTGTGAAATACTTCAAAACAAAAAATAGTACAGCAGAAGTATCGCTGAAGACATAATTCAAGGATTGACTCAAAAAGTGAAAGATTCAAACTTGTCAAATTTGACCTCTGACCCTCTCAACAGATTACAAGCAATATGAACAATATTTCAGTGAGCACATTTACCTTGGCCAGGAGCCTGCATTAGCTGGCACAATTGGTGCTGCAATCATTGTTGGAGTTCTTGGACTTCCTCCAACAGCTATGACCTGGTGTGGACCAGGAGAACCAATCACCTATGAGGCAAAGTCAAAAATAGGTCAGAGACACATACATGAGCCTACCCAAAGGTTATGCACGTTTATTTGTTTGCTTTATGCTGTAGGTAATTCTCAAGCTTGATGCATTCTTTGGAGCGTAGCGCACGACGCGAATCGCATAGCGCACGACAACGGGCACTTACTTTTGGGAGGTACTGTAACTAAGAATTGTCTGGCAAATTAACAATATTCATTCATGATGTCAAGCATACGTCACTAAATAATTGTTACTTGATTGATTCACATGTGTGATGTAACCCTTACTTTACTAATTTGACAATTCATGCTTAACATCTATGATGTACTTCATGTAATACAATATGTAAGTATAAACCTTTCAGAGAAACTTTCCAAGCAACCTCAAAACTCATCTTATATCAAGTATCTAGTGGAATCAGGTAATGGCTAGGTGTCTCCCCAGTTCCGAGGCTAAACACAATAAACTAACTTGAGGACAAATAAGCCAAGGGCAGTTTTGGTTCTCTCAGGAATAAGTGAGCAAGACAAGAATCAACAGAGTAGTTTTGCACGCTAGCCCTTCGTCAGAGTGCACAGACACCTGTGCTCTGACAAAGACTGTGCTAACTATTTCAAAGGCTAATAAAACAATGTTATGATTTTTACTAAATCCTTTGGTCTATATTTCAGCCTTACCATGGGTGATGCTGCAGAATTCACTGTTTTAGGTAAAATTACAGGCGACATTTTGGTAGTTGTTACAGGAATAACAGTCGGGCTGCTTCCTAGTTTTGCTGTTTAAAAAAAAAGAAACATTAGAACCACATTCAAATGTCTCCATAATTGACTCTGCGAAAGTGTTAATGAAGTTGAACAACATATATCATTCCGGCTTGCATGTGAGGAAAATGAATTGTTTTTATTCTGTTATCTTTATACAAACACTGAAATCTCATGCTCTTTGCATAAATGCAGCTTTTATGCAAACATCAGGCACAGCAAATCAAATTTCACTTTTCGATCAAGGTGTGTCATGGTGTCAATTATCACTAAAAGCTGTTATTTAACTTTTCAATGCAACTTTAGCCACAAAGCCTGAGGGCAAGGCAAAAGGAGCAATAGAGCTTGAAAAAAATCAATTACTTAATTGTAAATAAAAATCTTACAAATTCAACCTTAAATGTTATTCACCCAATTCTAATTTGTTTACCTTTAATACATTTTTGTTCCCAAAAGAAAATGACAAGTTTAGAAATCAAAATCTTTTTTGGCCAAACAACTAATATACACAGCCGACTTAAAGAAATTAATGGTTAAAGTATTAACATCTTAATAATAGAGTTTTATTAGAAACAATGTGATAAGGATGCAAGGGTAAATCATTGGTTATCCTTGCAATCAACATCAACATGGTTCCATGAAAATAATCTGTCCAATTTCAAGGAAATGTATCGAGCGGAGATTAAATAAATTTAATGCATACAAGCCACAAACACGTCAAAGAAGACAGATTTAACCAAGCTAATCAAATTCAAAGCAAACAGCGTAAGCAAGACTTACTATTGACTTTGGGAAGAGAAGAATCTTTAAGGCCATCTATAGTTCCATTGTTGTCTATGACGCCGACCTGACGGTCAAAATAAAGAAGAGGATGAAAAAATGTTTTTTTCTTTAAGCCTTCAAGGGTTTGGAAAAACTACCGGTTACGTTACTTTTGCGTGCAAGTTCTCACCGTTGCACGCCAGGTTGTTGAATTCAATCGAAGTCACAATGAATTAGCTCACATGCAAGCGTAATCGTTGACATAAGCGGATAAGATGATAGAACAATCTATAGGACCCGAAGAGCTCTGGAAAGTATTGTCATGAATTATGAATCGCGATGTTAGAAGCTATCGTGGGTAAATTAAAATATGCTTTATACTGTTCATGCATCGGCTAGGCATAGTTGAGTCGCCGCAACCAAAGCACGAGGCGAAAGCTGGCAGTTTTACTTACCTCTTTAGCGTAGGGTTCTAGTCCACTGTCTTTATAAAACTTTAGGAAGTCTTCCTGCACCATAGAAGCGTCCCGATTAACAGCTACTTTCACCGGAGTGGAGGGGTTACTCTTCACAGGGCTCGGTTGACCTACATGAGATTTGAATATTCAGCAGCTTTCACTTATAAATTGAATTGAGATAAAAGCGAGCGTGTACGTGTGTCCATACGCGTGAAAGCATAACAGACATTAGATTATTTTACTGCCAGTCCATGAACGCAATCAGGGACTAAACAACTGCGCATCTCACAATTGTCTCGTGCGACAAGAGAAATAGAAACCTCCCTGAAATAAAGAAGGAAGGCGAGGTACAGAAGTTCATTTGTAAACGCACATACAAGTAAGCTTAAAACATGAGAAAAGCTCACGTAAACGGAAGCTTACACGTGTGTACAAAAAGAAAATCGAAAAAAACAAACCTTCGATCCACAAGCTTGTCAGTGTGGCTGTAGGATTCGACATCGGTATAAGTTAAAGCGAAGTTAATGCTCTCACTATAGGGTGAACCGATCGCATGAGTGAACCATGTACCAAAGTTTGCGCAAAACCTCAACGGTACGGATGCGAAACAAACTTGTCGAAATCGCCGACAAGAACTCGCCCTGATTTCAACGCGATCGCCGTCAAACTGATCAGTAATGTTCGTCTTAGTGCAAGACCGTTTCTTGAGACATACTTGAGGGTCACGTTGGGAGAAATCAGACAAAACTTTTTCAATTCTTCGCCTGAGCGGACATGTTTTTGCACCGACTTCAGACCCCTGACAAACGATCTTCGCGGTGGGGTTTAATTTTGCGTTCTGATTGGCCAATCATTAACCACGTGGCTAATAGTTAAGCACTGCGCAAATGCAACATTCCTTGCATTTCTTTGCTGCCTCGTTCGCGGGAAAATCACAGAGCATTTTGATTGGTCGATGAACTTATGGAGGGAAAACCACCTTTAGATTTCTCATTTTTGTCCAAAACTCCTGCGATAGCAGTCAAATCTTATCAAATAATGAACGCAATTTTCTTTTGTTGCCAGCGCCCCCGACAAAAGGGTGCTGCCCGCTTTTAAATTTGCCAAAAAGCGCATCCATCCATTGCATTTAAAATAAAAGAAATAATTAGTTTTCTTTTAGACAAAACTGCATCTAATTTTACGCCCTCTACTCAAGGCTGAAATAAAACACTGTCAGCCTGTCGGGGAGTCAATAATTGGCAGTATAAAACTCGCCGATTTCTGATATTGGTAAAACCTGTCTTCTTTGATAATGGAAATTATATTTCATATGCAACGTAATTTTTGTTTTGAAAATTACCAGAAACCAAACAAGGGATAACCTGTATTTTAAATGACTGGATTCACTGGCAATTTCTAGCGAGAATTTTTAACTCCACATTGGATCTCCCATTTAACATCGATTTCTCCTAGAAAAAACTGTCAGAGCGCATTGCTTTCAGTTAAAGTAAAATCTTTACACTTCAGTAACTGCCCAGTTCAATTAAAAACTATATTTCTGAATAATTTAGTATTGTTATTAAATCCACCTTTTTGACTTCCAATATGGCATGCAAGAACTCGTGTTGAATTCCTTTAGTCGGGTTTCCAAAAGCTATCACAGCAAATCATGAAAATCGATGACAAACACATAGTAATGATTTTAAGTGTAAAAAACAAAATGCAATTCTTGCACTGTATCAAGCGAATCTGCTTAAAGGATCTTGAAAGAATTCGACAGACTAAAGACAACAAACAAATGTTCCATAAATATATTGTGATGGTAATTTTAAACAAAACTTGGCCTTTTTTAACTTTTCGCGCTTCGGTGCATGCTCGGGTAATCTTTACGTATGATAATTTGTCGGAACCAGTGAAACGGAAAATGTAATTTGTGATAATCGGTATTGACATAAATTAATATTTTGCCGACACGAAACAGAGAACTGGGTGCGAGCGTAGTACGCTTGGGATCATGGGTAGTATGTTTGTAAAGAGACGGTTGAGAAACTTGTGACATTCTACGGTCAGCCTTGCCACTAGCACTTTCTCTTTAGGTTTATTTCTTCTCTTCATCACTTTTTCTTGGCTAGTTATGGATGAAGCAGGCGTCAAGAAAGTTATCGCTGAAAACAACAAAGATCTTCTTGTTCAGATCAAAGATCTCGTGAAATCTTCGATTTCTGATCTCAAACGATCTAACGAGTCCATCGCTTCCCAACAGATGTCAGAGATTAAAAGGCTAAAGCGAGATTCCGTCCCTCAATTCAATAAAAAGAGTAACGAGGAGCAGTACAAAGCTAACAAAGCTGTTAAAGATGCCGTTGAAGACGCCCAGATTGCTCTCGAAAGGAACGACGTCGAGAAGACCAAACAAGCCTTAGATAACGGTATGGACCTGCTTCAAGAGCGTCAAAAGTTAATCCTACTAGCCGATAAATCACAGTACGGGTGGAAGACGGTCCTCGAATATAAGCACCATGATCTCGCAGATGACGAAGAGGATGAGAAAAAGATATACAGGGCCGAAACCAGAGCAGCTAGGTCCACGAGGCGTTTCACATCTCGCTCGATCCGGCAAAGAAGTAATGTTACATCGACTTCAGTAACGGCGCAGTCTTCTGCCTTACAGCTGCCCAATTTGTTTTCGCGTGTAAATCCGTCTCCGAAATCGGCGTCAGGTTTGTGCTTCGCTTGCGGTAAACCCGGGCATTGGAGGGCTTTCTGTCCTAATTTGCGGTTTAATGTTCCTTCTAATACCGGTCAGAATCGCAATTGACCCTCCTCGGATGTTGATTTAGATCTTGACCTTGTTCATGAGGATAGCAACGAATTAGTGTTTCTTCGTGTCAACGGAAATTCTTTCGAGGTTAAATCCGGCGTTGACTATTTGTCCGTTAAAGGACGGCTTCGTGGAGCCCTAAAATTCTGGAAAGACATTCACGCACCTCAATTTATCCTGGATGTTATTGAATGTGGCTACAAATTACCGCTTCTTCAAATTCCTCCGCCCTTCACAGCTAGGAACAATAGTTCGGCTTTGGAGCAGTCAGCTTTCGTCGAAAGTGCCATCAACGATCTCATTATTACCGGTTGCGTCACCGAAGTGTTTGAAGCTCCTGTTATTATCAATCCTTTGTCCGTATCTGTTCAAAAATCAGGCAAGAAGCGTCTAATTTTAGACCTTCGCCACGTTAATCAGTTCCTTTATAAATGTCGATTTAGGTGTGAAGATTTGTCTATTGCGAAAGAGATTTTGAACCCTGGAGATTTTATGTTTACTTTTGACTTAAAGTCTGGTTATCATCATGTGGAAATATTCCCGGAGCACAGGAAATATCTCTCATTTGCGTGGACATTTTCCTCAGGGCGCACCAGATTTTTCCAGTTTGCTGTTCTTCCGTTTGGCCTCAGTTCCGCGCCGTATTTATTTACAAAACTGTTCAAGCCTTTGGTCAAGAAATGGAGGTCCGAAGCTAAGTCGATCGTGGTTTATTTGGACGACGGTCTCGGTGCCGCTGCGGACAAGAATAAGGCTAAGATCGCTAGTTTGCAAGTACATGCAGATCTGCTGAAATCTGGTTTTCTTCCCAATGAAGCCAAATGTGTTTGGGAGCCCACTCAAGTTATTACTTGGCTCGGAGCCGTTCTTAACACCTTCACCTCTGAAATTTCTGCCACTGACAAGCGGATTACCAGTTTACAAGAAGACTTAACGTCTGTTTTGGCCATTTCCTCGTCTTCTCATCCAGTTCGTAAGCTTGCCTCCGTTTGCGGAAAAATCATATCTCTTGGCTCCTGCGTTGGTAATGTCTCTAGGCTTATGTCTAGACACTTATTCGCAGTCATCAATACCGCGCCAACCTGGAATTCTTACGTTCGTCTTTCGTCTGGAGCTCTGGATGAGCTGATTTTCTGGAAATCTAACGTGGAAAGTCTTAATGGTATACCTATTTGGCCTGTCAGGCACAAGCCTTCGAAGATCGTCTATTCCGATGCTTCCGGCTCAGCTTGCGGTAGTTTCATCGAGTTCGAGGGGAAGATGTTCCATCAGAACTGGTCAGATTTTGAGAAGGCTCAAAGTTCTACATTCAGAGAGCTGTTAGCCGTTTCTTTGTCAATGAAAGCCTTCGCGGCGTCCTTGAAAGCCCAGACAGTCACGTGGTTTACGGATAATCAGAACGTTGCCCGTATCGTTAATTCCGGGTCCCAGATTTTAGCATTACAGGAGCTTGCAATGGATATCCGTCGAAGTTGTTTACTTAATGCTATTAATATCGATATGCAATGGATCCCAAGAGACCTAAATAGTGCGGCGGATGATATTAGCAAATTCGTTGATTATGACGACTACATGATCAACGACACGGTCTTCAACGCTCTTGATGATTTATGGGGCCCGCATACCTGCGATAGGTTCGCTTGTTCCTACAATGCCAAAATCCAGTGCTTTAATTCAAGGTTTTACCAGCCTGGTTCGAGCGGCGTTAATGCATTTTCTCAAGATTGGTCTTATCATAATAACTGGCTTTGTCCCCCTGTGTATTTAACGTGTAAAGTTATTAAGCATATGGAGGTTTGCAGTGCTCAAGGAACTCTGGTAGTTCCCCTTTGGAAGTCAGCGCACTTTTGGCCCATCCTCTGTTCGGATGGTTTACATTGGAGTACATTTATCCATGACTGGGTTATCCTACCTAACTTTCCTAATTTATTCATTAGGGGAAAAGCTAAGAACTCTATTTTTGGTAGCAAGCCTTTGGCATTTGTTTCATTAGCTCTACGTCTTGACTTTAGCATTGCTCCCAGATTAGATTCCGAGTTGTTTCGTCATAGTTTTCTAGTTCCTTGTGTTTGATTCCATTCGGGCTAGAGATTTTCAATATGGCCGATAAGGCGTTTTTGCGAGAAGTACTTATTCTTTGTTAGAAATTTTCAAGTTAAACGCGTTATGCCTTAGAGAGGCATCCAGGAGAGGCCCTAGAGGGGCAATTTTTCGTATGTATTTCTGATTTTGTATCCTAGAGGGATATATTAGGTCGTCGATGTGCGAACGCCCTAGAGGGGTATGACCGCTACAATAGCATAGTATGTTTTTAATTTTCAAGTTAAACGCTTTATGCCTTAGAGAGGCATCCAGGAGAGGCCCTAGAGGGGCAATTTTTCGTATGTATTTCTGATTTTGTATCCTAGAGGGATATATTAGGTCGTCGATGTGCGAACGCCCTAGAGGGGTATGACCGCTACAATAGCATAGTATGTTTTTAATTTTCAAGTTAAACGCGTTATGCCTTAGAGAGGCATCCAGGAGAGGCCCTAGAGGGGCAATTTTTTCGTATGTATTTCTGATTTTGTATCCTAGAGGGATATATTAGGTCGTCGATGTGCGAACGCCCTAGAGGGGTATGACCGCTACAATAGCATAGTATGTTTTTTCTATCGTGATATGTGAGATGTGTATTGCCTCGAGAGCAGAGTATTTTTCCTTACTGAATACAGTGAGTTAAATGCAAATTCAGCTTTGTGTGCATTGCTGCCTGTCTAATTGATATGTTTTTAGATTTTCTTGATATTTTAACTTTTTTCTTATCCCTAGATATCTTCACTTCCGTTTTCTGGTCTTCAGAGGCCCAAAATTCCCCGAGAGTGGTTCAGCTAATGGAGAACCTCAAGTCTACTGTCCTTGCTTCCAGAGCGTCTGGGACATCCGAAAATTACTTGAGAGCTTTTAACAAGTGGAGAACCTTTGCTAGTGATGTTTTGGGTACCTCGGAGTTTCCAGTCAGACCCATTGATTGTGCCCTCTACTTGCAACACCTCCTCGAGTCGTCCAAGTCCGTCGCTACCATAAACTGCGCCTTCTACGCGTTCAAGTGGATTCATCTTCTTGCAGGCGTCGACTCACCAACATTGCACCCTACTGTCATTGCTGTAAAAGAAGGAGCTGTTCGTCTTGCCAGTCAGCCAATAGTCAATAGAAAGGAGCCCCTGGATGCCCACCACCTCAAGCATCTTGCTGCAGATACTAATCTAGAAGACCTTTTGCAATTAAGAAATTTAATTATGTTCATTCTTGCATTTTCCGGGTTTCTTAGAAGTTCCGAGTTATGCGTTATTCGTAGCAAAGATGTTCAGTTTAACGAGGGTTATGTTACAATCAGCATAGAGAAAAGCAAGACGGATCAACTGAGGGAGGGTAGATCGGTTGTTATTGCTGAATCTTCGTCTATCACGTGCCCGTGTTCCTTACTTAGACTGTATATGCATAAGGCCCAGATTCCTGAAAATTCAGACGAGTATCTTTTTAGGGCCATTTCAGCTTCAGGTAATCGGAAGCGCCTTATTTCCATAAATAAGCCAATTAGTTATTCTACCTATAGGCAGTCTTTTAAAAAGTCTTTCGCAAATATTGTACCAGATATATCTAAATTTAGCACTCATTCAGCTAGGTCAGGTGGAGCTACTTTAGCTGCCAGCTCCGGTGTTTCGGAGAGGAATCTTCAGCGCCATGGTCGCTGGTCTTCAGTCACAGCGAAGAACATTTACGTTAAGGATTCCCTTGCCAGTAGGTTAGAAGTTTCTAAGGCTCTGTCTCTGTGAGCTCTAGCCCTACCTTTAGCTTTCTATCTTGGGCCTGGCTGACCAACGCGCCCATGCCTCAACTTGTGAGTATGTTCGGTTGTGTAGTGAAGGCAAAATATGTAATTTGTGATAATCGGTATTGACATAAATTAATATTTTGCCGACACGAAACAGAGAACTGGGTGCGAGCGTAGTACGCTTGGGATCATGGGTAGTATGTTTGTAAAGAGACGGTTGAGAAACTTGTGACATTCTACGGTCAGCCTTGCCACTAGCACTTTCTCTTTAGGTTTATTTTTATTGTGTAATTAGCGTCATATGATTTGTTTTTAGATCAACCTTAAAACCCCGAAGGTAGCGCCTCTGCATTTGGTCGGGGGTACACGGTCCCTATTTTTCCTAACAAGGGGTTTTTTGGGGTTTACGTGTCCGGCTTTGGCGCATGTAGGACGTTATTTGATGTATCTCTTAACCACTTTGTTGTAAGATTATTGTTGCAATTAAAATATATCTTGGGCCTGGCTGACCAACGCGCCCATGCCTCAACTTGTGAGTATGTTCGGTTGTGTAGTGAAGGCAAAATTACAATTTTCTGCACGGAAGATGCCGGGGGGAAGATGCAAGCACGAAAAACCCAAGAAACAAATTTTCGGTTTCATCGCGACTTTACATTTCATGTAACACAGCTACGAAAGTCTCGTGTTCATCTTAATTAGAACTTTATTGAGATAAACATAAATGTTTTTAGCTTGCATGCTGAAATGCAATATTGTTAATGAACTAGAACACAGTTACCAGTTGTGCAAAATATCTGACCCACCACCATCTACCATTATGAATCGGAGAATGAAACAGGAATTGTGAGATAATGAAAATTGCAGGAGTGGAGCAATGGGAAAATGAAAATTATTCCAGTGGAATTTTAGGAGCGGAAAAATGGGATAATGAAAGTTTTATGAGTGGAATAATGGGATAATGAAAATTTTAAGAGTAGAATAATAATGGAATTATGAAAATTTTGGGAGTGGAAAAATGGGATGAAAATTTGGGAGCGTTAGGAGATGACAAATGCAATCGACTAAGTCTGATCAACTGCTTGACGTTCGACGACGAAAAGCAGTGATTAATAAAATTTCACTGTTTAAAGACCTCTTCTCAAAAAATGTTCAGAATTTTGTTGGACATCATTTTTTATTTAAAAAATGTAGCTCAGTGTTAAATAAGTGGAAGACATATTATACGTTAAAAAAGTTTTGTAATTTCCCCGGGTCCATAATACATGCAAGACAATGCTGAATTAAGTACAGCTATTTCAAGTAACGAAGTCGGATGAAAGCTTTGAGCATTCGCAACAAAACCGTAAGGAGACATGGAATTTTACGACTACAATTATCAAAATCAGCAGAGCTATGAAAACACGGAGACGTACAAAAGTTTATAAAATTATTTTTCCAATCTCATCGTACTGAAACCATGAAATTTGTATGGATTTACAACAGCGCAGACCACGTGTCCATCTTGACACGTAAGCGTGGGGCTTCTTGCCTTCGACAATGTAAATTGAAAAGCTACATCATCATTTATATCCTGCCACCGGCAGTTTTACGTGTTTCGTATTTTTTTTCTACACCTTTGTTAAATACTAAACCATTGCCATTCTCTTACACTGAACAAAACAAAACTGGTGTAATTTTACGTCAGATCTACATGAGGCCATGTTAGGGTATCATGAGATACTAAACATAAGCAATTATTGGGGGAAAATGTCGCCTCGCCAGCGGGCGTCGAAGCAATTTTCCCTTTCGTAAACAAGCGATGCCATTTTAGCGACACTTAGAAAATTTTTCACCAATTTTAGAATTGTTTTTTCTATCAGAAAAAGAAAAATGCAACAAATTACCTAGAATCGAACCCGGAACCTCTACATGCTAGCATCTCTCCTTTACCACTCAAACTCAAGAATTGTTTTTTCTATCAGAAAAAGAAAAATGCAACAAATTACCTAGAATCGAACCCGGAACCTCTACATGCTAGCATCTCTCCTTTACCACTAGACCACTGGGTTGATCCGGCAAACCCAAGAAAATTTTAATTATAAAAGGTGCTTTTCTTAATATATATCAATAACGGGTCACCCTAACCCTGAATCTTACCTAACCGCGAATCTAGCTTAGATCTAATAATCGCTTTACCTAAACCCAGTTTTATCTAATAATGATAGCCTACATTCATCCCAATCCAGGCATAAACAAGAGCAACCGTTAAAAATGGCATCGCTTGTTTACGAAAGGGAAATCGGCGGCATCGAAAATCGCAGGTGTCGCCACTTTTGCACAGACGACAAATTTCAGGTAATTCTCACACTTCACCATCCTTGTCACGCGCTACTTCAGACTATCTCGTTCCCAGAGCTCCACGGTTTTTTAATTACGTCATGTGTAGCTGACCATACAAAACGAGGGCTCAATGCACGGGATAAACGCTTCTCCCCAATAACTTGTTAACTCTTTCACTCCCAGAGTCAGTTATGGAGACATGTAGAGTAGTTCTAACTTTTGAGTCTGCGGACGAAATCCTATGGTGTGATCATTAAAATGAAACCTCTTCAGCAGTACTTTTGCATGGTACCATTTGTTTTTCAATATTTTACAAAATGAAATTTGGGATTTTTCTTGAATTTCGATTTTTAGCACTCTTGCGAGTGAAAGGGTTAACCGTTTTGCTCCAAGAGTCAAGCCATTGGTGTAATGCAAGATAAATCTTTTGAGTCTGTGAATCAAGAACATCTTTCAAATGAAAGCTCTCGAGCAGTGCTTTCTCGTGGTACTATTTAGTATGTTGTACAAGTTAGTTCTAACTGTGGAGAAAGTTCTAGTAATAAAAGCAAACATACCACACTCGACACACGAAAGCATTTGAGCAGTATTTTCCTGCGACACCGTTTGTTTTCATGGCGATTTATTGCATACCCAGCATGCGTACCGCCACACAAGCACATATAAAAATTTCGAAAATTATTGATCCTAAATCTTCGCTTCCAGGCACGATATAACTCCCAAATGTTCAAGTTTGCTAATTTTAAGGTGCTCTTTCCAGGTGAAACGATAGTTTTTCTATCCGAACCGAAATTATGCTCTAAAAAAAATTGCGAGATGGTCTATTGTGGCAGTGCTGATCAAAAGGGTTGATACTTTGCAGGATACTTGACAAGAAGACTTGCTCTGCAGGATCGTTCACAGTGCTCCCATCCCAGCTTCTCAAACAACTGAAAAATAACAAGAACAAGCATGATATTCAATAATTTTTAAGCTGTCGTGGTTGCCAAGATAGCACCGTAAATTTCCGGTTGACATATCATGTTTTCATGATTACGACCACGAGGTTGTTTTTAGAACCAAAAACCAAAGTAATTACTCTGACCAATCACAGCAGTCGTAAACAATCCAATGAACCAATCAGGAGCTCGAAGCAATTACATGTCGGCGGCACCAAGCGCGGGAAAACGCGTGCGAGCAAGTCACGATTGGTTTTGGTTTTACTTCTGGTTGGTCGAGAAAGTGGCGCGAGATTTTTTAGCCAATCACAAAGCGTAGCAATGAAAAACCAAAGCAATTGTGTAATTACTTTTGACATTCAATAGAAAACTGCTCTATCGAAAGTGATTACTCGTCATTTACCGCGCTTGACATCAGTTCCATGTTTTAGCTTCGAGTTGTAATTGGTTCATTGCGTCATTTGCGTCTGTTGTGATTGGTCAGAGCGATCACTTTGGTTTTGGTTTTACGACACTCAATTAGAGCGGTTTTCAATTGAGTGTTGAAATTAATTTAGCAATTGTTTTATGATTGGCTAAAAAAATCTTGCGTCACTTTCTCAACCAATCAGAAGTAAAAACCAAAACCAATCGTGACTTGCTCGCACTCGTTTTCCCGCGCTTGGCGCCGGCTACATGTATTTGCTACGAGTACTGATTGGTTCATTGGATTGTCTGCGTCTGTTATGATTGGCCAGAATTATAACTGGTTTTGATTGAAAACTGCTCTAAACCTCTTTAACCTGCTTGGTATGATTGTTTTTGCTTTTGCTGCTTAGAGCGGTTTTCATTTGAGTGTCGTAAAACCAGAACCAAAGTAATTACTCTGACCAATCACAGCAGTCGTAAACAATCCAATGAACCAATCAGAGCTCGAAGCAATTACATGTCGGCGGCACCAAGCGCGGGAAAACGCGTGTGAGCAAGTCACGATTGGTTTTGGTTTTACTTCTGATTGGTCGAGAAAGTGGCGCGAGATTTTTTAGCCAATCACAAAGCATAGCAATGCAAAACCAAACCAATTGTGTAATTACTTTCGACACTCAATTGAAAACTGCTCTATTGGATAAGAAAGTAATATTTTCTCCTGATAGGTTGGAGCTGGCTAGAGCAGGGTGTACGTCACGTTTCTCAGCAAACATAGAACTATAACATACAATACAATATTAAACAAATAAATTGGTTTGCAACCGAATGTCGCAAAACGAAGACCAAAGTCATCATATTGGCTAATCACAACAAACGTAGACAATTTAATGAACCAATAAGCAAAAATAAGAAGTCGGAGCCAAGCGCGGGAAAACTACCTTCAAGCACGATTGGTTTTGCTTTTCACTTCTGATTGGTAAAAAAAAGTGGTGCGAGGTTTTTCCACCAATCACAAACTGCAGTAATGCAAAACCAAAGCAAACGCGAATGACTTGCAACACCAAATTGAAAATCCCTCTAATTATACTTTTACAGTCTATTAAGAGATTAACAAGAAAGAAAACAAAACATGTACCTCAATATTTTTGTCATCATTTGTCCTGTTTGGCGTACCGTCGTTTTGTTTCATGGAGGCCTTTAGAGCCAGCCCGTAGAGTTTCAGTGCCTCTGCGCGACGAATGTAGAACGGCAAAACCTGAAAATAACGCGATTAAAGGGACTGTTTCACGCTGTGCGCATGCTTGCACAAACTTTTCTCCCGTTGCTTGGCTAAAGTATAAAGAACATATTTATACAAATATTATTTAAAATAAGGCTCACCTTACTTATCTGTACAAATTGTTATAAGCAATGGGGGGGGGGGGGGGGGAAGATTTGTGCAAGCATGCGCATAGCGCGATATACTCCCATAGTAGAATGCATGTGCTTGGAGTGTTAGCCTACGAGCAAGCCCCTTCCTCACCCCCCACCCCCAAGGGTGTTAGCCTGATTCTCAGACGGTCCGAGATCGTTCGCACACACTCTTTCCTCTCCCCGTCTGACGTCATGTGACCGTTGACTATTTCCACCAATCAGAGTGGTTGTAAGATTGGAACCGAACGTACTGTGATTGGTGGAAATATTCCACGGTCAGATGACGTCAATAGCAAACCCTCAAACAAAGGAAACGAGGAGGGAGTGTGTTCGAGCGACCTCGGACCGTCTGGAAATCAGGCTGGGAGAGTGTAGGTGTAGGTGATAAAAAAGAATAAAAGCTTGCAGTGCATGTATGAAGCAAGGGTCTTGTGGCACATATCTTTAGCAGGCATGGCGGCGAGTTTAAAAGCCTTTAAGTTATGGGCAGTGAAACTCGAATATTGGATAACTTAAAGGGGCTATGTCGCGAGGATGGCGGGTGAGTACTGGGTACTAACAACTTGAAAAACGTCCGGTGGCTTTTTATCAAGTTGGCGGCAATTACTGTCGAATTCGCTGCAATCCGTTCCATCCCGTCGTATTGCGTGGAAGGATAGATCTCAAGTTTACAAATTAGTTAGAGTATTTACTTGGCTAGATTTTTGGTAAATTATTTCTGCGATTTGTTAGTCGTACCTTCGAAAAATTCGATGTCTTCCGGTAGTGGTGGAAGTTGGGGAGGAATTTAAAAGCGAAATCGATCGTGTGTTTGTTTACCTCGCGTGGTTCGACACGAGTGCAAGCGCGATAAAACTTGCCGCGATCTGGAAGGGAACAATAGAAATTTGACATGTGTGACGTCAGGTGACGTCACTTGACAGGAACTAATTGCGCAGACTCACCTTGCGACATAGCCCCCTTAAAGAGGTAACAAAAAGGGCCACATATTTTCTCAGGGTCTCCAATTTGTTCCCTCTTACCACAACCAATATATCCAAATTTTAATTACATTCTGCATGACTAAGGGTGCTTACCATTTGTCAGAACTCGCCGGCCAGACCGGTAAGTTTGACACAAGAATGCGGCATTTTGGAGACTTGTTCCTACAAGTCCATCAAAAGGGTGCATACTATTTCCGAATTGACCAGTCTGACTGACCAGTTCTGACAAATAATGGCATAATATTTACGAATTGAGCGGTTCGGCCGGCCACTTCTGACAAATGGTAAGAGCACTAAGTATCATGAGTACCATAGACCTACCTTTGAATCTGTTACATCCACCCATTTGACGAGCTCGTTGAAAGTTTCGTTTATTTTCTCATCTAACGGAAGTCAGGAGAAAAACAGATTGTATAATAAGACCTTACAGAGAAATTGCTGTACACTTTGAGAAGGAAAGTCAAATTTATTTAGTCTATTATTGACGAAATACGCAAAGCTTCAATAGTTTCCGAGGCAGGAGAAATGCTAAATGAATGAAGAAGAGTGTAATGACGTGTCATATTTGCACTCGTTTTGATGCGTATTTGCACTCTAGAATGCTATGTCGAACAATAAGATCGGTTATATAACGTTCCTAAAAATAACACTTACGAATTGCTTCATCCGTCTCTACTTTATCCTCCGAGCTACTTGGTGTTTCTTCGCTGCTTGTGGTGTCTGAAGGTTTATTTAGAATCATATCAGCCAGAGCTATCCCCTGAAAACAAACCGGCAATTGAAAGTTGGACAGAGATATCAAGTGCAGGCTTAGAAAGTGATGCCTAAAGAAGAAGTCTCGACAGCAAAACAGTCGGTTTTCTCTCTCCTCACCTTACGACAGAATGCGTCCACTAATGCAGCTTTTTGGTTGTCTTTCTCACTGATGAGTAGCAAACAGACCGACAATTAGCAAGTATAAGTTAAGGGCCGCCAAGAGTCACAACTGATGTTACCAACCATCGCTGACAAAAGGCAAGGGTCAGGCAATGGTTATAAAGAAAGGGTAAAAAAGTTTAGTACCATTAATTTCTAAATTTACTGTGGCGCTGCGTCGATGAAGAAATGAAACAAAAATTTGGTATAAAATAAATAAATAAAAATAAATAAATCACTTTATTTAAGTGTCAAAGGTATTTAGCACGAAGTACTAATTGGGGACACTTTCCAGATCTAATTGGAATTTGGAAGTGTTGGTTTTTGAGGAGTGGGGAAAACCGGAGTTCCCGGAGAAAAACTTCTCGGAGCAACGAGAGAACCAACAACATCGAATGAGTTCATTCGCTTAAGGTGATTCCTCAGTATTGCACTGCGCATCCTGTACTGCGCATAACACACGTAATAGTCTTTTCATGGCAGCCAGTTGATAACAACACTCTTTTTAGTGAACGGTTTTTAAAACACGCAGCTGGAAATTTAATTTTCTTACGAGTATTTTTCAAAAGGAGAATTACCATAATTTATAAGCAATGAGCGAGCGCGGTTGAGCAAAATGAACGCGCGCACATTTCGGAGGATGGAATGTTTGTTATCCAAGGCCCGCAAGCTCGTTAGAAAATACGACTGTCTTTTTCTCTCTAACGAGCATGGTGACCTATATTTTTTATTGCATCATTTTGATGTTAAATTAATGCTTTTTAAGTTAACAAAGTTAAAAAAAAATTCCTCGACAAGAAAAAAAGATATCGCTAAAAACGTTCTCAAATCAGTTACTCGTGGGAGCAAATTGTTGACCTTGAAAACATGGACGCGAGGAACGTTTTGAGTCCGTGTCATTTGAAGTTGTGTGACTTTTTCAGAAATTTTATTTTAAAGTGTTCCCATATGGTGGAGACCTTAACCTATCAAGTTTTTTTAAGAATTGTAAACTTTGCTTTCACGGGTTACCGGGAAAAGAAACATGAACCGATCAAATAATGACGTGCGTGATCGGTATTGCTATAGGCATAAATGGGGCAACATTGGTCCATCATATCTCTTTACCGAGCATGGTGACCTATCTTTTTTATTGAATTTTTCGAAACAACTTATGGTAGGGAGCTGTTAGGGAAAATTTAAAAAAAATCGTTCGACAACTTTTATTTCTGAGGAATCACCTTAATTGGCCACTGTAACGGGATTAAAAAGTGTCAGTCCTTCGTGAGAGCGAATTCGCAGCCCGTCGCTCTGACAAAGGGCTAACGCTTCAATGTCTTTACGGTAGCCAGTATACTTAAAGCGGGGGTACACGTGAATTTGAATGAAATTTTAAGAGGTTTAAAGAGGGGATAGAAGAAAGAATATGATTTTTGAAACACCAACCGGAGACAGTTGATACCCACGCAAGAGTACCCCAGGTTGCTAGTGGACTAACTTGGTATCCGTCTATTAATTATTAACTACAAATTCTAATTTTAAAACTTCACTAAATCTTTAAAATTTCTTATTTCCCTAAATTTTACAATTTCTTTGACGCTGATTTGACGCTGATGAAAACGGAGACTTTCGAAAACGGTTTCAAAAGTGGAGACTTTTGAAAACGCTTCGTTTCTAGTGTGGACAGGTAACAACAGACACTTTTGAAAACGGTGACATAAAAAGCGTCACATGCCATCCGTTCCAGTCCAAATCGGATCATCTATCAACATTAACACATGCGCAATCCCAGGTACCAGTGGTTTTCATCGTTTTCGAGCGTTTAGGTGTGGACTGACATGTTAAAACGATACAAAAACGGTAGTGTGGGCGAAAATATTTTGCTTCGTTTTCGCCCTGATAAAACGGAGACTTTTGAAAGGAGGGGCCTAAGAGAAACTGTATACCTTTTTATTGCAGCTGCGTCGGGACGAACATCGGTCTTCATACCGTAATAGGTGGCCAGATCAACACGGTCTATCTAAATTGACATAACACGGTAAAAGAAGTCGTTATTCAATGAATAAAGTCAATTAAACGATCAGTCCAACAAATAAATGTTTAACCGCAAGTAAAGTCGGGCCACAAAGATTTTTTACACGGGCATATGGCTTGTCCCGGATTTGTATAAAATCTGTTTAGCGCATATTACTTCTCAAAATCATTAATAATTTCTAAAGTTTAGACAAAGAAAAAAACTAAAAGAGAATCATAAGCGTGACGGTGGTTTGAAACCCGGTCTAAATTAGCATAGATTTTTGTGGCGATTTTATTTCTTCGTTTTCTCCGCATTTAATGATCAGTTTGAGAAGCTATATCAAACACTCGAGTGGATAAAAAAAAAAAAAAACTCGGCTGCGCTTCGTTTTTCCACCCACTTCTCGGTGTTTGGATATCATGATGAAACACTCTTCCTCGTGTTTGATATATTACTCCCCCTCCCCCTTGTTTTTCAACCCACTTCTCGGTGTTTGGATATCCTGATAAAACACTCTTCCTTGTGTTTGATATATTACTCCCCTCCCCCCCCCCCCTTGTTTTTCAACCCACTTCTCGGTGTTTGGATATCCTGATGAAACACTCTTCCTCGTGTTTGATATATTACTCCCCTCCCCTCCCCCCTTGTTTTTCAACCCACTCCTCAGTGTTTGGATATCCTGATGAAACACTCTTCCTCGTGTTTGATATATTACTCCACATATAGAAAACAGTCGTTTTGAGACTGTCTTTTCATCAGTGTAAACGGCCGCATCTAGGGCTATATCAACGACCATATCTAGGGCCGTAAGTAGGGCCGTATCTAAGGGCGTATCTAAGGCTGTATCTAGGGCCTTACCATTTGTAGGACTTTTTCCGCTGCATCTATAATTTGTGGAAGCTTTTGAAGACGTTCCTGTATGAAAGAAATTAAAGGGAACATGAAATCACGCGCTGCGTTACACCGCCCTAACACTAAATAAATGTCCATTTTCCCTCGTTCTTTCTTCGCAGGAGTGACGCCTTGATTTCGTTTTTCAGTCTGAAAGCATGGAACAGGCCATTTGACCGATTTGACCGACTAAAATCGTTTTCTCTTGTTTCGTTGCGTGTGCGAAGCCTGAATTGGAAGTGGGGGTGAGTGATTCGGTGACGTCACTGCTAAAATAAGAGTCCAGGCTGAAACGAGCACAGAACGGATTGGGATTTGACAAGGCATATTTAGACTTGGAAACTGCATTATTATCATCATCCAAATTGGATAAGGGAAGTTCGCCTACGAAGTGGCAAATGTGTTATACTGAAGTACACAAGGCATAGAGGTGAATTTTATGACCTCGAGAACTTGTGTTGAGAAAGAAAGCAATGTTATAAAAGTGTCGCCCTTGGACTTCAGGACAGAGAACAAGACACTACATTCTACATATCATACCTTGCAACTATCCAAGAACTGAAGTCTCGCTACGAACAGCGGTAAATGATCAGGATACTGTTCTGCTAACTCGTCACAGAGACTGAGATCTTCAAGTCTGAAAACCAAATGGAGTCAAGTCAACTTAGTGAGCCGGTAACCTTAAATTTGAGGGTTTCATTGTCCACAATAAAGAAGCGTTCACCTTACCTTTGGAACCCTTTCTTTAGAGCAGTTTTCTGTTGAGTATCGAAAGTAGTTTAGCGATTGCTTTGGTTTGGCATTGTTTTGCTTTGTGATTGGCTAAAAATTCTCGCGCCACTTTCTCAACCAATCAGAAGTAAAACCAAAACCAATCGTGACTTGCTCGCACACGTTTTCCCGCGCTTGGCGCCGGCTACATGTATTTGCTTAGAGTTCTGATTGGTTCATTGCATTGTCTGCGTCTCTTGTGATTGGCCGAAGTGATTATTTAGGTTTTAGCTTTAAAGGGAACCTCCATTGTTATAACAAATTGACGTTATATTGTTGGAAATAAAATCTAAATTAAAAATTTGAAAAGAAAACAGGTGCAAATATAATTTTAGTGTACAAAAAATTGGTAAGAATATCTCCTATTTTCGCCGCCATTTTGAATATTTATGACGTGTTACGGTTGTCCTATTGTTGCATACAAAAGAACTTCGATTCTTAAGGACGGTGCCACCTATTGTTATTGCGCATACGTTCTGCGCATGCAGTGCGCGATAGTCGCGCGAGACACTGGTTATTTTCTAAACGCGAACGCGCGAGGTAAAGACTAAGTTCCACCCACTTTTCATGTCAAACTGTAAACTCCATGGCTCAGTTTCTTAACTTACAAGATAAATAGAGTTCTCAAAAATCTATGAAAATATGTTTATAAACCTTCTGCAGCCTTAAAACTGCTAAATTCTTTCTCTAGTTTGCAAACGACAGAGCCTCGGTAATGAAACTATTTTGAGCTAATTGGCGATGCCGCCTCGATCAGCTGAATGCGTACGTTTTGCCTTTCTTTACGAAGATTGTTTACATTGGCTACTTTTCTCCATTCAAAATTTCAAAATTCAAACCAGACTAGTGTTTTCTTTATATATATAAAACAAGCATCCTTAAGGCATAAAATCCAAGGAAAGGCTGGCATGTTGTTATTTCCAATTAGCACAAGTTTTTGTTTTGGCGGCCAAACTCGCGTTGTTTGAAATTTCTGTTTATCTGCAAAAATCTTTTGCCAGTGGCCATTTTTGCGAAAAAAAAAAGTATATAACAAAAGCAGAAAAACAACTGTTCCAGTTAAAGCAAACAAATGTCGAAAAGGAGAATTGAGATGAGCAAAGCGTTTTCAAAAAGATCGTTTTTGACAATTGTCGAAGATATAAAAACAAGGCTGAAGCCAGCAAGTAAAGAAAACTGGCCGCTCCAAAGCCGGGAAGCATCCGACTAAAGTTTTCCCTCCCTCGATTGCTGGCAAGCATGGTTTTTAGTGTAATCTTTCGTAAACACATTCGTGCATTTAGGTACAATTGATTTCCTTTATTCTCTATTATAAGCAAGTGATGTTTTTCGAAGTCGCATCGTGTCAGTTCTCAACTTCTTTGCATCAGAACAAATTTTGATAGGCGAAAAACGTGCCATGATAAACTGACAAGAAATCTTATCTTTTTAGATCAAATAAAGCCGTAGACTTCGGTAGAAAAGTGTTTTATTATTTCACGATTTTTCTGATATTAAAGTGTACCGACTTATTTTTTCCAAAGTTATCAGAGAATCCATGAAAACTACAGGAGCTTCACAAGAAAGTAAACACGCGGCCAAATGAAATTACAAAACTCAACTGAGCACTTTTCGACACGAAATATTTCTTACATTTTGACTCCAAATAACCGTTAAAAGACTAACCTGCCAATCTAGAGTTTTTCGGCAGCCGACCAGTCACCTCGATATAGCACTGATGTTTTCAAGTTTGTAATGGATCGGAAGAAGATGCACACAATGTAAAGATCTTGTGCTCGAAGGAACATAATAAATCCGTAGATCCACTGTAGATCAATGGAAGTGAACCGATTTTTGCGTTTTTACTCCTTTACTGTGCTGCTTGACCTTGCAATCCCCGAAAAATGTTCTCAAAAGAGCAACTTACAGCTACAAATAGAATTAACTTTGAATTCTACAATGTTTGTCTTTTTATTGTGCCTGAAAGTAAAAGTTTTGAACGGTAAGCCGTCGAGTGGACATCCCAGCATGCCCCCGAAAAAGACACGCACAATATTCAACTTACTAGGGAGGGCATAGAAAAAAATGTCGCGGACCCCGAAAACGATTCCGTAAAAGTTGAAAACATCTAAATATAACTTGTAAAAACGCGTGGTGACCCCTACCTTTTATCTTATAAAATGAAAGTGGTAAGCAAATTAAGCACGCAATTAATTTTTTTTTGTGGGCAAAAGTTATTTAGACTGTATTTTTGGCGAACGTGGGAAAGCTGTCAGGGCCGTAATGGCTCCGTTGTGATGATTTTGTAGCTTAAAACATATAAACAGTAGTTGTTATGTTACCATTCGTTATGTGTTTTAGGGATTTTTAGAATTATTGTTGCTTTTATGTATGTAAAGGCGAATTCTAAGGAAATCCGCGAAGAAAGATCTATTTTTCCTTTTTTCGAAAAAATGCTGATGTCAGCATTTTTTCCAGATTGAAGCTTAATTATCTCCGAAAAATGCGTGGTTACCCCCAATTTTCTCTTTGGATTCCAATAGCCCCTGCCAAGATCTACTTTTCCCGCATAGTCAAAAACCTGGCAAAATACCTTGCCATTAGGTGGCACCGTCCTTAACAATAGCGGCAACCGTAACACGTCATAAATATTCAAAATGGTGGCGCCCGAGAAATGTAAAAGCGAAAATAGGCGATGTTGATATCCATTTTATTTGTACAAAAATTATATTTGCACCTGTTCTTTTAAAAAAATTAAATTTCGACTTTATTTCCAACAATCTAACGTCAATTTGTTCTGACAATGGAGGTTCCCTTTAAGACACTCAATTATAAACCACTCTAAAGGTGGTGTTACATGAGGAAATGTTTCGTGCAACCTGTTTCGCAAAACGTGCGCCGCTTTGCACTGAGCAGTGATTCTAGTAACTTGTCTCGCTCTTGACAACGTCAAGAAACGCAGAGGAGCGATTGCACAAATGATAGACTTCCCCACAAGTCGAGCTCAAAATATTTTTTAGAGGGAGCAAACCGCAAGCGAGCATGAGGAAGTGAAGAACTTTGAGAAGGTTTAAACAAATCGTTGCGACACTAGTTACAGGAGTATGTTACACTAGAAAACGTTTGAAAAATAGTGGCGACGTTTGAAAAATAGTGACGCAATTGTTTCGAGGAAACAAAGGAATTGCGACCCCGCTCAAGTGAAGCTCTGACTTACTTTGATATCCAGGAGATTTTTAAGTCTCTCATTGCCTCTTCGTACTGTTGTTTGGGCTGAAAAGAAAAAAAAAAGGAGTGAGCTAGTCTGTACTCGAAATTTTGTCCTTTGGCTGTGTCGTTAAGGAATTGTTTTTGCTAAAAAATCAACGCCTAAAGTTGAGCTTTCGCAGTTGCAGGATAATTTTTTTCTAGGAAAGATGGTTCGCCCCTACGGAGAAACTATATATACGCAGTTGTTTGTAGCAATTAAGGTTACATACCTGCTTTTCATCTGTTTTTGCTTTGTCGGCTTTGTTGTTGTTGTTATTATGTTTGTTTGGTGTTGCAGGAACAATAAACTGAAGCGGGTAAGTGCACTGCAGGGGAAATTATACGAAATTTAGAAGTCAAAAAATTAAAATCTTAATAAACCCCAAACAAAAATCGGGCAAGTTTCCCTTTGGTAAACGGTCGCTGTCTTTTTACTGCCACAGTTGGAATCCCACACGTCCCAATACACAAAACGCACCCAAACATTCCAGGCTAGCATATTTGGAAATGCTTTTCTTGAGTAACAGAACATGTACTGAAAGTTCACACGTTACATTTACACAACAGTCAGTCCTTTCATATAAAGTCCTAAAATGTTAACCAATCCTTAATAAACTTATTAACACATTAAAACTACTTACTATATATCATGTATTCGCCTGTTTCTAGTCTATAATAGAATCGTAATTAACAATTATTCACCGAAGTGGAGGTGAATAGCGGTGGATATTTTCTGGGATGCGAAGCGGCGGGGTAAATATTTACCACTATTCACCGACACTGAGGCGAATAATGGTTTGAGTATATATCAAACCAGTGGATAGCCAGCCTAAAATAGATACTTTATTTCTGACGCTTCGGGACATAACTGCCCGGGAAATCCAGAACAATGCTTAACCCTTTCACTCCCAGAGTCAATTATGGAGACATGTAGTGTAGTTCTAACTTTTGAGTCTGTGGACGAATCCTATGGTGTGACCATTCAAATGAAATCTCTTCGGCAGTACTTTTGCATGGTACCGTTTGTTCTAACGTTTGAGTCTGTGGACCACTCAAATGAAACCTCTTCAACAGTACTTTTGCATTTGTTCTTACTTTTGAGTCAGTGGACGAAATCCTAGGGTGTGACCATTCAAATGAAACCTCTTTGCAACTACTTTTGCATGGTACTATTTGTTTTTCAATATTTTACAAAACGAAATTTGGGGTTCTTCTTGAATTGTGATTTTTGGCACTCTTGAGAGTGAAAGGGTTAATTTCGGACAGTTTTAACCCCAAAACGTCAAAATCCTTATGTTAGCTCCTTTAAAGTGTTACTATGATCAAAATTTTGCACTTCCCTTTCTCTTCAGATTTGGAAGGTAGAAGTGCTGAATACTTACCATGCCAAATTTTAAGTTAAAATTCCAATGGGAAGAGCAGTTAATTTAAACGTAAAGTTCAGCTTCGGTTTGCGGCCATTACTCGATTTAAAAATGGCCGAGAACCACATAGAGAGCCGGATCTAGTTGGGTCGAGAGGAAGATGACGTCATATTCACAACACAACAATGGCCGCTTCGTTGAGTGGAAAGGCTCATCTCGCATAAACAAGAACAACAAAACTGAACAAATTGAAAACGGCATCTTTCCCCACATTATAGACGACGAGGAATTTCTGGAACTTTCATAAATTCATCATTGTACCTACCTAAAAGATTTCTATTTTTCTGCTACTTTCTGGCTGAATCTTAGTAACTAACAAGGAAGCAGGAACTCTCTTTGAATTCTCGAACTTACCGCTTTCTTCCCATTCTCACTTTTCACGTATGAAATTGTTCCTTTCAGAATGTGGCCAGATTTGGCGGATTTGGGAATCCTAAATTTAAAAGATGTTCAAAGGTGGTAATAAAACAAACATAATGAAGGAAAAAAGCAGATTTCATTAACATGCATGTAAAGTAACAAAATAAATAAGAGTAAAGTATGTTTCTACTTACGGACTCTTCCCTTTCCTGCGCATTTTGTTTCACCGACCCCCCCCCCCCCCCCCCCGACCCTACCCTTTGCGTCCAATTCCCCACCCTCCCCTCCCTCCAACACGTCCCCATGGGTAAGGCAGGTGACCATTACCTGTCGCATTTGGAACCTCTGCATTACCGGTGTGCTGCTCTAACCAACTGAGCTATGAAGCCAGACTCATTCATGGGTTCAAATCCCATTGAAGTCCTGGATTTGTTCAGGCTTCTTTACAATTGTTTAAATTGCAAACACAACTGCGAGGATCATTTCTTAACTTTACATTCTGTATCAGCAGTTCATTCATATACTTCATTTGTCACTCTAAATGACTTTCACGGGAACATTATGAACTCGCAATTGACCTTGCTCCCAATGTGTGTTGCTTCATAGCTCAGTTGGCAGAGCATCGCACCGGTAACGCGGAAGTCATGGGTTCAAATCCCGTTGAATCCCTGAATGTTTCATGGGATCAAATCCCATTGAAGTCATGGATTTGTTCAGGCTTCTTTACAATTGTTTAAATTGCAAACACAACTGCGAGGATCACATCTTCCCTTTACAATTAAGTTACTGTTCCTTACTTGTCATCTGCTAGTGGCATTATGTAAACAGGACAGCAAACGCCAACTCCTCGTGTACACGAAGAGAACTTGCCAGATTTCATGGAGGCCAGGCGCGTGGAATAAGTGTCCAGGGTAATCGCGGGCGAGAGTTTCTGTTCTATCAACACTACTGTGTCCTTGAGTTTCTCAAGTTGATCCTTGTTATCATGGCGAACCTAAAACAACAAATAAATAACGAAAGTTTAGCTCAAAACGTCATCTTTTGAATCTCTTTACGGAGGCCAATTTACCTTATCAACGCAGTTCCAAACCAAATTTTCGTGTTTCACTCCCCAACCGACGCAGCCACACAGCTTTTTTTTTTTTAGAAAATAACCCCTTAAACAACAAATGACTGTCATAAAACGAAGCCAAAGCATTCACATTTAACCAATCATAACCAATCCAAATAATACAATGAGCCAATCAGAATTTGAAGAAAAACATGCAACCGTAGCCAAGCGCGGGAAAACATGCAACCGTAGCCAAGCGTGGGAAAACATACAACCGTAGCCAAGCGCGGAAAAACATGCAACCGTAGCCAAGCGCGGGAAAACGTGCAATCACTGCAAAGCGCTGGAAAACGTGCAACTGGTGCGAAGCGCAGGAAAAACGGCGAGAATAAAAGTCATTATTGTTTTTGACTTTGTTCCTGATTGACTGAATGACAAAAATTGAGCGTCCGCTGTGACCTGTTACAGGTTAGAGAATGCACAAAGCTCTTATCCAATGACGTCTCCATGTAACGTAAAATGATGTGTCTCCTACCTGAAGCTTTAGAACATAGTCTCCCTTTTCTAACTTGACAGTGTACTGCAAAGAAACAGAACACATTATGAATATTGTCTGATCCACACTAACATAAAGTACACATCGCCATTATAGAGTCCATTCGGACACAAAAGTTTTGAAAACGCTTTACTGTAGAGAAACAGGCTTGTTTTTAAAGCACAGACTCGCAATCAAATGGTTTTCAAGTGATCCGTATCATAACATTATAAAAAATAAAATCCATTCTACATGGCATAAAGTCTTTTATTTTTTGACAAGCTTTTTCTATTCTCTGACGGTGTAATTATTGGCAATTCTACTACATAAGAAACTTATCCAAGAAACCCTACACACACTCTTCCGATATCCAAGAAGACCTCTCCCACGGTCACCCCGTCCAATATTCAAGACCTCCCCCACCCCCTGACATACAAGAAGCCCTACCCGGTCAGGAAATGCATCTCCGCATCCCAGCAGCCTTTTGTTTGAGTCGTACAACATCCACAACTGAGACTCGTACTCAGATTCATACAGCAAGTCAGACAAATACGTGGCATTGGGACTGACGTCACCCGCCTTGGACTGAAAACAGAAGAAAATAAACACACAGACATACTTTTTACAGACAAAGTTAGAGACATTTTAAGCCTCGTAAAACGAAAATGCAAAGAAATGAAATTTGGGCCTACTTGTCACTTCCTTTGGGCGTGACATATTGCACTTGCGTTAGCACAAGTTCACGTTTTGCCTGCGAATACATCCGCCTCTCATTGCGTCCGACCGCTAGGGGCCGAGAGCGATGAGAGGCGGCTGTATTCGCACTCACAAATGTTATTATTATTCCACCGTCTTATCATGCACGTACCTTAGTGAAATTGTACGTGAGAGTTAGGGCATAAATTTGTCGTCCATTTGGCAAGACATCCCTTGAACCAAGTGCGTTTATCTTGTATTCTGATGGCCTGATGATAAGGAGAAAAAATACAACTAATGTGAAGCAAATGTCACGCAAGTCAATTAAGCTGCTCTCACTCGATGTCACGTAAGTCACGAAGGCTGTTCTAAGTCAACTACGTATGAGTCACGCATGGTATTCTCGCGTGACAAAAGGTGCTCATCCCTAAACGTCACACGAACCACGTAATGTGTCACGCAAGTCACTGAATATCAGGAAAGTGATGCGTAGCTCGCATTTAACTTTACACGAGCCACACAAAGCACTGATTGTGGCAGACTGAAAAAAAGGGGAAAAAAGCAACAAAAACGAAAATCTGCCTACCTGATAGGTTGCGCATTTGTTTTTAGCGATACTGATGGCGATATTTCCTCTTCTCTTAGAGTAGGTTTAATATCCACGCGACAAACTTTTGACGCTTGCTGCAACGGCAAAAATAATACTTTGATTAATCGTACTGTCACTGGAAAACTTGAACCACTTACAGACTTCACTAAAGTTAGTTAAATCTCTGTAAAATGTCTACATTTCCTTTGTAAATTACGAACTCTGTAAAACGTGCACATTCCCAGAGATTTTGTAACTTCATAAAAAGTCTGTAAATTACAACACATTTTCTGCACTAAGATCGCATAAAATATGTATGTAATCTTAATGTTTTTCTTGTAAATTTTGTGCAAAATTTACAGAGATTTTATGCTACAAACAACAAATCTCTGTAAAATCTTTCTACTTTCTCTGTAAAAATGGCACGAGAAAAAATCTCTGTAAACCAGTAAACATAAAAGTGAGTCAAAAAAAACTGAATGAAATGTTTGTAAAATGTAAACAAAAAAAAACTACACAAAATGTCACAGAAAAGTACATACAATGGTTGTATAATGTATGTATTTTATTGCACTAAATCTATGCAAAATGTCCACATTTTCTCTGTAAAATCAGCGTGTATAAAAGGAACGCGTGAAGAATGCATAGCATAAAATCTCACTAAAATATCTGTAAAAAGTAAACGGAACATTGCATAAAATGTTAGTAAAATGCCCACAAATAAACCACACAAATGTCACAGAGAAGTTCATATAATGTCTGTAAATTTCTAAAATTTTATTGCAAATAGAACTTCTTGCAAAATGTCTACATTACTCTCAATAAAATGTAGCTGTAGAAAAAAAAATTTTGCTACAGTCAAACAAAAGGATTGAACAAATTTACTACCTTTTATTTAATAACTCTGAAGTTCAAATAAAACTAATGGCAGTGGAATGTAAGTGTTTTAAAATGTAAGATTTTAAACACCAGAGTCATACATTGTATAAAGTGAAATTAAAAGGTCTTCAGTACGGCTCAGTCCACACTTGGCACCTGAGAATTTATTATCGTGCACTTAAGTGAGCACAGGCTCTGTGTAAATGCATATTTTGTTGCTTTAGAAGCACTTGACCCTCAATCCACTGCTTTACATACCCATAGTATACAATGTAACTCCCTGCTATGCTTACATGTATGTTTCAAAATGGTGTCTGATGGGCGCCCAGTGTGTGAACACAACACCATTCTGTGCCAGTACCCAGGCACTGGTGCTTGGCCACCAAGTGTGAACATAGCTCAAGTCTCGTTATACAGTAGGCCTGGCGCACGCAACTGGTGTACATGGCTAAAATTCACACTTAATTTAGCTCTTCTGAAATTATTAAAATTCAGTTTAGGTTGAGATTTGGTAAAAAAAAACTAAAGTTCATTAATGTCTTCCCTGTGAACAATTTTAGTTTTACATATAGGGTTGAATAAAACAGAAAATTTTACAATAGTCACCAAAAATGAGGCCATTTTGGACACTACGCGTAACATTTACAGTCTCACCTGGCACAATTCATAATTTCTCCGCTTTGATGATATGTAGGCATTTTTTCTTTTGCAATTAAAGTTAATAGCTAATGAGCATTATGTATTTTAAGAATGACTTTAAATGATCGAAAAATAACAAATTTATAGCAATTTGCAGCAAGGTAACCTAATATTACGTACCTACAAAAACAGCCTGGTCGAAAATTTTCAAAATCGATTTGGTTTTAGCTCCGTTTCTTATGTTAAAAAACAAAAAGACTTTTGAAGTGCTCATAAGTTCAGCTTATTTTCTGGGGTAACAATTTTCAATTTGGAAAATCCATTCTCAAACTACAATCCAATTTTCACGGTTAGACAGCGTTTATTTTACATAAAAATACGTTTCGTTGTACGTTGGATCGAATTACGGATTCTACAGTGTGCCTTGGCACGAACAAGTTGTGCATAAAGTGTGCCCAAGTTGTGCATGAAGTGTGCATGTCTAGCTTTTTTACATGCCTAAGCAGTGCCTAAGCTATGCCTAAATTGTGCCTTAATTCGGGCCTAAATTGTGCCTTTGAACGGCGTTATGTAAATATTCCCGGGAAACATTATTTTCATCTTGCTCGTGTCACAGCGCTTTTTGGTCACACATTGTTATGACGATAAATTGCAAGATTGTTCTCATGCAACGAATTATTTTTTCTCCAAGTGAAAGCGACGGCGGGAAATCAGTAATCGTGTTTACTTGTATTCTTCCCGCACTGCCGCTTTCCCAGCCGTTTAGAGATGTAGAATAGTACTTGTATTTAATACAGATGTAGTTTCTGACCATTCGGTCATCGGCTTTGGATAAATACTGCCAAACATTCAAAAAGTTGTTCGAACAAATTGACGTTTTGGAGTTTTATCATTCGATTTGGATTTATAAAACGGAATGGGTCATTTTATTCATCGGATGAGCTGTCTGGTGTTTTCACAAGTTGGTCAAATTTCAGCAATAAATTAGCATAACCTGATGTCAAATCACATTTCAGCGCGGAGAGATTTGCGTGTTTATTGACAAAAGGATCTGTCTCCAAAAAGAATCAGTGCACCAGTTGAGTAACAATGATTACAAAGCGGAAAACAACGCTAATTTCGAATTGTTAAAACAGAAAGATAGATTTATATCACGTTTTCTTCAAATATTTAAGTTCACGTCGCATTTTATACCAAACAATCTTTGTTTAAGCGAACTGGCGCTGCAACACTTTGTATTTTCGGCAGGAAAGTTCACCGGTGTTTCGTTTCGTTTCAGCGAAATTTCTAAAAATTCGCTTCTTTTTTTTAATTTGCTTTGCGAATTTTCGTGTGCGAGTTATCATGAGAACGATGCGAAAGTACTCTCGAAATCTCGGCGATATTTTGTCGAATATTCACGAGAACAAAGAACGAAGAAGTCAAATCAAACTACAGAGAAGGTAAGCCTTAAAACTGCTGTTTAAATGTTTTGTTCAAACGACTTTTGTAAAGTATCAAACTCTGTGGACCGAACGAATAATTTGAACGACTTTCCTAACGCTTTCAACGCGCAATGGCCTGGAAAAAAGTTTTGTACGCTTTTTTTATAAACGCTTCAAACGGCATGGATGAAAATTCGAACGGTTTTTCCAACGCTTCTAATGCTTTCCTAAACCATTTTAACGCAGTTTCCGAACTGCGATCAAACGCTTTTAGGCCGTTTAACAGATAACTGTTTAGTGTACGTTTTCCCGTGGAAGGTCACATTTATCATGTTTTATTATTATTATGTCTTGCTGTTCTCACTTAATTCTCGTTCAATTCTCCACAACAACCGCGACTCAGTCAGAAAGGCACGCGAGGCCCATCTTATAGATAAAGCGATGACACTTCATCCTCATGGTATAAATAGACGTGATGAACTTAATTAGTGACATTTAGCTTATTTGTTACCATTCTGTTGTATGTCCTATTTCAAATGATTTATATGTAACGGTCATTTTATTTCTGTATTCATTTTTGTTTTCTAGCCCCCGTAGAAGGTTTGTTTTGCAAACCGAAATATCGGCGAATATATTCAACTGTTTATTGTTTTTTTATTTCACTTCTGTCTCTATCTTTTCTTCTTGCCGTAAGGATCAGTTTGCCTTTTTTACCATTACTATTTCAATTCTCGTTTGTTTGTCTCGCTCGTGTCAGCCGAGTTCTTACTATGACTTGTCACTTTCGATTCTCGTTGATAACCATATTTTTTACGGACTGAATCTGGCTGGTCACTCGCCGAGAATTTTCGTACGGCTTGCCTTCGGACGAGTTAAATATAACGTTTCCGAAAAACGTGCCTAAATGGGCGTAAACTGTGCCTAAGCTGTGCCTAAGCATTCTGTAAAACGTGCCGAACCTGTGCCTTTTGTTTTTCTTCTCGTGTGCTTTTGCGTGAAATCCGTGCCTTTCACAGAACGTGAATTGGTGCATAAGCACGGTATTACGCTCGTGTACACAAGTTGCGTGCGCCAGGCCCAATGCTGTAGGGTTCTGGCTGCATTAATATTGGGCCAACGATGTAAGGCTCTGGCTACATTAATATTGGGCCAATGATGTAGGGCTCTGGCTACCTGAATATTGGGCCAATGAAGCTGGACTCTGGCTACATTAATATTGGACCAATGATGTACGGCTCTGGCTACATTAATATTAGGCCAATGAAGTTGCGCTCTGGCTATATTAATATTAGGCCAATAATGTAGGGCTCTGGCTGCATTAATATTGAGCCAATGAAGTTGCGCTCGGCTATATTAATATTGGGCCAATGATGTAGGGCTCTGGCTACATTAATATTGGGCCAATTGTAACTGTAACTGTAACTGTAAATCTTTATTTAAACACGGTAAAATCATCAGGAACCTAACCTAGCTAACCTAACTAACCTAAACAAATTACAAAGCTATAGTAACTACAATTAATCTAATAACCTGTTTTTCATGAATGCCGTGTGTAGTTTAAATTAAAAATTCAGATAAGCTGAACGTTTAAATTGACTTAGAGATTTCATTTCTCTCATATCACAGGGTAGGCTGTTCCAGAGAACTGCTCCGCTATAACTAAAGCTATTTTTCATGTAATTAGTTCGTGGGAACGGGACGACTAGTTTATTATCAGAGTCCCTCAGGGAATAGCGCATTCCATTTCGTATAACAAATTTAGAGGACAGGTATTCAGGAACAAGACCATTTAAACACTTGTAAACCATTATGATTTTCTGTATTTGAAACTGTGTGCTCAAATCTTTCCAATCGAGTTGTCTAATTAGGCAGTTGGCGTCCGCGTCATAGCTAGAAAAGGTTAAAACACGAGCGGCACGGTTCTGAAGCTTCTGTAGCCTTTCAAATAAAGTTTTACCACAATTACCCCAAACAAGATTGCAGTAATTGAAGTGAGATTGAATTAGCGCGTTGTATATATAATGAAGAGTAGATGGGGGCACAAAAGGTCTAATTCTTTTTATGGCTCCTATCCCGGAAGCGATCTTTTTAGATAATTTATCAATGTGTATTTGCCACCGTAGATTTTCATCAATAAATATTCCAAGCGATTTGACAGAGGAAACTTGTTCTATTGGAATATTATCAATCAAGAGCTCAGGTGGGTTTGACAAAGTACTCAAATTTTTGTCTAGAACCAATTAGCATGAATTCAGTTTTGGCAGTGTTCAAAGTAAGTTTGTTAGAGATAAGCCACTTGTTTAGATTATCCAAATCGTGATTCAGGTTTAACTGTATTAAATTCACATCAGCGTCCGCATAAGTGATGTGAGTGTCATCAGCATACATTCTAGGCTGGCATGATGTTAGGCGGTTAGGCAAGTCGTTAATGTATATGAGAAACAAAAGGGGGCCTAGGATTGTTCCCTGCGGTACCCCACATTTAAGTGAACATATTTCAGAAAGAGAACCATTAACGAGACATCGTTGTGTGCGATTAGTTAAATATGACGTAAACCAATCAAGAGCTATTCCTTGTATTCCGTAAAGATTCATTTTGGATAAAAGAATATCATGGTCGACAGTATCGAATGCCTTTTTTAAATCAAGAAAAACCACAGCATTAACAGTTCCACGGTCGATATTAAACGCCCAGTTATCAGTAGCTTCCAGAAGAGCAGTTACAGTTGAATGTAATGAGCGAAAACCCAGTTGCTGTTTAGAAAGGATATTTTCAGTGGTCAAAAAATTATACAATTGGTCATAAACAATCCTTTTAAACACTTTAGCTATTACTGAAATGACTGAAATAGGCCGATAATTATTTAGATCAGATGGCTCACCTTGCTTAAACAACGGAGAAACCCTGGCACATTTCCAGTCGTCAGGAAATATACCAGAGACTAAGGATTTATTAAATAGATCACATAATGAAACTGAAATAAGATCAGCACATTCACGTATTATTTTAGCAGAAATGTTATCAAGGCCGGTTGCTTTAGATCTACATAATTTGTTTAGATGTGATAAAACAGTATTACTGCTAATCAAAGAGAAACTGAATTTCATGTTATTTTTTACATTTAATATATAATTGCTATAGCTTAAATCATTATTAACAGTTGGAGGTATTTCATTAGCGAGACTGGGCCCAATTGTTGAAAAATGGTTATTAAAAGCATTAGAAAGCTCACTTGAATTAGAAATAATGTGATCATTCAATTTTAGTTCTTTCACTGTTGTATTATTTGAACGACGGGATGTAAGCTCATTAATGGTTTGCCACGTTTTCCGAGAATTGCCCTTGGACTGAATAAAAGCATTAGAATAATAAGATGCTTTAGTAGTTTTAATGTTATTGTTTATTATGTTACGCAACGTTTTGTAGGTTGCCCAGTCGCGTGGATCATTAGATCTAATTGCTTTTCTTTTGGCAGCATCGCGATCACGCATGCCATTCTTTAATTCTGAATTAATCCAGGGTACTTTCTTTATTCTAGCGCGTCTAGTTCGGAGTGGAGCATGAATGTCGACAATATTCAAAAATTTAGTTTTCCAGTCAGCCCACAAAACATTTGGATTATCTGAACTATTGCAAGTCCAGTCCTGCTGAGCGATATCATTACGAAAACTCTCTCGATTAAAATTTTGAAAATTTCTGTAAGAAATGGTTGAATGCCCTTTGGATTGAAAAGCTGGAGATAGTTTCCTATAAACATATATAAGACTATGGTCACTGATACCAATATGAGAGACTCCAGAACAGACTACCCTGTCAGTATAGTTTGTATAAATTAAATCAATTAATGTCGATGAGGATTCAGTTATGCGAGTAGGTTCAGTTATAAGTTGTTGAAGTCCATATAAATCAGAAATTTCACATAAGCGACGAGTATTTAAATCATATTGTGAAGAGGCCAGGTTGCAATTTAAATCACCTAACAAATAATATTCAAGACCAAGAGAATCTATTTTCTCAAGAAATGATTCGTAATATAAAAATAAATCAATTGAGGAGGAAGGAGGTCTATACCAAGTGGCTATCAGAAATGGCTTTGAGTTTGGTTTACGAATTTCTACACATAAATTTTCAAGATTGGGTACATTCAAATCAGCGCGAACTATAAAATTAATCGAGGTTTTTATATAGATGCCTACACCTCCTCCATGCCTGTTTCTATCTCGACGAAACAATTCATATCCTGGTATATGGACCTCGCAACTTTTGACAGAGTCGTCAAGTTTAGTTTCATTAATAGAGAGAATATCGATAGAGTAATCAGTTAGCAGAATTCTCAATTCGTCAATGTGCTTTGTTAGACTATTAATGTTTAAACAGGCTATTTTAAAACCACGTCCAGAAGGGAGACAATTAAAAAGATTAGGATTCGGTAAATTATTATGAAAAGCTAGCGCGGGCGTCGCCTGTGAGGATCTGGGCCAGTACGGAAGCTTCCTAGTTGCATCAGAAGCTTTCCCAGTTGATGGATAGTCGAGGACTGAAAACCCTTACGAGTATGATTATAGTTGTCAGAACCGGATCTTAAAAACTTAATGAACTGCACGGCTAGTAGTGATGAACCTTTAGCATTCAGATGAAGTCTACTACTGTTTAATGCTGAGGTGTCAATAACTGAATTGTCAATATAACTAATGTTATTATCTTCTGCCATGCGCCTTACCATCCCGTTGACTTCGATACGTTTAGAATCAATGTTGATATCTTCTCTGTAGACTATTCCTGAAATACCAATGCTTGAATTGGGAAACTTGTTCTTCACTTTCAATGCAAGGCTCTTGATTTCAGCGGCACATGATTCAGCAGATTCAGAGGGAAGATTGTTGGTGCCAGTGTGTATTATGACATGAGATGGATCGGATGCAACGACGATACTGTCAACAGCTTCAGCTATTTCACTGGTGGTTTTCCCAGGATATGAAAATTTATGAACATGTCTTTTCGAAAGCTTTTTTGGATCGATGTGCTTTATCACTGAGTCGCCAATTAGCACAATGGGTCTTGTTTTCCCGACTTCTCCGCCCTTGGAGTTATTTCCACTATTAACTCGACTCGAGGAATTTGCGTGAGTTCCAGACTGATGCAGAGGCCTCTCAGAGGATACTTGACTCGAAGAGGAAGAAACACTTAAGGCCTGACAGCGATTTTGACTGGCTGGAATGAAATCAAATACTTGATTTGCTTCAGTAAAATCGACATGTGATTGTTGCGGTTGTTGTTGTTGTTGTTGTTGGCGGGTAGTTTGAATGTCATTATTCTGGTTTGTGTTTGCTGTATTAAACTCCTTGGTCATGATTTGAAGAGCTTTTCGATAGGAATCCCGTTCTTCAGTGATTTCTCTTAACAAGTTCCTCTCCTCTTGAAGTCGGGTTTTTAACATGTAAATTTCTTGAGAAAGATCTTGATTTTTTTGTCGAAGGGTGTTAATGAGGTCACCATTATTCATATCACCTTCGCTGAGCTGATTGATCGTAGAAAATCTATCATTAATAGATTTAATTTCTGTCCAGATTTTCTCTAGCTCTTTTACAAAGACGGACGTCGATACGACTTCGGCTGGAAATTGTTCCTTTCTGAGATCATCGTGAGTGGCCGCTTCAAAATGAGCCACGGCTTCGGTTCCATTTGAGCCAACGGCAATGGCGTCGTTTGAGGAGCGGGAAATGTGGATTTCGGTTTCGTTTTCAGCGACAAGTAACATATGATTCAAGAAATTTTTATACGATGTAGCCTGTGATCCCTGCAATTGTAAAGTTCCCGTGGACTCATACCAGTTTAGAATGAGGTGGTCCGCTTTGATAGTTTTCTTGGTTTCATTCGACGATACCTTCGCCATTTCACGATTGATATTGAGATGGTTTTCGGCGAAATCCAGAAGTTCTTCGAAAGAACCCGACCAATAAAACTTTGATTTATTGGTCTTCAAATGTCTGGTATCGGGCAGGGATGAAGATGCAAGAGAATCACTGTTATCGTCATTTTCCTCAGTGAAATTCGCGGAGCTCAAACTCACACGTCCGTCAGCCGCCATGGTTCAACAAGCTTTTGCCGATTTGTCTCGGTCCCAACGGAAAGTCCACTCACTTCCACAAAATTAACCCGCTTAATATTACAGTCACCCGCTAACATACAGACAACGGAAAGTCATGATGTAGTCAATGAAGTCAATGATGTAGGCCTCTCGCTGCATTAATATTGGGCCAATGATGTTGGGCTCTGGCTTCATTAATATTGGGCCAATGATGTAGGCCTCTCGCTGCATTAATATTGGGCCAATGAAGTTGAGCTCTGGCTATATTAATATTGGGCCAATGATGTGGGGCTCTGGCTACATTAATATTGGGCCAATGAAGTTGGGCTTCGGCCACATTAATATTGGGCCAATGATGTAGGCCTCTCGCTGCATTAATATTGGGCCAATGAAGTTGGGCTCTGAATACAATATTGGGCCAAGGGCCTGGCGCACGCTACTGGTGTACAGGGCTAAAATTCACACTTAATTTAGCTCTTCTGAAATTATTAAAATTCAGTTTAGGTTGAGATTTGGTAAAAAAAAAATAAAGTTCATTAATGTCTTCTCTGTGAACAATTTTAGTTTTGCATATAGGGTTGAATAAAAGAAAATTTTAAAATAGTCACCAAAAATGAGGCCATTTTGGACACTACGCGTAACATTTACAGTCTAACCTGGCACAATTCATAATTTCTCCGCTTTGATGATATGTAGGCATTTTTTCTTTTGCAACTAAAGTTAATAGCTAATGAGCATTATGTATTTTAAGAATGACTTTAAATGATCGAAAAATAACAAATTTATAGCAATTTGCAGCAAGGTAACCTAATATTACGTACCTACAAAAACAGCCTGGTCGAAAATTTTCAAAATCGATTTGGTTTTAGCTCCGTTTCTTATGTTAAAAAACAAAAAGACTTTTGAAGTGCTCATAAGTTCAGCTTATTTTCTGGGGTAACAATTTTCAATTTGGAAAATCCATTCTCAAACTACAATCCAATTTTCACGGTTAGACAGCGTTTATTTTACATAAAAATACGTTTCGTTGTACGTAGGATCGAATTACGGATTCTACAGTGTGCCTTGGCACGAACAAGTTGTGCATAAAGTGTGCCCAAGTTGTGCATGAAGTGTGCATGTCTAGCTTTTTTACATGCCTAAGCAGTGCCTAAGCTATGCCTAAATTGTGCCTTAATTCGGGCCTAAATTGTGCCTTTGAACGGCGTTATGTAAATATTCCCGGGAAACATTATTTTCATCTTGCTCGTGTCACAGCGCTTTTTGGTCACACATTGTTATGACGATAAATTGCAAGATTGTTCTCATGCAACGAATTATTTTTTCTCCAAGTGAAAGCGACGGCGGGAAATCAGTAATCGTGTTTACTTGTATTCTTCCCGCACTGCCGCTTTCCCAGCCGTTTCGAGATGTAGAATAGTACTTGTATTTAATACAGATGTAGTTTCTGACCATTCGGTCATCGGCTTTGGATAAATACTGCCAAACATTCAAAAAGTTGTTCGAACAAATTGACGTTTTGGAGTTTTATCATTCGATTTGGATTTATAAAACGGAATGGGTCATTTTATTCATCGGATGAGCTGTCTGGTGTTTTCACAAGTTGGTCAAATTTCAGCAATAAATTAGCATAACCTGATGTCAAATCACATTTCAGCGCGGAGAGATTTGCGTGTTTATTGACAAAAGGATCTGTCTCCAAAAAGAATCAGTGCACCAGTTGAGTAACAATGATTACAAAGCGGAAAACAACGCTAATTTCGAATTGTTAAAACAGAAAGATAGATTTATATCACGTTTTCTTCAAATATTTAAGTTCACGTCGCATTTTATACCAAACAATCTTTGTTTAAGCGAACTGGCGCTGCAACACTTTGTATTTTCGGCAGGAAAGTTCACCGGTGTTTCGTTTCGTTTCAGCGAAATTTCTAAAAATTCGCTTCTTTTTTTTAATTTGCTTTGCGAATTTTCGTGTGCGAGTTATCATGAGAACGATGCGAAAGTACTCTCGAAATCTCGGCGATATTTTGTCGAATATTCACGAGAACAAAGAACGAAGAAGTCAAATCAAACTACAGAGAAGGTAAGCCTTAAAACTGCAGTTTAAATGTTTTCTTCAAACGACTTTTGTAAAGTATCAAACTCTGTGGACCGAACGAATAATTTGAACGACTTTCCTAACGCTTTCAACGCGTCAACGGCCTGGAAAAAAGTTTTGTACGCTTTTTTTATAAACGCTTCAAACGGCATGGATGAAAATTCGAACGGTTTTTCCAACGCTTCTAATGCTTTCCTAAACCATTTTAACGCAGTTTCCGAACTGCGATCAAACGCTTTTAGGCCGTTTAACAGATAACTGTTTAGTGTACGTTTTCCCGTGGAAGGTCACATTTATCATGTTTTATTATTATTATGTCTTGCTGTTCTCGCTCAATTCTCGTTCAATTCTCCACAACAACCGCGACTCAGTCAGAAAGGCACGCGAGGCCCATCTTATAGATAAAGCGATGACACTTCATCCTCATGGTATAAATAGACGTGATGAACTTAATTAGTGACATTTAGCTTATTTGTTACCAATCACTTTCTGTTATTCTGTTGTATGTCCTATTTCAAATGATTTATATGTAACGATCATTTTATTTCTGTATTCATTTTTGTTTTCTAGCCCCCGTAGGTTTGTTTTGCAAACCGAAATATCGGGCAAATATATTCAACTGTTTATTGTTTTTTTATTTCACTTCTGTCTCTATCTTTTCTTCTTGCCGTAAGGATCAGTTTGCCGTTTTTACCATTACTATTTCAATTCTCGTTTGTTTGTCTTGCTCGTGTCAGCCGAGTTCTTACTATGACTTGTCACTTTCGATTCTCGTTGATAACCATATTTTTTACGGACTGAATCTGGCTGGTCACTCGCCGAGAATTTTCGTACGGCTTGCCTTCGGACGAGTTAAATATAACGTTTCCGAAAAACGTGCCTAAATGGGCGTAAACTGTGCCTAAGCTGTGCCTAAGCATTCTGTAAAACGTGCCGAACCTGTGCCTTTTGTTTTTCTTCTCGTGTGCTTTTGCGTGAAATCCGTGCCTTTCACAGAACGTGAATTGGTGCATAAGCACCGTATTACGCTCGTGTACACAAGTTGCGTGCGCCAGGCCCAATGCTGTAGGGTTCTGGCTGCATTAATATTGGGCCAACGATGTAAGGCTCTGGCTACATTAATATTGGGCCAATGATGTAGGGCTCTGGCTACCTGAATATTGGGCCAATGAAGCTGGACTCTGGCTACATTAATATTGGACCAATGATGTAGGGCTCTGGCTACATTAATATTGGGCCAATGAAGTTGCGCTCTGGCTATATTAATATTGGGCCAATGATGTAGGGCTCTGGCTGCATTAATATTAGGCCAATGATGTAGGGCTCTGGCTACATTAATATTGGGCCAATAATGTAGGCCTCTCGCTGCATTAATATTGGGCCAATGAAGTTGCGCTCTGGCTATATTAATATTGAACCAATGATGTTGGGCTCTGGCTACATTAATATTGGGTCAATTAAGTTGGGCTCTGGCTATATAAATATTGAGCCAATGATGTAGGGCTCTGGCTACATTAATATTGGGCCAATGATGTAGGGCTCTGGCTGCATTAATATTGGGCCAATGATGTAGGGCTCTGGCTACATTAATATTAGGCCAATGAAGTTGCGCTCTGGCTATATTAATATTAGGCCAATAATGTAGGGCTCTGGCTGCATTAATATTGAGCCAATGAAGTTGCGCTCGGCTATATTAATATTGGGCCAATGATGTAGGGCTCTGGCTACATTAATATTGGGCCGATGATGTAGGCCTCTCGCTGCATTAATATTGGGTCAATGATGTTGGGCTCTGGCTTCATTAATATTGGGCCAATGATGTAGGCCTCTCGCTGCATTAATATTGGGCCAATGAAGTTGAGCTCTGGCTATATTAATATTGGGCCAATGATGTGGGGCTCTGGCTACATTAATATTGGGCCAATGAAGTTGGGCTTCGGCCACATTAATATTGGGCCAATGATGTAGGCCTCTCGCTGCATTAATATTGGGCCAATGAAGTTGGGCTCTGAATACAATATTGGGCCAAGGGCCTGGCGCACGCTACTGGTGTACATGGCTAAAATTCACACTTAATTTAGCTCTTCTGAAATTATTAAAATTCAGTTTAGGTTGAGATTTGGTAAAAAAAAATAAAGTTCATTAATGTCTTCTCTGTGAACAATTTTAGTTTTGCATATAGGGTTGAATAAAAGAAAATTTTAAAATAGTCACCAAAAATGAGGCCATTTTGGACACTACGCGTAACATTTACAGTCTAACCTGGCACAATTCATAATTTCTCCGCTTTGATGATATGTAGGCATTTTTTCTTTTGCAATTAAAGTTAATAGCTAATGAGCATTATGTATTTTAAGAATGACTTTAAATGATCGAAAAATAACAAATTTATAGCAATTTGCAGCAAGGTAACCTAATATTACGTACCTACAAAAACGGCCTGGTCGAAAATTTTCAAAATCGATTTGGTTTTAGCTCCGTTTCTTATGTTAAAAAACAAAAAGACTTTTGAAGTGCTCATAAGTTCAGCTTATTTTCTGGGGTAACAATTTTCAATTTGGAAAATCCATTCTCAAACTACAATCCAATTTTCACGGTTAGACAGCGTTTATTTTACATAAAAATACGTTTCGTTGTACGTAGGATCGAATTACGGATTCTACAGTGTGCCTTGGCACGAACAAGTTGTGCATAAAGTGTGCCCAAGTTGTGCATGAAGTGTGCATGTCTAGCTTTTTTACATGCCTAAGCAGTGCCTAAGCTATGCCTAAATTGTGCCTTAATTCGGGCCTAAATTGTGCCTTTGAACGGCGTTATGTAAATATTCCCGGGAAACATTATTTTCATCTTGCTCGTGTCACAGCGCTTTTTGGTCACACATTGTTATGACGATAAATTGCAAGATTGTTCTCATGCAACGAATTATTTTTTCTCCAAGTGAAAGCGACGGCGGGAAATCAGTAATCGTGTTTACTTGTATTCTTCCCGCACTGCCGCTTTCCCAGCCGTTTCGAGATGTAGAATAGTACTTGTATTTAATACAGATGTAGTTTCTGACCATTCGGTCATCGGCTTTGGATAAATACTGCCAAACATTCAAAAAGTTGTTCGAACAAATTGACGTTTTGGAGTTTTATCATTCGATTTGGATTTATAAAACGGAATGGGTCATTTTATTCATCGGATGAGCTGTCTGGTGTTTTCACAAGTTGGTCAAATTTCAGCAATAAATTAGCATAACCTGATGTCAAATCACATTTCAGCGCGGAGAGATTTGCGTGTTTATTGACAAAAGGATCTGTCTCCAAAAAGAATCAGTGCACCAGTTGAGTAACAATGATTACAAAGCGGAAAACAACGCTAATTTCGAATTGTTAAAACAGAAAGATAGATTTATATCACGTTTTCTTCAAATATTTAAGTTCACGACGCATTTTATACCAAACAATCTTTGTTTAAGCGAACTGGCGCTGCAACACTTTGTATTTTCGGCAGGAAAGTTCACCGGTGTTTCGTTTCGTTTCAGCGAAATTTCTAAAAATTCGCTTCTTTTTTTTAATTTGCTTTGCGAATTTTCGTGTGCGAGTTATCATGAGAACGATGCGAAAGTACTCTCGACATCTCGGCGATATTTTGTCGAATATTCACGAGAACAAAGAACGAAGAAGTCAAATCAAACTACAGAGAAGGTAAGCCTTAAAACTGCTGTTTAAATGTTTTGTTCAAACGACTTTTGTAAAGTATCAAACTCTGTGGACCGAACGAATAATTTGAACGACTTTCCTAACGCTTTCAACGCGTCAACGGCCTGGAAAAAAGTTTTGTACGCTTTTTTTATAAACGCTTCAAACGGCATGGATGAAAATTCGAACGGTTTTTCCAACGCTTCTAATGCTTTCCTAAACCATTTTAACGCAGTTTCCGAACTGCGATCAAACGCTTTTAGGCCGTTTAACAGATAACTGTTAAGTGTACGTTTTCCAGTGGAAGGTCACATTTATCATGTTTTATTATTATTATGTCTTGCTGTTCTCGCTCAATTCTCGTTTGTTTGTCTTGCTCGTGTCAGCCGAATTATTTTTATGACTTGTCACTTTCGATTCTCGCTGATAACCATATTTTTTACGGACTGAATCTGGTTGGTCACTCGCCGAGAATTTTCGTACGGCTTACCTTCGGACGAGTTAAATATAACGTTTCCGAAAAACGTGCCTAAATGGGCGTAAACTGTGCCTAAGCATTCTGTAAAACGTGCCGAACCTGTGCCTAACTTGTGCCTTTTATGTTTTTTTTTTCTCGTGTGCTTTTGCGTGAAATCCGTGCCTTTCACAGAACGTGAATTGGTGCATAAGCACGGTGTTACGCTCGTATACACCAGTAGCGTGCGCCAGTCCAGTACAATGAAATTTCAACGAAGTTACATGAAGGTGTTCATTAAGATATATTTCAATATGTTAAATCTTGATATACGATTACGTGTAAGCTACCCAAAGAAACCAATTAAAGACAATCTCAGAGAGAATGCATAAAAATCCTATCTCCGACTCCAAATAATGATTGTTTTAGAAGGTAAATCTAATAATTCTTTATACTAATTTTTGTTCTCTAAGTCTCTATAATTTAATAAAAACGTATAAAAATTCTGATAAATAAAACCTAAATGCTGTTGAAAACCTAAAATACAACACACATAATGGTCTGATACATGGGAAATTCTATAAAAAAATTAAAGACATTAAATAGGACATTAAATTCATCGTTTGTACTTTCACGAAAATAGCACTACAATACTGTATAGCATTTTTAAAATAAATTCTCACGTAATATTTACTTATCTTGATTGGATTCTAAATAAATAATCACATGTAATAAACTGTAACATTAATGTTTACCTTAACCTAACATGTAACATTTCCATATGAGATTGTATTTGTCATACATATAAATTCATTACTTTACATCACTAAGTTTCTTGGCCTTCAGAAAAAAAAAAACAATGCAGTAATTGATGCATAGGATAGTGAAATCTGAAAGGAAACAAAATAATGCATGCAAGTCAGAATGTATTTTTTTATAATTTAAACAATGAGTTGGAGACCTCCATCAAACCAACTAATCTCACACATGACCTACACTGTACACACTGTAGGTCGAAAACTTAAGGTTTTGTTATATACAAGATCAGGGCTTTGCTCTAGCAGTGCCTGGTGTTTCCTGGCAACTTACTTTTGCCCTGAGGCAACCAGGAAATCTATGTTTTTGCATATTTGTAAAACTCATAATGCTGGGCACCCTGGTTTTCACAGGTTCAGAGCTTTCGGTCCCGTGCAAACTTTCTCAGAGCACAGCCTTGAAGAGCCACCACTCTTGTTTTACAACCTGCCTGGTAACGGGTTACCTTGCAATACGATAAATCAGCTTTTTCAACAAACGCATCGAAACCCTCAACCTGAATTCCCTGTATCTAATCACCACAAATATCAATCCCATTATAAATGTGTTAACTTACTAGATTCTGTTTCAACAGCATCAGGTTGTTTGTTATCCTTGGTTTTGTCCTCAGTCTATAAATTATGAACCAGAAAAATAACATTTTTGACTGGCAGTAAGTGTTTTCACAAGGAATTAATCTGAGGAATTCTGCAAACTCTAGAAATTAATATGCCGTTACTCCTCTGGTTGGAATTCCATTATCACAAATAAGACTCTGCATGTTGTCTGGTAATGTGGCAGTACTCATTTACTCCTAATGCGCAAAGAGGCACTGCAAGGGTCAAGTTAACACTTGAACAACTTGGGAAGTAAAAACTGATTGACCCAGGACTTCAAATATCAGCAAGTCAGTGACAAAAAGTTTCCACAAGTGAGTGCAAATGCTCAAGCTCTCAAAAATTTATAAATGAGTTTTCCTGTTTTACTTTTCCCAGTGTTTCTGCTGGTAATAATGTACAATGTAGTTATTTATTCAGGGTTTAATTCTTCATAACAACATACTTACACTGTACTTGAGTGTTGTCATGCAAAGTGTCACTGCAATCATCGTCACTACATGTACATGTACATGTATCTTCTACAGTGTACCCTGTTGTTCTGTTTTGTAATTAGAAAAAAATATTGTTAGAAGAATAATGTCAGTTGTTTCATTGTTTACGCGTAGATTAGTTTGATCAACTGAATTGTTGATAAAGTAAATTAAGGCTGATGTTTTGAGGGCTAACACTTAAAAAATACCTTCTTTATTCTTTTATGGTAGCAATTTACTTTATCAACATGACTGATAACACTAACGTTTTGTTTCACTCCCCACAATTCATTATCACAGTTTCATTTGAAACCAACTGCTTTATATTCAATGTCTGTCATAATTATACATGCAAGGCTTTAGACCAGTGCAAATTATGGTCCTGTACATGTACATGTATTTACACAACAAAGAGTGACGCAACTCCTGCATAGTTTAAAGTCTACTCTGCCCAGTATCACCCATTCGGCTTTGCGGTCGTTTGTTTTTGTTTTCATAAATGGTACAATTTTGCAATTTTGGGCTGTGCTCTAGCAACACAGTGGCCCATAGCATGTCACTTTTGACCTTGGGTGATCAGAAAGTGTACAAACATGTAGCTTTTCACAAAACATATAAGCTGGTACCAATAATGTAGATTTAGAGCACAGCCTTACAGCCTTGTAAGGCTGTACAGTCCATTGTTAAGTAAAAATACATGTAGTTATTTTCATAATGATGCTATTTACCCACACGATGGCTACAATTGTACATATATGCTGTGCTTAAAACTATCCTTGATTCTATTTTTGTTTTATCCTCATTAGCAAACATTACATGTATGTCACACAGACTAAAGAAAAAAAAAATAAGTGAAGTGCAACAGCTACATGATCAATCAACATATGTACATGTACCTACAACAACAAATTAAAATTGCCTTCTTTTCTGGTGGGCCTTTCTCTTTACAAAGAGCTATCCAATGACGTTTGTGAACTACAGATACGTCCATTATAATCACACTAAAAAATACACTGAAATGAGGAAATTTACAAAACATGGACCCGGGTCTATGGACCACCCCTGTGGACCCAGTCCATGGACCACCTGATGGACCACCCCTTATTTTTGTCAATTTTAATTTTCTTTTCCCAAATTTTTCTGTCAGTCTAAAGGATGGACTGTGGACTGAGGACAGGGTATAAAACACAGTCTTAAGTTGAAATAAATTATGGCATTCAACATCAATATTTAACTTCCTACTATTTTACGCTTTTGCCAACATTGCATTTTATACAATGTATGCAGTCCGATTCTTGGTTGGTACTGTTGGGGCAGGAGCATGTGAAGTTTTAGTGCTCTCCCCACAGATTTCATTTGACACATATAGAACAAGAAGGACTGGGTCAAGTCCCACGCTACAGTGTGTGCTATTACACGTATTATGGGATGCAGACAATCCCATGTGCTTGTCTTTTGGAACATGGATAAAACAAAAGTCTAGTGGAGTATACAAGTGTAAACAAACACATGCCAAAGCCAGCATACTGATTGTTTTCATTGTTTCTACATGTAGGTGCTTCGTGGATACTCGCAAAGAGCAGTGTTTTCATTTTGAGTTCTCGGTGAGGGAAGGGGGAGGGAATGGGGAAGGTGAGGTTCATTCAATTCAAACCTTAAACACTGCTCTGTGCGAGTATCCACAAAGCATCTAGAAATAATAACAAACAAAACCAATCTTTATCTTGTTCCGACACTATTCATCAGTATGGTTGCTTGCGCACATGTTTGTTTATACTCCAGCAGGCCTACACTGTAATCAGTATTTTTTTAACAGCACATGCACAACGAATCCAAAAGAAAAGCACACAGGATTGTCTGTATCCCATAATCAGGGCCTCTGATATTACGCGATAAAAAAATGGAAATTATGCGATTTTTTCGTGGCAAATTATGCAATAAGCAAGGACTATTATGCGGAAAACTACGCAAATTATGCGATTTTTTCTGGAACTTTTTCATGCATGTTTTACTAGGTTTCAGAGGAAGAAAACGAAAATACCTGTTTTAAAATGGTGCTCGCTATCTTTGTGGGACATTTTGAAGCTTTTAGCTATGAAGGAACATCCAAAACAAATGACAGAATCCAAGAAAAGAGTCGTAAACGAGCGGCCATCTTGGTTAACCTTAGTAATCAGGCTAAATAAAACATGTGCTCAAGAAATTTACGCGGTTACCAAGCTTGTTGTGGAGAAGAACGAATGCAGTTTCGATCGAAAGTGGCGGTTTGTTTATTTGATACAGGATAATTCAATAGAAAAAAAACAAATTTTAGCTTAAGTTTCTTAGCTAAAGCGATAGTGTATCGTGTAGTTTGTTCACATTATGCGATTTTGTGTGATTTTTTACGATTTATGCGATTTTTCGTGAATTATGCGATCGGATGCGATTTGAGGCCGATTATGCAAAATCGCACTATCGCGTAATATCAGAGGCCCTGCATAATTATAGTACAGTGTAGCTTGGGACTTGGTCCAGTCCTTCTTGTTCTACTTGTGTCTTGACATTGCTACTTGATGTTGAATGCCATTAATTTATTTAAACTGAAGACTGTGTTTTATACCCTGTCCCCAGTCCACAGTCCATCCTTTATACTGACAGAGGTCCATGTTTTGTATACGTCCCTGAACTGACTATTGTCATTTTTGCCGGGTACTGATTAAGTAAGCAATGCTCACCTTTTCCAAAGGTTTTACCTCCAACAATTAACAAGTCAGTGGTCTTATGACCTACAGTATGGTTTCCTAAGCATGGACGGCCAAAGGCCCCAGCAAATAAGAAGAAAATAATACTGTATATGTATTTTATGTTAAAAATCAACATCACTTGAACAGAATTGCAAGATTGACAGATATATTAAAATTCAAGGTTTAGTTTCTTATAAGCTTATTTATTCAAATGAGCAGGCTGAAATTGGTTCTGTCCTGGTGTACCGATACATAAGGACAAAAACAAAAGACTAAACAAAACACAACGTGAAATCCCTTGTAAAGACTGTAAGCCCGTACAGTCACCAAGACAAAACCCTGAAATTCGCAGAAAATCTTCAGTACAGGCAGCCAAAAATAATATTTAAACTGGTTTACATTGTTAACGTAAGCTTACTTACCTTTGGAATCACAAGGGCAGCAAGAATGCAGCGCTTGAATTGGTGTAGCATAAAAGAACTAGCCAACACGGCGATCAAATTAACTTGACTTGACGATGCATGTAGGTTGGAAGCAATCGTATGCATAGCGATCGTTGATATGTTGTAAAAACATTGCATGTAGCTTATTCAGAAAACGTGGAACGAGAAAAAGGCTCAAACCACAAGTTGTCTTTTCAAATCAAGTGAAGTTTAGGGCGCTGAAAGCGAGCAGTAAAGTCGTTGAAATAAGCGCCACAAACTGCCCGCCGGGAATGACTCTCTTGCGCATGATCAATTCGCACCCAAGACCTCCCGGCCGAGCGGCCCCAGCGGAAAATTGCTTTGATGATTGCCTTTGATTTATTTATTTCTGATTCACCATTATTATAATAGACTTTAAAATGCATTTCTTTTGAATCTCTCGTTCTTCGGAAATTATTCCTATTTCCGTTCCAGGTAAATCCAGGCTTTAAAAACACCTCTTTCAAGAGCTGTTTAGTAAAGGCTAAAATATTAAAATGCTGTGTCAGTTGTGTGCTCCTCATCGGTTTTCACTTTTTTCATTGACATGTGAAGTAAAGATTTGTGATCCAAATGGTACATGAGACAATATCTTATACAACAGTAATACCACCGTTGAACTAAGCTGTGTCTTGTATTTTGAAATATATATATATATATATATTTTTTTTTCTTTGAATGATACGTTTTTTCTCGCTCTCGCTCGCGACGGAAGCGGCAATCTCTTATGTGTGTGCTTTTGCTCACGTTTGAGTCGATGTCGGTTCACTCAAAATAAAGAGTTGTTTCAACTCATTTTATTGGGTTAAGAATTAACTCATATTTTGAATTTGAGTGAGAAGCACTTACTCACTGCGGTGGCTAGTTTTTAATCGTATGTTTGAGTAAAAGCAGTAAAAGGTGACTTCCACTTGATTTTCTCAAAATAATTTCTGATAAGGGACTGCGCAATAATTATCAGGAGGGGATTGGAAAACCAGAGGGGGTGGGGGTGGCATAAAGTAATATCAAAGCAAGGAAAGGGGGGACTCAAAGTAAAATAAGTCACTCAAGAGGAGGGGGCTAAACATTTTGTTTCAAGTGTTCATAGTTCACACTGAAAGGCTTGATGATCTGTTCTGTGGCTGAACTGCAATTTCAATCTGTGGCAATACGATTATCTATTCTTCTCTATCTCTATAATATAGAGATGAATATTGTGATAAAGAGTTTCTGGCTTTTTAAATTTGAATTGTCCACAACATTTGAACAGTAGAATATAGTATACGTCAGTGCAAATATTTTGCCTTGCATGGTGAAAATATTTTGTTCCAGTTCAAATATTTTGCACTGGTTCAAAATAAATTTGAACCACTGCACACAAAATAATAATTGCACCAAAATCATAATTTCACTACAACATAGATAATCATATTGCAACAGATTGAAGATGCACCTCAACCAGCATGGTCTTAAGATCAGTGGAGGTAAAGTGGCACTGGTTGAACGAGTTCACCAGTACGTTCGTGGTGATCATTCTTGCATCCCACGAGAAACCCAAGAGAACGTTAACGAGGAAATTAGTTCCAGTGCAAGCAACTCGGATTCGCAATCAAGTGATTCAGAAGTGGAATCGGATAGCTTTGTTGAACACTGCTTGGAGGTCATGTTTGTTCCAGATACGGATGTCCAACACGTTAACATGTAGCATTGCTGTATATCCACGTCTGGAACAAACATTACCTCGCAGCAATAACAGGTAGGTGTATATGAAGAAAATGTTGGGTAATTGTATATAAAAGGTGTGTGAAGAGGGGGGGATCATAAAAAATTTCTGACTGATCAGAGGGGGGGGGGGGGCAATAACTAAATTCGCTCCTTTAGGGGGTATTACGTAATATTTTCCTACTTGAAGCCCATTTTCCAACCCCCCCCCCCACCTGATAATTATTGCACAGTCCCTAAGAAGTTGTTTCAACTCACTTATGTTGGATTAAATATTTAAGTCAAATTTTAAGTACACTAACTCAAAATATCGAGTAGTACAATGCCTACTTTACAAAAAAAAAAAAAAAAATAGTCGGTTGTACTCATTTGCGTTAATTTACAGAGATTTTGTGATGCCCCGTTTGCGTCAATTTACAAAGATTTCATAATGCCCCGTTTGCGTCAATTTACAGAGATTTTATAGTGCCCCGTTTGCGTCAATTTACAGAGTTTTTATGATGCCCCGTTTGCGTCAATTTACAGAGATTTCATAATGCCCCGTTTGCGTCAATTTACAGAGATTTTATAGTGCCCCGTTTGCGTCAATTTAAAGAGATTTTATAATGCCCCATTTGCGTCAATTTACAGAGATTTTATAATGCCCCATTTGCGTCAATTTACAGAGATTTTATAATGCCCCGTTTGCGTCAATTTACAGAGATTCTATGATGCTCCGTTTGCGTCAATTTACAGCGATTTTCTAATGCCCAGTTAGGTAGGTAAACTTTATTTATCGTACGCGGTGTCATTTCATAATACATGTTCTTCCGTCGAGCCTTAATCAGCAACAGATTAATAACGTTACTCAATTAAATTGTCTAACTAAATTCATACGGGATTATACTAAAAACTATAAAAAGTACCTTTATTAACTATCATTAAATTAGATAAAAGGAAATGCATGATTTAAAAGAGCTAAGAGTGAGCTACATCTTAGCGCTCAAAGGCAAGCTGTTCCAGAGAACAGAACCGCGCTATTGCAAACTTCGTTTGCCTGCTTCAGTACTCGGTCTAGGAACGAAAAGGCTGTATTTTGAATTTCTTAGATTATGTGAGTGAACACTGGATATAGCTTTAAAAATTCTATATAGACGATTCGTAGAAAGATTATGTTTGTTTGTGTCAATTTACAGAGATTTTATAATTCCTCGTTTGTCATTGGATGTTCCCCTTGGGGACCACATTAATTTACAGAGATTTGGTAACTGAATTTAAATTAAAATTACGCAGTGCCATTTACAGACATTTTATATTAGAAAACTAGTAGGCGTTATTAAATCTTTGTAAATAGAAGATTTACAAATATTGTTGGTAGATTTTATAAAGTCTGTAAATTGTAAGTCTTTCCTCTCACTACAGCTCCTATAATTTATAAACATTTTACAAACATTTTATAAAGAACAAGACAACAAAACTACATAAAATGTCTGTCAGACGAATTTACAGAGATTTTGTTTTCAACAGGAGATAGTACCAAGTCTGTAAATTCAAGATTTATAGACATTTTATGAAGTCTGTAAATGGTCCAAATTTTCCAGTGTGTAACACAGACACCCAAGCCCAAACTGTAGTGTGAGCTTGAATTGTCTGTGCCTGACTGAACTTGAACTGAACAGAGGTGTTAACACTGGTGTACTTACCAATGTTATACTGTTTTCACTGGGTTTAACTCCGTGGAATGTTACTGTTCTTGCGATAGCACATTCTCCAAGACTTGTCCACCATCTTGCCGTGCATAGTTCTAACGTGTCTACACCCTAAAGGAAAACCGCCAAAGTTAAGTTCACAACATCATGTTAGCAAACTTAAGTTGGCATGTGTGAACGTGAACGTTGGCAAACTTGATGGCAAACTAGAACTTGTTTAAGCACGTTTTCCAGCGCTATGAACCGGTTTTCTTCTTCACGTTTTGATTGGTCCATTGCATCATTCAAGTTTGCTGACTTATTGTGACAGGAGATTCGTTTCCGTAACATTGAAAGACAGTAAAATCGCACAAGATCCACAGGGTACCCACTTGGCTGAGCTTAACCCGGTTTCTGTGGCATGAAGCAACTCGGAATATTGTTATTCCCCCTGGGTGGAATGCTAGTCTATTATAAAGAGTGTTTAATAACGGCAGGAGTTAAACCCAGTTTCTGTAGCATTAAGCTACTAGTAATATTGCCTCTACCCCATGGATGGGATGCTAGTCCATTGCAAGGTTACCCCCCAACATTATGTCGCTGGTATCCGTTTAGACACCTGGGTAGAGAGAGACAATTAAGTTGTAGTCGTAGGAAACAACACTAATGGCAGAGACCAGGCCTCGAATCACCGAACTTTAAGTAATATATCAAACACGAAGAAGTGTTTCATCAGGATATCCAAACACCAAGAAGTGGGTTGAAAAATGAGGGGGGAGGGGAGGGGAGTAATATATCAAACACGAGGAAGAGTGTTTCATCAGGATATCCAAACACCGAGAAGTGGGTTGAAAAATGAGGGGGGAGGGGAGGGAAGTAATATATCAAACACGAGGAAGAGTGTTTCATCAGGATATCCAAACACCGAGAAGTGGGTTGAAAAAACGAGGCACAGCCAAGTTTTTTTAACCCACTTTGAGGTGTCTGGATACTTCTTCGTGTTTGATATAGCTTCTCAAACTGATCGTTAAATGCGGAGAAAACGAAGGAATAAAATCGCCAAAATCAATGCAAATTAAGACCGGGTATCCAAACCTCCTTCACGGTAGTGATTTCCTATGTGTTCTTGTCATGAATTCTTATTGAGTTTTCAAAATCTGAAGTCCAACGCGGTCACCACTACACAACTGCCCCACCACAACACAACTGCCCCACCACTACACAACTGCCCCACCACTACACAACTGCCCCACCACTACACAGCTGCCCCACCACTACACAACTGCCCCACCACTACACAACTGCCCCACAACTACACAACTGCCCCGCCACTACACAACTGCCCCACCACTACACAACTGCCCCACCACTACACAACTGCCCCACCACTACACAACTGCCCCACCACTACACAACTGCCCCACCACTACACAACTGCCCCACCACTACACAGCTGCCCCACCACTACACAACTGCCCCACCACTACACAACTGCCCCACAACTACACAACTGCCCCACCACTACACAACTGCCCCACCACAAACAGAAAGGCAGTAGTTACCTTGAACTGAACTGAATGGGTCTTACCTTTACTGTAAAACTGAAGGTTTTCTCGCCCATTGGCGCGAGGTTGAAATATTGAAAGAATTCTTGTTCTTTGAAGGATGACTTAGGTGACAACTGTACAGTATGAAGAAGAAAACGGCCAGTGACCTCACTTTCCAGCGATGTCGCTGAAAATTCTGTTGATCAGAGAAAAGGAAATTATAGGAATGTTTCCACATCTTAAAAAAACAAACTGACGAAAATAAAAATAAAAATTTAGTAAATCGATCCCTTTCGTCGGCTGGCGTATCGCTCGCAATTTTGTCGCAAGTTTAGTTTAAAGTTAAATTTTTGTACATTTTCCGGAAGGAAATAATGTATAAGTAACCTGTCCAAACTGTTTTTTAATCCGATCAAGGGAAAAGTTTTTTTTTGCCGTACTTTTCGCATTTGCATGACCGCCATTAAGGTTACAGTGTATCTTCGGGGGTGTCTCCAGTATAACAGCTCTAGCGTCTTAAGATTACACTTAATATACCTAAACCCAGATATCAAATTAAAGCTTATAGAGCTGGCTATCTAAATATGGAAACCATTTGGTAATAAAATGAATTGTCGAATTTTTTACGACGTCTAAATTCGAACGTTCGAATCAGCTTTAAAACGCTATACCTCAAAGCGATTATTGTATTTTGCTAATTTGATTTGTTCTCGGGTTTTTCGGACACGAAGCGCTAAAAAAAAGTGTCGGCGATTTTCCTTATTCAATTGCAGTGAAAAGTTACAGAATATTTTCAAAAAGGGGAGAAAAAAAATTGGAATGATCGCAAGGAAATGCCTCTTGACGAAAAAGTTTTCGGAATTTAAGGAAAATCGAACAAATTCCCTTTGAGTTGTAGCGCGGGAGTCCCCTCTCCCCTCCCTCCGGCTGCTCCCCCCCTCCCCCCCCCAAAAAAAAAAACAGAACAAAAAACCTAAACCTGACAATATTTTCCCAATACGGATCTCACACTATCTCAATAACACCCATGTATTTAATACCTGCCCAAGTTGCTCCTTCTGGAACCTGAAGAAATGTCCTGTGGACCTGCCCAGGCTTAAACTTCACATTCTCCAGCTCGTACGTGTAATGTTGAACGTCACTTATTCTGCGTAATAAAATGCCAAATCGACAGTATCAGTGAGATTGAACATTTGGCTGTCTGCTTGTCCGTGTATTTGCTCCCCTTACTGCTTGTTGTTCTCTTCATTTTCTGTCTAGCGAGTTCTACCCCCCGCCTATCCCCCGTGTGGGCACTCCGCCCGATTCTCCTGATCCCTTTTTAGACCAAATTACGCCATTTTCCACAGCCTTTTCAGACCCGACCTCTAAAATCCAATCCGTTTTCAGACCTCGTTTGCGTTTCTGAAGCAGTAGATCGCGCTGTATATTTTTTGGTTACTTCTCTTTCGTTTGAAGATGAAAAGAGAAATACGTTTATACGCTATCGCGGTTCCCTTAAAAACTACACTCAAAGTCAGACCTAAACTGTATATATTTATACCCGTTTTCAGACTAAAACGTCAAAAAAACATACCCTTCGGGGCGGCATATACCTACCGGTATATAGTTTATATAGGGGAGTGCCTCCCCCTCCCGGTTTCTACCTGTCTGTCGGTTTGTCAATCTTTCCTTTCTGTCATTGTATGATATAAAGAAAAGATTGACAAACCGACTGACGGTAAGAACTACCTGTTTGTCTTGTCTAACTGTCTAGTCTGCCATCCGTTAGCCTGCTGGTCTGCATGTTTGCCTATATATCTCCTTTCTGTATGTCAACGACCTACCTGTCTGCAGGGCTCGAAAAAAGTCCCGCCCAGTCGTCAGGGACAAGTAGATTTTTGTGTCTGGCATAGGGCTGCAACGATACATTTTCTTATGGTACGATACATATCTCGATACAAGTGCCACGATACGATACACGATACGATACATCATTACATACATTTTTTTTCACCAACACGGGAAGACATTAATTTTTTGCGACGAACCGCATGTTTTTCCCGTGGGCATGCAAGACTGTGTCAGCTGACAACTAATTATGAAAAATATGTGTCGGAAGCATGCGAAGCTATACGAACTCAAGCAAGAATGGAACTTTCTTGTCCTTTTGTTTAATAAATAGCTATAACAAGGCTTGGACTTGGGTAAGGAGTAATTTAAGACAGTAATGTCTGAATGTTGATGAAGAATCATAATATAATATCGCGATATGTTGTTCAAATATCGATATTCGTATCGTGACAAAAATATCGCGGTTCACCGGTGCACCAGTGTATCGTTGCAGCACTAGTCTGGCAAGTAACTTTCCCCACTCACTTGCCCAACAGGCAAGGATACGGATAAGCTGCCTGTGAACTTAGCTTAAGTAACAATTTACAAAGACTTGTCTGGGCAGCTTAAAATGATTTTTTTAAGCTCTGTGTCTGTCTGTCTGTCTCTTTTAATAGCGCTGGACTCGTTCCGCTCACCATTTTTTAACTCGTGAATAAGCAAAGTGTTGAACGAGTTATAGCGGTGGGGCAGAAATATGCAAATTTTCACTCGGTCGATCAGCTGTTAACATTGAGCCCGCGATATGTAATAGTGTTGCAGTAGGGGGAGGTGGGGAGGGTGGGGAGTAAGACCGTGGGTTGGGGAGGGGTCAGTTGGGTCAGTCAATTAGGAGTCTGTTCACAGCCCAAGTGTCTGCCCGTCTGTTAACAGTCTTCCAATAAAGAATCTCTGACTACAAAACCTGACTTTATGTAGTTTTCATGTGTTCAATGAAAATATCAATTGTACTTAGTACATCTTCACGAAAAAAGCTAAGCAAACGCAAATTAATATCAAAATTAAAATTACCTGTTTGGTATAATGACTGTAACAGGGATTCTGAAGAGTGGACCTCTCTGTGAACAGCTTATGTCATAAGCAGAAACCTAAAACAAAGCCAGTGAAATGTTGACCCAGTCAATTTTTGAGTCACCTAAAGTGGTTCTCACTTTCAATCAATCAATCAATCAATCAATCAATCAATCAATCAATCAATCGATCAATCAATCCTTTATTTAGCATGGTCGGTACGCTTAGCTTAAGAGCTAGTATCCAGGTATGCCACGAACATTGTCAAAAAGAGTGATTTGCACTCTTACAATACGCGGAATAACGATACCATCAAGCTACCCAGAATTAAGTTTAATTGGGGAAAACACCGTTCCCATTATCACTGTTACAGAGATTTTAACGAGTTAGATAGAACCATAAGAAAATCAGCAAGTCTTTCAATTTTTAAGAAGCATCTTTTTTCTGCTTTCTATAATTAATTTTTTTTTTATGTTAATTGTTAATCTTTGTGTATTTTGTACATATTTTAATATCTTGATTTTAGTTTAAATTTTTAAAATTTTTATATTTTAATTGTATCTTGTAATAATGATTTATATTTAGGACCTCTATGAAAACCACAGTTTGTGATGGAGTTTCCTAATAAAAGATTGTTATTATTATTATTATAAAGATTTAAGATACAAAATAAAACTTCATTAGAAGTGTATAAATTTAAGTTTAAGTGTATAAATTTAAGTTAAGCTATAATTAAAAATGATTACATGTACGAATTAAAATAGTTACAATATTTATCCAACTAAGTGTAAAATATAATATAAAATTCGAGTCTGTGGATAAAATCTTCATATGAAAACTGTTCAGGGACCTACACCCCTCCTCCCTGGGTGCCTTACCTTGCAGAAAAAAGAAGGCCCAAGGGGACCAAAAAATTAAGTCTCTAACATTTTCACTCTGGCACCCCACACAACCATACCCACCACCCCACCCCACCCCTAACCCCCCCCCCCCCCGCCCCCACCCCCTATTCACTCATCCCCCTCCTTACAATGGAAGTCTGGGAACTAATAGAAAAGTCTACCTCAGCAAAGTGTACACCATGTGGCAAACCGCGAGGATCAACTTTTACACCAAAGCTGCGCACTGAAAGAAAATCAGATAATCAATTCAAACTAAAATCATTAGAATAAATGCACAGGAGAAGGCAAATTCACTCATTTCACAAACCTGTGTTCATGAGGACAAAATGGTCTGGCACAGTTACCCAGGATGCAGAACTGATCAAACTCAGCCGGAGATTGAGGCCAATTTTTTCATCATTGGCTGTCAAAGTATGGAGAAATTTATAACACAATAATGAATATGACCTACATGTAACAGGCAGTGTTACCTATATTTAACTATTATACCGTGAAAGCGCGCATGATATCGCCTAATTCTTAGCTAAAATTAGTTGATATCACGCAAGCTTGAGCGCAATAATAGTTTTATAATTCAACACATTGATAACAAAGCACAGTTTGAAGAAAAAATATCAAGGCCAGTCCGTCATTTTTGCATTCTCTTGTCAAAAATGCGAAATTTACCTCCATTGTTGGATGTACGTCATGTAGACATAGCGTATATCGATAACTTTTTTGACCATCTTTGAGCAGTGTATCAATGTGTTGAATTATAAGACAGTTTTTATGCAATTCTCAAACAGATCATAACAATTCATCAAGTTCGAACAAGTGTAAATTGTTGTTGTTGTTGTTAGTGTTTTGGTGGTTTGGAAATCCGGTCTTAATTAGCATAGATTCTAGTGATTTTATTCCTTCATTTTCTCCGGATTTAATGATCAGTTTGAGGCTTTATATATCAAACTTGAAAGAGTATTTCTTGTTGGGTATTCAAACACCTAGAAGTCGGTTTAAAAAACTTGGTTGCGCTTTGTTTTTCCAACCCACTTCTCGGTGTTTAGAAATCTAGATGAAACACTCTTGCTCGTGTTTGATATATTACATACTAAAGAAAGGAAATTAATGTGCATGTTTACATTATATAATAATCCAGTTTGTTGAATGAGAGCAAGACTTAGCTGTCTTATGGCTGAAAAACCTGTGGTCCCCCGAATCTAGTCTGTGTGCTTCCTTTGTTGGAAATAGGAGATGTTGGTGCACAGATTATGCAGATTCCATTCAAAATAAAATTGAAGTGCACAATAAGAACCAACTACAAACTGTCTTCAACTGACTTCCCTTCTTGGTCAGCTCCAGCAGAAGTGGTGTGACAAAGCTGGTTGACTGTTTAACTCCCAAGAGTGCCAAAAGTCACAATTGAAGAAAAATCCAAAATTTCATTAATATTTTTGTAATATACATGTATTGAAAAACAAATTGTATCATGCAAACGTACTGCCAAAGAGGTTTCATTTAAATGGTCACACCATAATAGGATTTCGCCAACAGACTCGAAAGTTAGAACTACACTACATGACTCTATAAAATTATTGACTCAGGCAGTCTGGGAGTGAAAGGGTTAAATTGGATAACAAAGATATTGTTGGTTATATAGCTGTTGTGTTGAGATGTGTGGACTGTTAATTGTCTTTTGAATCTTTTGTTTTACATCATTATTGGTGACAATTTACAACATCTGTATAAACACCAAGATACCGTCCATTTTTGTGTACTTACCTACATCATCATCGTAATTTGTAGTCACCGATATAGTTTCAGTGACAGGCTTACATAGCCGATGAGGTTCTCGCAAATAAATCCCTCTTTGACCCCCTGCAAAAACCTGGATGCAGTGATAAATTAAAATAAATAAATAAATTAATAAATAAATAAAGCCTTCAGAACTTTCCAACTGAGGTTACATTCCTGTAGTACATACCTGAAATCGAACATCTCTGTCCGGAACACTGGAAAATTCACTGCAGTAATCAAAGGCTTTGTCAACCTACAAAAGACAACAAAAGTTCAGATTTTGGAAATAACTTCGCCATTACTTTATGATGCTTTACTTGTCAATCATCTTTCCATAAAACGAACCTGAAGTAGACCATGACCTTGAGTAAGTTTATCAAGACCTGAAAAAAAAAATTAACAAAAAGGTGAAAACATAAACAGATTTTGCTCTCTTCTCTGCAGAGGCACAAATAGAGGTTTGGGGAAATTGGAGAATAGTATAAGAAAGTGCAGCCATAAGAGAATGTATGAAGATCAAAGACAAATGCAGATTTGATCTTCATGTCTTTGGCACCTGAATCCAGACTGCATCGTAAGGTGGGGGGAGGGGGGGTCAGTGAGAAGGGGTAGGTGAGGCCCTGGCCCCACTAGATCTGCTACTGACTCCTGCTATAGACAATCTGCAAAGGAGAGAAGGGTTTCAGCTCATTTTATCAGCTTACAAAAATTTTTGGCAACTTCAGCAAAATAATGTAATAACCAGTTGTACCTTCTACTTGAAGTGCAGTATTTTCCAACGCTCGACGAATGCTGTTAAAAAAGTATAATGTGATATAATTTTTAAAAGAGCTTACACAAAAGCACTAATCTTACAAACTGTTGAAAACTAACTAAAGGCAAGTAAACATGAAGTATACTCTTAACTGCTGTAACTACTGTAAAGTTACCCCTTTAATAACTCCCAATTTAAGAGCACCAAAAGTTAAAATTCAATAAAAATTCCAAATTTCAATTTATAAAATATTGAAAAACAAACAATGCCATGCAAAAGTACTGATAAAGAGGTTTCATTTGAATGATCACACCATAGGATTTCATCCACACACTCAAAAGTTAGAACTGCTTTACATGTCTCTATAATTGACTCTGGGAGTGAAAGGGTTAGCAAGATTCCCATCAACTTGTAACTAATGGAAAGTTAACTCAACCTTGTTGGGTAAATTTATAACGAAAAGTGTTTGTCAGTTAAGTTATAACAGTAATACTGGTTAATGACAATGTATGCATGTGTTAGCCTCACCTATGAGGAGAGTAAGGGGTGGAATTTGCTTTAAGACCAGAAAGCACAAGTGCTAGGAAACCAAATAACAAAACAAATTAAATAAAATACATATTATTTAATACTCTAACAATTCCCTTTAGGAAAACGAAAACGAGCATGAATTATCCGGAGTTTGAGCCCCAGGGGCCGCCCAGGGGGGTGAATTTTGAAAGGAACCACTTAGTAAAAGGACGTGCCAAAACCTTTAATTTTCACCCTGAAGAAGTGCCAATTCTTTCTGAAAAGTTGTTTCTGTCAGCATATTCTTCTGGATCAATCAATCAATCAATCAATCAGTTAATCAATCAATCAATCATCTTTATTTAGTCACAGAATCCCATTCATAGAAATGCTCTTCCAGAGAGCCGTGCAAAAATCATGCAATAAAAAATACAATGTTAAATAAATATGGTCATTAAAATAATACTAAATTACAAATTTCAGGCTTGTCTGTCCTTTAATAGTATTTGATAGACTATTCCAGAGAACCGTCCCTCTATAGTGGAAGCTATGTTTTCCAGCCTCAGTATACGGTCTTGATACAAATAATGTGTTGAGTTTCTTAGATTGTAAGAATACATAGAGTTTGTACTAAAAGGTATCAAAATAACTCTCACTGACAGTGGACAATTTCAATTTAAACACCCTTAGAGATACCAAACCATGCATTTTAACCTCTAAAAGGTATGACAATCACCCCTGTCACTTCTATATGGGAGTCCCCCCTCCCCCCTTCCCCCCCTCCCCCTGAGGGGTTTGAGCTCCAAATATTATGACTGTCTGTAGCTTTCGTACCAATTCCTCCACATGCATTAGGTGAGGACATTGATGTTCCATTCATCATTTGTGTTCCCCTTAGAGTCCAGTTGGGTACAGCGGCAATTGCTCCTCCTGGTGCAGTTATACTTACACCTAACGAGCCATCTGTCCTGCAAGTATCATGAAACGAAGTTAGGTTTGAACGATTTCTGTATGATCTTGAAATGATTATGAGTAAACACAACCAAAACACCAAATGAACTAGAAGGAAGCAATTTGATTCGTTTAGAACACAGGCAAACGCGTGCAGCTTTGTTTGGTTTTAAGTGAACATACAATGCAAAGTGAACAGATTGCCAGATAAAAGTAGCTTTTCTCTTTGAGTGCACTCTCTTTTCAGAATTCTGATAAGTCAATTTTTTTGGGAGGATTTTAGCATCTGAGATTTGTGGGGTTCATTTTTGGAATGGCTTATTAAATAATAGAATTTTACGGTATATTATCAATATGGTAAAGCTGTGGAGGTTTGTTCCTTACGTGGGACCTCTAGAAGACCATGTGTACTGATTTCCTGGTTGTTTTTCTAACAATGAATATTCTGCAGCCATCATATCTGGAGACACATAAGCACCAACACCTGAAAAGTAAACAAGAACAATACTAAGGAGGAAGATTGCAAACATGCAGAATTAAAGTGCCTATAACCCTTACGTTTTTGTCACAAATAACGATTCTTTATCACGTGAATAATTAAGTGGTGGAATATTTTTTATTTGAGTGTTTCGTCTGTGAGTTATAGAGGTTTATATCTCCAATATGCTAAGAATGTGACGTCATTCCAGTATTTTATATATTTTTCTTGGGAATTCGACTTTTGCTATTGTCTGAATTGGTCACAATATTTGCTAAAATTGCTTATACCGGCATGTTTTTTGTATAATAAATGAATACTGGAATGACATCACATTCATTAGCATATTGGAAATGTTAACCTCTACCACTCAATTGTTCACTTAATATAGAATCAATATTTACAATAAAAAAATAAGGGTTATTATAGGCACTTTAAAAATCAGCTATCAGTTGAAGGTTAAATCCAAATCAAACTAAAGGGCTTGACACTAACTTTTGAGAACACTTTCCACTTTAGAGAGTAGCTTTCAAATTTTACTTTCCATTTCAAAACTCTACTCTCCAGTCTCGTAGTCTCTAATCGCAGTAATAAAATAATATTTTTCATCATGTCTTACAGTTAAGTTATTAATTCCCCCCCCCCCCCCCCCCCCCATGAAAGCAGGGGTCTCGTCCTGGTTCCACTAGCCCACTAACTACATTAGCAGTCCAGGTTGAGGTCTAAACTCAGCAACACAGGGTTGCAGTGTATTTTATCATTTTATTGCACATTTTTCTCTGAAGCCTTTTAAAAGTAAAACTGGCTTTACAGAACTGGCCAAGATTTACTTTCCAGATCAGGCAAGTACTTTGTTTCATTTATGATTTTTCCTGCCAAACATGCTACTTTGCCCCCTATTCAAAATTAAGCACTACTTTTGTGCCACCTCAAAATTCAAGATATTAAAATTACCAATAAGAGACTCTGCAGTTCCTCCTGGGCAGCCAACAGTGGAGAGGGCGGGACCATTGTTACCAGCACTAGCCACAAATATCACTTTATGTTTGTCCACAAGTTCATTCATCAGTCCAAGAACTCGGCTGAATAAAAAAGAATAAAATGAAACAACCCTGCATCAACATCTTTGGACAAAGTAAAATTATCTGAGTTAAATGACTAGCAAGTGCATATCACCCCAACCAGTGTCACTAAAGTCTGAAGCAATGGTCTGATAAGTAGTAACGTTTTGGCTTATTCATGTATTCCTATCAAAACCGTACTCTTCCTTTAAAATTTTATTGTAAATTTACCTCACAGAGACAAATTCATTCATATAATACGAGGAATTCCCAGGCTTTTCGTCTACCTTTCTGTCGGACTACTTTTTTACTAAGGACCCAAATTTTACAACTCCTTATCTAATGAGATCGTGAACTCGTCCTCCCCTGCCTCCTTTAAAAAAGCAATTAAGACGTTTATTTGTAATAGATATTAGTAATCTTATATAAATGTGTCAAATTCATCTTTTTGAGTTTTCCTTTTCATTTTGTAACTTTCCATTTATTTTGTAATAATGTATCTGTCGTCATGTTCTTATTTTGTTAATGTCATCTTACAAAACTAAAGCTGTGGAGGCCTAATTAACATAAGCTTCATAGTTTCTTTTAGGCCTCCTCACCGTTGTTACCTCTATTCTTCTTATATTAATGTGTTATTGTAGTATGGCAAATAAAAAATAAAATAAAATCTCATAAATATGCGAAGCGTTGAATGAGATATAGTATACAAGTACAGATGTGCAAATTTTCACTTGTTCCACCACCCCAGTGTATTACGTGTTAAAAGGAGATTGCTGTATTTGAATAAGTGGCGTGACTCTGAGTAGATTTATTATGCCATTCAGTTGTCTAGACAATCTTCATTCACACATTTGCATAATTATTTATGTCACTCTAAGATGTTTTGGTTGTTTTCAATCTGTTTTACTCTTCAATTCTTTGACCTCAAACTCAGTATGGAAAATTAAAACTGACCTGTGGACTTAACCTTACGTTGTTTCTTATTCACGAGATAGTTCTAAGAGCCCTTTTAAAAACAAACACTTTAATAAATATACGCCAGTCTTCGAACTTATTTGCTTATCGAAAGCAGAGCTTTATTTTTTTTAATATATTCTGAGCATTTTTTATTCATTTTCTATCAGTTTAACTTATTATAACAGGGCCTGCATTGACAGCAGTTTTTTAAACTGAAGTGGTAATATTTAGTTAACAGTTTTGTCACATTTTGAATGTCAATATTCTTTAATGATTGCACTGCATATTGATGGCTTATTTAACTACAGCCAATTTCTCAACAATTAATTTTTCTCAAAAATTAATTTTTCTCAACCTCTCAACCCTCTCTTACTAACTGGTTTATTTGTGTACATGATAAGCACCTCACCTCATCTCACCTCAGGTCTTAGTTTGTTAAAAATAACTGCCTAACATAGGTGTGGATTTTCCTGTTTTACAAAGCTACTGACAGTACGTTTACATGTAGTGGCATGAACAGACTTATCTTTTCTCACCCTGAATTTGGCCAGTGACAGGCCTCCCCATAGCTCATGTTGATTAAATCACATTTATACTGGTGAACTGCAATCAACTATAGATTTAAAAAATCTTTAGAATGACAAAAACTGAAAAATTATGTACAAATTAATGTGTCCTTACTCTGAGGCTAAGTAACTACCAAGCAACTTAATATATGATGCAATTTTTTTTAAATTAAAAATATAATCCTTTACTTCTCCTTAATTAAATCATCAACCAATAATATTAATAATAATAATAATAATAATAATAATATAATAATTATAATAATAATAATAATAATAATAATAATTTATTACTTCTATCACACAAATAAACATAAATATAAGATCAAATGAGCGTCACAAGTCCTAATAATGTATAAAAAAAATTAATGTCAAACTAGCTGGAAAAAGGAAAAAAACCTACAAAAAGGAGGATGAGGGAAACAAGTCAAAATTTCAAAATTTGTCAACAATCATTTGTTATACACAAAGTTGGGATTAACAGGCGGTATGGCCAAGTGGTTAGGGCATAGGACTTAAAACCTGGAGGTCCTGAGTCCAACACTGATCACCAGCTAGAAATAAAATTGAATTTGTAGGTCAATTTTCAAATCTTCATCCAACACAATATACTTTTGATGCTGTGAACAAGAATCAGCTTTCTATCCCTTTTTTTTTTTTTGCTGCACTCACCCCTCTGATCATGGAAGCTCCTGTTTCCATTGTGTCCAGCCTTGTATCGGCAATCTTCACTGACAGAATCTGACAAAAAGATAAAGCAAAACTGAAAATGTTTGGACAGTGAATGTACAGCATTATAGCTTGTTATCAGTGAAAAAAATTAGGCTTAATAAAAAATCTTTGGTGAGAAGTGTCTTTGCCATGGTTTCTTTCTTTTATTGTTTACTTTAATACCTGAGCACCTGGTGCAATGCCTGTCAGCGCTGGATCATCTGCACAATAACCCGCTGCTATGCTGGCTACGTGGGTGCCATGGGGACCTAATGAATTAATGAGAGAAAAATTAACTCTGACTAATTTCTGCAAATTTACATGTACGAAAACTGAAATTGACTTGCTAGCAATATAGAATGATAACTAGAAAAATGTGTCTCGCAGAACCTTGCCAAACTCGGGGGAGGGTGCACCACAAAATGTTAGCAATGGGGGAGGGAGAGATGGAATTTCTGGTTTACATGTAAATGGAGATGTTGGGTTGCATGGCCACAATGGCCCGAAATTTGAAGTTGAGACATAAGATCGTTCCCAGTCACTTGACACACTGGATGATATCAGTTGGAGCTTTGTCACAGTTTTGTTGCTAGGCAACTGCATGACACCAGCCTGATATATATAAAGGCAACCCAAGATTCCACTGCCCTAAAGCGATCCACGCACAAGAAATGGAGGGGGTGAGTGGAATAAAGCCCTAAGTTACTTCTGATCAACTGTTAGATTCTCCTTTCAGTTTGTCTTGTATATGCTCATGTAACAAAGGGAGAATTTGGTTTCAGATTAGGGCCTTATTTCAGTTTGGGATAAGGCCCTAAGTGACTCCTGATCTATAGTCAAATTCTCCCTTTGTTACATGAGCATATACAAGACAGACTGTAAGGAGAATCTAGCAGTTGATCAGAATTCACTTAGGGCTTTATTCCACTGACTTGATGCCTGTTCTAGGCAGAGTGCCAGGGTTTTTAAAGAAACTTTCAATTTATTGGTTACTATGTGGAAGCCTTTTCTTACCATAGATAAGAAATTCTCAGTAGCAAATCCAGACTTCATTGCAGGGGAAGGGAGGGTGCAGTGAATAATGGAGGGTCGAGGGGCTGTGAATAAGGTAGGGGGAGGGGACAGTGAATAAGGACGAAGAGGGAGGGAGCAGTGAATAAGGGGGAAGGGGGAGGGCACAGTGAATAAGGAGGGGAGGGAACAGTAAATAAGGGGGAGGGGCAGTGAATAAAGGAGGGGGAGGGGCATTGAATAAACAAGGGGGAAGGGCAGTGAATAAAGGAGGGGGAGGGGGAGGGACATTGAATAAAGGAGGGGGAGGGGCATTGAATAAAGGAGGGGGAGGGGGAGGGGCAGTGAATAAGGGGTAGGGGCAATGAATAAAGGAGGGGGAGGGAGCAGTGAATAAGGAGGGGCAGAGTGAAAATGTTTAGAGGCTGAAAATATTTGTTGCCCTTACTTCTTGGCAAGATAACAGGGGAAGGCCCCCTGGACCCCTCCCTTGGATCCACCACTGGTTCTTAAAATATATTTATTGATCCATGTTCTTTTGTATCACTTCTATATTATTTGAAACTGTACCAACCTCCATTGGCAACAATGGAAAGTGTTTTGCCTTCCTCATAAATGTTGACACTATAATTCAACAAATCTGAAAATGGGAAACATTTTAACATAATTAATCAATACTAAAGACAGCCCCACTGTTAATGTCAGTTTAGCTTTACAGTGCACTCTCTGAAATCGGACACCCCTCATGTAAGGTGGACACCTCTCTAAGGCAGGAACCAGTGGTTGGCTGGTCATGACCAAATTTCACTGTCTTGTGTGTCTGTAACTAAACGCTCTATAGGGCAGATAGCTAGAGCTGGTTCCAAGGGTGTCTGGCTTAACCCTTTAGGCCCTAACATGAAAATTTAAATTCTCATTTTGTGTCCCTATACATTTCTTATGGAAGTATTGGGGAGAAATTGTTTGGATATCAAGAGAGTTCATCTTGGTGATCATCTCCTTAATTCTCATGACCTTTTTGATTGATAAGGTATTGATATTACAAGGAGAAATTTGATGCTGATCACTCTTAGGGCTTAAAGGGTGAAACAAAGTTCACTGTATTACCTTCTTTTCCAAAGGTGGCATATTGTCCACTCTCTCTGTAGTTTGACAAAAGAGTACAACTGGCCAAATCCCCACTCTCAGATGTGTCAACACAAGCCCTAATGATGGAAAAGAAATGGATCTTTAGTTGTTACTGTATCAAGTTCCTAAAATCACCCATGTGAAGTTAAGTACTGTATTAATATTATACTTCAATGGACAAGGCTAAAAGAAACTTTGAATGAGGCGTTTAAGAAATGCTAACATGTCTGAATTATATGTAACCTTTGCATGAAGGTATAGTGATCAAGTGGTTACCACAACATTCCATTAGATGGGCAGTACAAGCCATCATTATGATGTTATTTCCTTAGAAAGGAAAATTTGATCCAAATAATTTGTCTCTCTCCACCTAGGTGTACATTGCAAGGCTGTGCTCTAAGAGTTAACATACAGAGCTCAAGGGGGGCCCAACTATAACCTTAAGGATCAAGGCCCAGCAAGCCTTTAAGCTATGTGCAAAAACTTGCCCGAAGACAAGGCAGCCAGGCACTGATAGGACACAGCCCTGCATAGTATAAATGACATTTGGTACCAACAAACCATTACGAAAACCAAACAAAGTGCTGGCGGAAACCTCACAATGGAATAGCATCCCAGGGGGAAGGGGGTGGGGTTTGGGAGGATAGGGGGATTAGGGGGGTTGGGGGGGGGGTAGTTATACTCCTTGTTAAAACCTCCAGTCAAGGGGTGCATCTAAACAGCAAAATGCAATACAAATGGCATAATTGGTGAACCTCTGTGTATAATAATGAAATGTGTATGTTGTGAGTGCTGAAAACTGTATGAAAAACAGTTGCACACTTCATGGATAACCCCTTTATCAGTGTTTGTGTTAACAGAGACAAAGGCTCATGTCCATGCTAACCTCCATGTATGTCCATCATGAAACACAACACAGTCGAACACTGGACCAGTGTCAGAGTAGTTTTTCTCGAGGCTGGCGAGCATTTCCACTTGAGCTTGAAGATCTTCCTTGATCAACTTTTCTTGCTAAGGAAACCAAGAAAAACATAAAACAAAAATGTTACTTGCCTGTACCTCACCTTTTTCTCAGTTTTAGTACACACTATATACATGTAAGTATCTCATCAAATAACACAATAAATCTTATTGGCCAATGCTTTTTGCACATTTTAAACAATGAAGAAATAGAGGCATTAGGGCAATGCATTTTGTCAGCACACAGGAGATAAGGCCAACCTTGTTCCCAGGGTCTCTCTTCTTCCTGCCTCCCCTGAGTGAGGGAGAGGGAGAGACCCTTGTCTGGTCTGGTCATGTGTCTCCCAAAATCTGTGAGATTACAAATAAAAGATTTGAGGGAGGGGCGGCAAAGTGTGAAATTTGTCCGCTGTAGCCGAGCATTGTAAATCAAAACAAAAAATGGTAAAAAGTATTTGGTGGCTCATGACAAATGAAGTGGCAGTCATCCACAGACTTCAAAAACATAATTATCTACATCAATAAAAATGAAAATCAAACCTACCACAGTAGGATTAGGATGTTCTGCATCCCACTGATCCAGTCTTCTTGTTGTCTCTGCAATGCACACTTGGTGAGGTGGATTCCAAACCTTCTCCCGTCTCTCTTTCTACAACAACAACAAATGCAATTTTGAAAGGTAAGCATTCAAATTCTATATTGAAGAAAAAAATTGGGCTGGTTTGTGGACTAAAACCTACACCGCCATTCTATAGAAAGTGAATTAAAAAATATATATAGTTGAAATGACTTTGGGATCTCTGAGAAATGCACTCCTCTAGAGTGTGTGACCATTTAAATTAAAGGTTTGGAGCTTTAATAGTACACAGGTCTCCATTTTCTGTAACTTACCACACGTCTCTCTTTCAGTTTGGCTGGAAATAAATGGTACGCACATTTTATGCCAATATAAAATCTCCCAGAAGGATTTTCCCAGTCATCTGGAATCTGTTTATAAAATCCAAAATAAAAACTTTAATATTAACTAACATTTTTTAAAATTATACTGGAATACTGCGCCTTTCAATAACATGCAGAATTTGAAATTCAAATCTCCACCAATGGTTGCGTTATTCCCTGCCGTCAATCATAATTAATACAAAAGCCAAAGGACCATGTAAAAAAGAAACAAACAAAATGGATCGAAATCTACCAATCATAATGCACGGACGTGACCTTTTGAACTCATTGAAGTGAAGATCTGTTTCCTGAGAGGTAAGCCGAGATGATTAACGGCAGTGTAAAATGCAACCGTTGGTGGAAATTTGAATTTCAAATTCTGCATGTTATTGAAAGGCGCATTAAGAGCTACTAAATAAATACCTTTATTTGAATGTTAAATTAAAATAGCAGTAAAAGAACCACTAAATAGGGACACTATGAATTAAATAACGTTACAACTAGAAATAATAAAACTATTTCACATGACTATCTATGATTATTAAATAGAGACCCGGGTGACTACCGGTATGTATTTAATCTGTGGATATCCATGCTAATTTCCATTAATTTAACATTTATTTAAAATAAAATTATCAGCTTTTACAGAGTTTTTGTTAGAGCAGGGACACCACGACCTTTACTCAGCTATTTCAATTCTTGTCCCAACTATTTCTCAAGAAAATGTGCTAAGATATTTGAATAAACAACTGCTAAAGTTGATGAGCTATTTGAGTTTTATTATGAGTGAAATAAAACTGTGCTTCATTACTAATGCCTCTTTTATAGCAGTTAAAACAAAAACCCAAATTGGTCAAAAATGGCCTAAAATACTGGTACATACTTTGCGCCTCACAATTTCAAAAGATGTTCTTGGGGAAGCCTCCCATAACCCCCCCCCCCAGTGAAAGGGGGGGACATCCCTCCTCCCTCATTTACCCTGAATTAGGACTGCGTACTAATAAATGGTCCCTGTTATTCACAATTTGGTCCCTGTTCTCTGCTCTCACCTCACTGCAATCCCAAAAATAATATTTTCTGTCAATTCCCACCCGTTAACTCCAGGTTCCTATCCTCTTTTGTCCACTCCTCTAAACCCCCCACTCCCCCCCCCCCCCCCACCAGCCCTACCACATACCTTCAGCTTCCTTCCAGTCAGCCCTTTCAAGTAACCATCTGTCGCTTCACAAACAGTAGAGGTATCGACATCACCACTTCCACTGGCATCAATCATATCAACAATCTTGCGTCGCCCATCAGATGTTTCCTAAGAGGCAAGTTGATTCTGCATGTCAACAAATGTTGCCATCTGGCTATTGCTTTATGCTTCTTGCACTTAGGTACTTCTTTAACAATGGCAAAATTGTTGCCAATCACAAATTTGAACCCTATCACTCCCAAATCAATTATGGAGACAAGCAATATAGTTCTAACTTTTGAGTCTGTCGACAAACCTATGGTGTGACCATTCAAATGAAACCTCTTTGGCAGTACTTTTGCATGGTACCATTTGTTTTCCAATATTTTACAAAATGAAATTTGCGATTTTTCTTGAATTTTGAAATTTGAAAATCAGGTTACTTAATTGCCTCTCACTGTTACAGAAACTTAAAGAAATAATCATTCTCAATTCAAAATGCTGCCAATTGCATTTCTGAAACCCTTCTAGATAATTTTTAAAATTGTATCAGAGAGCACGCCCCCAGGGAATGGGGCTGGGGGCCCATGAATCCTTTCAACAGGTGCCAAGAGCAAACTCACCTGTTCAAGCCATGAAATTTATCAGAATTTACCATAATGGACCCTTGTTATGGGTCCAGTTGGGGTGCCAAATGTAACCTTGGGTGATTTTGATTCTTACCACTACAATTGAAAGGCTCCAGGCAAGAATGTCCTTAGTATGTTTTTGGCAACTTTCACTAAAATTGTATGTGTTTGGCCTTTATAAAAGTACAGTTTTGTCAAATTAATGATTTATTGTTGTTAAAGGGATTGTTTCATGGTTCAACACATGTGCACAGATTAAAATGCTTTATTCACTTTCTTACCAATTTTATCAGTTAAAAAATCACTCACATTTACTTCAATAATCACATACCGGTACTATAATTAGTCAGAACAAAGCGAAGGATGACCAAAGTTCACAGAAAATTTCAACAGATTACACCGACAAAGTCAACACTGAATAAAGCCTTTGATCCAAAGGAATTATTCTATGCTCTGGTGGCTTTCATGGTGCACACGGGTATGTACATGTATAATCATCCATTCAATCAGCTGACTGATGCTGACATCTTCACAGGCAAATTTCCTGCCAAAGTTATCTACTTGCTTCCGATTGGTCTAAACGATGAAATCAAATGGGTTATGTCACAGCTTGCGCTGAACTGTAAAACCCTCCCTTTAAGGTACTTAAAACAAATCCAAAAAGGGGAAGAAAATCTATCTTTGAGAAAATGTTTTGGGCCTTTGGGAACCCTATGTATCTTTTCAAGATAAAATTTTATTCTGTTCAAAGAAAGAAGATTATTAATTTTGTTGACCTGGTTGAAATCCTTTCTGTTATATATACATGATCCAGTCATTATTTTGGCAGGTGAGTCCTTTTTGGGGCCAAAAATCCAAGATTTCGGTGAATATTTTCCAACAAGGTAGTTAGGACGTTCTTGCCTGGAGTCCTTCAATTGAACCATAAGCAACAATCCACAATACAAAGCCAAGGTGGTCACTTATGGTAGATGGTCGCTTATGAGAGGACACACTACAGCTGGTCACTTATGAGAGGTCACACTACAGCTGGTCACTTATGTGAGGTTCCAACTATAATGTTTTTGACTGGAAACAATTTGGTATTTTGAAAAAGTGTTGTATTTCGCTTAAGAAAGTATACATAATTAATTAAGCTTAAGGTGGCTCTATATTGTTCTGCCCTCTTGTCTTTTGCATCCATTACAGCTAGCCTGATGGTGTGGCTAAAATCTCTTACTTGAAACCAGTAAATCTTTTATCAGTCAACAAAGTGGTATCTAAATGACGTCATCATTCGTTGCCATGCAGCACGAAAAGAGGTCAAAAATACGCTATTTTGGACCATCTGAGGCTAATAACTTACGAACTACAAGGTGAAAGTTTTTGTTTTCAATATATTTTTGTTTAATTGGCAAGAGAAACATTTTAACAAGTTTTTTAAAAATTCTGTACATAGAGTTCAGAGCTACCTTAAATTTGTCTAAAAATGACATATCTCTGAATCCTATGTACAGAATTTTTTCAAAATTGGCACAAATGTTTATGTTTATAAGACAAAAATATATAAAAATCAAAAAAATTTACTGAGCAGTTTTGAAGTTATTAGCCTCAAAAGGTTCAAAATGGGGTCTTTTTTTTACCTCTGTTGATGTTGCCATGGTAACAAATTTTGATGTCGTAGCCACCTAAATTTGTTTATTGGTTAAGTGTTTACAAACCTGTACTAAACGTCTTCTCTTAACTTTACTGGTGTAGCTGTGATTGAATATCATAGATGTATCATGATGGGAATGTTTAACCTATTAGGAGCCACCTTAATAGAATTCTAAATGTCAAAATACTTCAAAAGAACGTGCAAAAATATAAACGTTCGTCTTTTTCTCTATCAAAAACAGCAACGCATCCATAAAGGGAATGCAACTTTAGTCATGTTAGTTAAGATAAAGAGTATAATGTATTGCAGCCAAAGCTCTGTCAGAGCGGATACTCGATCTCGGATTAAAGCGGACAGCGCTAGCTACTTACGGCCACCTTGACAAAACCCCGTTTTAATTCTCCTCTCAAAAGAATCACACCCGTAAGCGGTCAGCCCCAGTTACGGACACTTTTTCTGCTTTCCGGGTTGTGTCTACTAACGGGAACTTCAAATGTACGTGTATTAGTTGTTGACGCTGTGTGACTCGAACTTATTTTCATGGACACCCACCTGTAAGCCGACAGCCCCTGGATCAACACCTGTGTCAAAAATAGCGATAACAATTCCACGTCCATCGTACTCTGGATATTTAGCTAGAAACCGATCTGCACCGGTTTCTCGCTTTGGTAAGAGCCCGTGAACGGGAAAGTCGCCGGTATTGATGGCCGCCATATTGAAACTGCAAAAGTGATAGGAACAACCGCTGGTCTGGTGACGATTAAAATACTGGCCGGGGGAGGGTGAGCTTGGAAGCTCAGGCAGAACTTAATTTTTATATACTCTGTAAATTGAAAAGGCTAATTCTTTAAATTTTCTTTGATTTCTTTAAAAACAGGTCACTTTATTTTATTTTTGAGTAGCTTTAACGAAAACCAAGAGGATGAAAGTTTTATATTATTACCCCACCCTCCCTTGGAAGTCATTTTACTCCGGCACCACCACTGGGCCCCTGCGAAGAAGTGAGAAATGAGCGCCAAAAGTCGATATCCCATTGTCACAGTGATATGTGTATCCCCATGATATGTGTACCCCCGTACACATATCACTAGTGATATGTGTATCCCCTTCCAATATAACTTGCGATCAGGCGCTCTTTTTTTGGAGCGGGAGAGCATGAACGCGCGAAGGTCGATGGAAGGGCTGATTGGCTACATTTTGACAGTTGACAGATTTCTTAATTTGGGGGCGGCAGGCGGGTCGTAAAATAGATGTATCAGGCGTTCTTTTTTCCCTCCCCTCTTTTCTTCCCTCCCCGCTCTCCGCCGACTTTCCCTCAGAAAAAAAAAACGCCTGATCGCAGGTTACTTTCAATATGGCTGCCGTGTTTTGTGTATCCCCCGGTACCCTCCCAGGATACCCAAATCCCTAGTGATGTGTGTATCCCTTTCACATGCGAAATTTCGCGTGAAGCCTTTAAAATATGGATAGCACAAAAAACCTTTTCGAATATGTTAAAAATCGTGAGTATCCACCGTAATTTACCAAACAAGAGAAATTAATTTTACGACCATTTGCCACTGAAATTTCGAGTTAGACCCAAAATTAGAGTCGCTATTTTATTTGGACAAGCAAAAGGACCAAAAGGATGGCACAACGATCAAGCGACTTGTCATCAAAGAAGACGAGAAAGCGCGGGTGTTTGAGAATATGCACGTACTATTTACAGTGTATTAAATAAAGATCGTGACCGTCACACTACAGGAAATAGACAGAGTTGTAATCGGTTTTGATACTCGAGACCTGTCCGTTCCTCGAAGCGCAGATTATTTTTTGCGCCTCGTGTAGAATGGACGTGAGTTTATGCTCATAAATGTTCTGAGATCTTGTGCAACCTTGTCCGCAAGAAACGTACGAGGTTGACACTTGTGAAAACAAACAGAAAATTATATTTTTTATACAGAGGCTATTTTGTGAATAGAAAATAATTTCCGTATAAAAGGAGTATTAAAGGATTTTGCGCTACCCGATCACGAACAAAGTTGTGTATTTCATCGAGTCAAGTCTCGAGTCTCCCGAACTGGAAAGAATCCTTACTTTGCTGGAGTCATAATTGTTGCTAAAAATGGAATGATGTTACCCGGTTTAAAATCAAATTCCCAGGCTAATCTAGATGCTGGAATCCGAAAGTGTATAAAATTTATGCCAGCATGTCACTATAGCTATACTAGTTCGATGCAAAGGGAGGGGTAGTGGGGATACACATATCACTAGTGGTATGTGTATCCCCACCTGGGATACGCAAATCACTAGTGATATGTGTATCCCCACCTGGGATACGCATATCACTAGTGGTATGTGTATCCCCACCTGGGATACGGATATCACTAGTGATATGTGTATCCCCACCTGGGATACGCATATCACTAGTGATATGTGTATCCCCACCTGGGATACGCATATCACTAGTGGTATGTGTATCCCCACCTGAGATACGCATATCACCAGTGGTATGTGTATCCCACCTAGGATACGCATATCACTAGTGGTATGTGTATCCCCACCTGGGATACGCATATCACTAGTGATATGTGTATCCCCACCAGGGATACGGATATCACTAGTGATATGTGTATCCCCACCTGGGATACGCATATCACTAGTGGTATGTATATCCCCACCTGGGATACGCATATCACTAGTGCTTTGTGTATCCCAACCTGGGATACGCATATCACTAGTGATATGTGTATCCCCTTCCTGAATAGGGCTGCCGTGTTTGTCTATCTCTCTCCCTCTGTAGCGAGCTATCTAGTGAAGTGATGTGGTCACAATAATATGTGTATCCCCGTGATATGTGTGTTCCCCGTACACATATTACTAGTAATATGTGTATTCCAGGTGGGGATGCACATATCACTAGTGATATGTGTACCCCCTTTCAGCGAGCTATCTAGTGAAGTGACGTTGTCACAATAATATCTGTATCTCTGTGATATGTGTACCCCGGTGGCCGTACACATATATAGTAATATGCGTATCCCCGGTTGGGATACACATATCATCAGTGATATGTGTATCCCCGTACACATATCACTAGTGATATGTGCACGGGGTACACATATCACGGAGATGCACATATCATTGTGGCAACTTCACTTCATCAGATAGTTCGCCGCAGAGGGGGTACACAAAACACGGCAGCCATATTCAGCATAGTAAGGGAATACACATATCAAGTAAGGGGATGCACATATCACTAGTGATATATGTATCCCCACCCGGAATATACATGTTACAAATGATATGTGTACGGGGGGTACACATATCATGGAGATACACAGTTTGTTGTGACAACTTTACTTCACTAGGTAGTTTGCTGAAAAGGGATGCACAAACACGGCTGCACAAACACAAAGGGATACACAAACACGGCAACCATATATTCTGGAAGGGGTACACATATCACTAGTTACACATATAACTAGTGATATGTGTATCCCCACCCGGAATATACATATTACTAGTGATATGTGTACGGGGGGGGGGAGGGGTACAAATATCACGGAGATACACAGTTTGTTGTGACAACGTCAATTCACTAGGTAGCTCGCTGCAAAGGGGTGGGGATACTCCAGAAAACGGCATATTTAGGAAGGGGATACACAAATCACTAGTGATTTGTGTATACTCACCGGGAATACACGTATTACTAATGATATGTGTACGGGAGATACACATATCACGGACATTTTTTTTTATTATTTTTTTTTATTCACACTTATTCAATTACAATATACCAACATTAAGGAAATAAAAAAAGTAAGAACAGAGCTAACTATACATTGAATTAAACATAACAAAAGAAGAGTGTGTAGCAGCCAAAGGAGCCAAGCTTTCGAGTTGGCTACTACCACAGAGCAGTTGCAAGTGGGTGGAGATTATACAGTACTTTTAGTAACTAGTTGTTATAATAATTATTTAAATTAAATAATTAAATAAATAGAACTAAATAATAAATTAGAGTTGTTTAACATGCTTGACTGTCAAATAGAAAGAGTTTGTATTCTTTTTTAAAACTATTAAAAGGGAGACACTTAATTTTCATCGGTATTACTTTCCAGAGCTGTAATGCCACTACGCTAAACCTTGCTAGGCCATAATTAATTCTGGAAAACGGTCTATACAGGTTTGGATTAGTGGCATATCTAGTATTATAATCATGAACAGCCGAAACCGGTTGAGTTAAATCATAGAGAGCACGAGGTATATCCTTTTTTTGATATTGTATTTATTTTATGAACAAGAGTGCCAATTTTTAATTTTAAAATATTATCTAACTTTAAGATTTCTAATAGTGTAAAGTATATTGTGCGACTTTCACTTTTGTTTGCAAAGAAGATGCAGCGAATACAGTTATTTTGATTTATTTTAATTTTATTTAATTTAGATTGGTATGCGGTACCCCAGCTCATTAATCCATACGTTAGATACGGGTATATAAGAGTATAGTACAGTTGTTTGAGTGTACTCATAGGCACATAACACCTAAGCTTAAATAAAATTCCAATGTTTTTTGATATTTTGTTGTTAATGTGCTGGAGCTGAGCATCCCATTTTACATATTCATCAATAAAGACACCCAAGTATTCAATCTGGGACTTTTGCTCTATATTACAGACTGTAATTCTAATTTTTGTTTTCTTCTTAGGTGAAGTAATTATCATGTAATTAGTCTTCTTGAAGTTAATGGACAACATATTTGCTGCACTAAATACACATATTATTGTGACAACGTCACTTTACTAGGTAGTTCGCTGCAGAGAGACGGCCGGGGGATACACAAACACGGCAGCCATATTCTGGAAGGTGGTACACATATCACTAGTGATATGAGTATCCTAAACGGGGATACGCATATTACTAGTGATATGTGTACGGGGGTACAAGTATCACGGAGATACAGATATTATTGTGACAACGTCACTTCATTAGATAGCTCGCTGAAGAGGGAGAGGGATACACAAAACACGCCAGCCATACTCTGAAAGGGGGTACACATATCACTAGTGATACATGTATCCCCACCGGGAATACACATATAACTAGTGATATGTGTACGGGGGATACACATATCACGGGGATACACAAATTATTGTGACAACGTCACTTCACTAGGTATTTCGCTGCAAAGGGATGGGGAAACGCAAAACACGGTATACGTATATTGGATTAAGGGGATACACATATCACCAGTGATATGTGTACCCCCACCGGCAGTACACATATTACTAGTGATATGTGTACCGGGCATATACATATCACGGGGATACACTAATTATTGTCACAACGTTACTTCACTAGGTAGTTCGCTGCAGAGAGATGGGGATACACAATACACAGTAGCCATATTCAGGAAGGGGATACACATATCACTAGTGATATGTGTGTCCCCACCGAGGATACGCATATTACTCAAGTGATATGTGTACGGAAGTATACACATATCACGGAGATACACATATCATTTCGGCAACATCACTTTACTAGTTAGTTCGCCGCAGAGGGAGAGGGATACACAAAACACGGCAGCCATATTCTGAAAGGGGGTACACATAACACTAGTGATATGTCACTAGTGATATGTGTATCCCCGTACACATATCACTAGTAATATGTGTACCCCCAACGAGGATACGCATATTACTAGTGATATGTATACGGAGGTGCACATATCACGGAAATACACATATTATTTTGACAAGGTCACTTCACTAGATAGTTCGCTGCAGAGGAAGTCATAGGGATACAGAAAACACGGCAACCATATTCAGGAAGGGGGTACACATATCACCAGTGATATGTGTATCCCCACCGAGGATACGCATATTACTCAAGTGATATGTGTACGGAGGTTTACACATATCACGGAGATACACATATCATTTCGGCAACATGACTTTACTAGTTAGTTCGCCGCAGAGGGAGAGGGATACACAAAACACGGCAGCCATATTCTGATTATGGGGATACCATGTCCGGCATCCCCACCGGGAATACACATATTACTTGTGATATGTCTATGGGGGATACACGGTGATACACAAATTATTGTGACAACGTCACTTCACTAGGTAATTCGCTGCAAAGGGATGGGGATACACAAACACGGCAGCCATAAACAGGAAGGGGATACACATATCACTAGTGATATGTGTACCCCACCTGGGATACGCATATCACTAGTGATATGTGTGCGGGGAAACGCATATCACGGAGATACACATATCATTGTGGCAACTTCACTTCACTAGATAGTTCGCCGCAGAGGGAAAGGGATACACAAAACACGGCAGCCAAATTCTGGAAGGGGATGCACATATCACTAGTGATATGTGTATCCCCACCGAAGAGACGCATATTACTAGTGATATGTTTACGGAGGTACACATATCACGGAGATACACATATCATTTCGGCAACATTACTTTTCTAGTCGGTTCGCCGCAGAGGGAAAGGGATATACAAAACACGGCAGCCATATTCTGAAAGGGGTACACATATCACTAGTGATATGTGTACCCCCACCCGGCCGGGAATACACATATTACTTGTGATATGTGTACGCCGGGGATACACATATCAGGGGGATACACAAATTGTTGTGACAAAGTTACTTCACTAGCTAGGTAGTTCGCTGCAGCTACACGGCAGCCATATTCAGGAAAAGGGGATACACATATCACTAGTGATATGTGTATCCCCTCCGAGGATACGCATATTACTAGTGATGTATGTACGGAGGTACACATATCACGGAGATACACATATCATTGAGGAGGCAGCGCGGTCGAGTGGTTAGGGCGTCGGACTTGTAATCCGGAGGTCCCGGGTTCAAGTCCCGCTCTGACCACTTGCTGGAGTTGTTTCACGGCAGACCCGAGTTCAACTCCTCGACCACGCTTGTAAAATAGCCAACTGGTTTGCCTCCTGCCAGTTGGGATTTTTAAAAATGTTGTTCTATTTGAATATTTGTTTCTTTATTTAGTGTCCCCAATTAGTGCTCGCGCGCTAAATACCTTGACACTTAAATAGTGATTATTATTATTATTATTATTATTATTATTATTATTATTATTATTATTATTATTATTATTATTATTATTCGGCAACATCACTTTACTAGTTAGTTCGCCGCAGAGGGAGAGGGATACACAAAACACGACAGCCAAATTCGGGAAGGGGATCACATATCACTAGTGATACGCCTATACCCGTACATATATCACTAGTGATATGTGTACCCCTAACGAGGATACGCATATTACTAGTGATATGTATACGGAGGTATTACGGAAATACACATATTATTTTGACAAGGTCACTTCACTAGATAGTTCGCTGCAGAGGAAGTCTGAGGGATACACGAAACACGGCAGCCATATTGAGTAAGGGCTATGTGTATCCCCACCGGGGGATACGCATATTACCTCATATTACTAGTGGGCCATCTACCTTGCTTATACTACACTTAATAGAGGTGTTCTAAATTTAGCAAAATAATTGGCAAAAATTGAACTAAAATGCGAAATGATGGTCACACATTTTTTTTTTTTCAATTTTTAATGATGGTCACACATGATGTGATGTACATCAGTTTTATTGTTAACAACAACTGTAATGCAAAATATCGTCATTTAGCTTCAAATCGCTGTTAATATCACACGACAAGCCCTCCACGCCCCGATACGCAGGAAACAGATTTCCAGTTAGGATTTTCCTCAGATAGAAACCCGGGGGGGGGGGGGGTACTCTGTAAATTTTTGGGTGGGGGTGTGCCGCTGGGACTTTGAGACCCTTAGCCTATACTTGACCATTTTAGCTGCAATTTGCAACCCTATTCTAGACTAAACACCAAAAAACCCTACCCTATCCTAGACCTATTCCAGACTCGCTATTTTCCAGAAACTCGTTCATTATCACAGTTATTAGTTAACAGGCCGTAATACCCGCCGTACCGACTTTTAAATGCAATTTTGCCAGTAAACCTTGTCTAGACTTAATTTCTTCACTCAACCGATCAGTTTCGCAGAAAATGATACCCTATTCTAGACCAAAAATCTCTGATTACTATACCCTATCCCAGACTAAACTGTCTGAAAACCATACCCTTCACAACGGCACATACCTATATAGCTCATATATGGGAGTACCCCCCCTCCCCGGGATAGAAACACGGCACACTCTGGTCTGTTGCATACGGGCCCTTGACACCTTGACAGATCAAATATATTTACTCCGGCTTTGAATTTGACGTGCGCTGCGGTGGACCCACACACAAGCCTATTAGCCCAAACGAAATAACAGTATGCATTCTCACGCTAATTACACCTAGCTCTAAGTTGAGACTCGCCGATGATACTATTCTATACAGTTCTATATCATCTGTCCAGGATGATGAGAACTTCTCAACCCTAAAAAATGTAATGTTCTAAGGGTTTTTGAGTAGGCGAAGCCACGTCTTGCACAGATAGATGACTTCCGGGCCCGCCTGACAAATTCACTTCAAACGGCAATTCAAATTAAAGGCATTCTTCTCCGCTCTTTGATCTCCCATGTAGTATGGTAATATCGTGACGAAGTGTCGTTGATGAGACTAAAGGCCGCCGCACACTAGCCGATTTTTTGTCTTTGGAACGCCGATTTTTTGTCTCGGTTCACCGCACACTAGCCGACAATGCCCGACAAGACGTTTTAAGATCTAGCACTGCCAGATATTTTTATGTCGGCCTTAAGGGACGGACCATTTAATTTTTGTGGCGGTGGGGGGGAGGGGGGGTGGGGGTGTGTTGGGAAATTTCTTCCGAGAATGAATTTTTTTTTCAGCATCAATATTTGCAAGAATTGCTTGAATTTTTTTCACGTGCTCTCTTGCAACACACAAGCGCGAGGGAAATTTTTTTCAACCAATCAGAAGCACTACCCTGATCGGGGACCTGGGACGGCGGCTAAGTGACACTACGAGATTTTCGCGCTCTTTTCTGGTGCCGCGAAACGGCGTCAGTTTTCTCAGGCCAGCAAACGAATGAAACGTACGCGTGATAAACACTTTCTGAAATTGAACACAAAATTTACACGTTAGTGTAGCAATTTCCCTTTCTAAACATACAGACATACGCAGATCTACGCAGATATCATGCAGTGTCATTCAGGTATTTTAAACTAACGATAGAAAACGAAAAAAAACTTGTGACCGAAGTCAGTCATGTTTCAACGAAGACGAATTCGAAGAGCTCCTGGAAGCGAGCTTTTAAACTTTCTAATCGACCAACTTCACAACATCGGTTTTAACAGAATCCCTCCAGTGACACTCTCGTTCATTGGCATAAACGTCGCAGTTTACCTCGGACTAGAGAATAACCTTCCGTCTCTCGGAAAAGCTTGTGTCAGCGCTCATCATGTCTGGTTCAATGGCGATTGGAAGAGACTCGTTTTCGCTGCCTTTTATCACTTGGACGACTTTCACCTGTACTACAACATGGCCTCGTTTTTATGGAAGGGCATTTCTCTTGAAGGGCGAATGGGCAGTTCGAAATTCCTATACATTTTGGCTGTTTTCACCGTTTTAACCAACGCAGTGCTCGTAGGACTAGATCTTGCTCTAGCAAACGTAACAGACCGTTCTTACACTTACACTTTTTTTGACCCTTATCCTTCTTACACTCACACGTGTGCCGCGGGTTTTTCCGGGGTCATCTTCGCCCTTAAAGTTTTGACAACTTACAACCTCCCATCTGGTGTTTCCATGGTGATGGATATGTTTCCTGTGCCCATGAGATGGGCATGCTGGGCGGAGCTGATTCTGATACAACTGCTGGTCCCTAGAGCCTCTTTTACTGGTCACTTGGCTGGTATCCTGGTAGGGATGATGTATGTCGAGGGCCCTCTTGAGTTCATCATGGATACAGTGAGTGGTGCAGGTGGGTATTCTAAAATGACTACGACTGCACTAGCAAAGTTGATCAGGTTATTTCCAATTACATAAAATTAAAATAAACTACAGTAGTTCAGTTGAAATTACAAACACAGTTACCCTGAATTGTACAGCCCAAAGTCCAATGGTATTACTAATTAATTTTCTACTTAAAAGGCCTCAGGGATATTTTCTATCAGTTTTGAAAACATTAGGGAAACTGACCCATACATTTAATTGTGCCCGATTGACCCATACGCAATGTAGGTGCCCAATTACTGGTATCCAATTACTAATTGGACACCCACATGACCATGTGCCAATCATGTAAGAAATAGGTGCATGAAAGACCAATCACCATCAAGAATTTTGTAATTGATATGATTAATGGTTTCGATGGAAATTAAGAACTATAATATCTTCAACCCACCTTGTTGGGTAGCTTAAGGCAGGTTAACTTTTCTGATCCAACTTAAGCTTTTATAATTTTTATGAGAGACATGCTTCCAGGATGCCCATTTTTCAATTTCTGGCTAAAAGCCTGTTCTGATCTGTCAATCATCTCTAATGCAATGAAAAGTTGAATGTTAGCCTGGCTTTCATTAAGCCTTGAAGAAGCCACCTCAACAAGAAAAGCAGCCAGTCGTGAAACAAAGGAAGTCTTCCATTGAAAACATGCTCCACCATCCCAGAGTGTCCATAATGGTTTGCCGTTACCCATTTTCATACTTGGGTAGAGAAAGACAATGTGAAGCATGTATAGTTTATTGTTAAGGAAATATCATGATACAGAACCAGACTCAAATAACTAACCTTACTATCAAAAGTCTGATAAACTGGCCACTACACTGCCATTTCTACACAATAATTATTTTTGCTTTACTGGGATTAAAAACACTCCTTTTCTATTTCTATCAGGCTCTGGAGTGATGCGGCTAATGAGGCAGTCCTACGCCTATTGCAGAAGAACAACAGGTAGCAAGCAATAAACTAGGACCTTAACATATCTAGTAGATGAAATTCTATTTCTTTGTCATGCAGTTGGATAAAGGTAGCTAGACTTTATACTGAATATGGTCACTGTTCTTCCACTGACTCAAAAAGCACAATAAACAACACCACAGGAAAGTACTGTCAAAGGCTTTGAATGCTAACACCTTAGGATTTCACCCACAGCCTCACAAGTTAGACCCACCATGTACGGCATAATAAATGGTATGACAGGAAAGTGCTGCTCAACAACTTATTTGATTGGTCACACTATAGGATTTCACTCACAGACTCCAAAGTTAGACCCACCTTGGCATAATGAACAGTGCCACACAAAAGTACTGCTCAGTACCTTTCATTTGAATAGCCACACTTTAGGATTTCATTCATAGACTCACAAGTTAGAACCACCTTGTACAGCTAACTGATGGAGATGTTTATCTTGTTAAGGCCTCTACATAGAAGCCAGGAAGAACATTTTGTGTTTTGAAACCTAGCCTGTTCCAGGCGTTCACCAGATAGTGGGAAAAGCGTGAATAGTTGGGGAAGGCGCAAAGAAAAACAAGCAAAAAAAAATGCGCTTCCTCTCCCCGCTTTTTTTTTTTCGCTTGCTTGTCTTCGCGCCTTCCCCAACTATTCTCGCTTTCCCCACTATCTGAACGCTTGAAACAGGCTATTTGAAACCAGGTCAATTGACTTAATAAAAGCACCAGGACTAAGCACCAGACATGTCTTTTCTTGCAGGTCGATGGCATGCAGATTTAATTCATTCAAGTGATTTTGTTGAAGATCCACGATAGGCCATCAGGGCAAGTCTCCGAGAAACACATTAACCGACCCCCAACACTTGATGATTATGATCCTGGCATACAGTCTGCTAAAAGGCAGAGCCTGGACGATACTGAAATTTGGGATTTTTCTTGAATTTTGATATTAGGCACTCCTGGGAGATAAAAGTTTTTTTAAAAATGTTAAAGTGTTTGAAAATAAGGTTGCTTGCCTGTCACTGTTACAGAAACTTAAAAGAACTATAAAGAATCATTCTCAATTCAAAATGCTGCCAAATGCATTTCCGAAACCCTAGATAATTTTCAAAATTTTACCAGAGAGCATGCCCCCAGAGGAAGGGCGGGAAGGGGGCTGCTTTTGAATCCTTTCAACAGGTGCCAAGAGCTAACTCACCTGTTCAAGCCATGAAATTTATCAGAATTTACCATAATGGACCCTTGATATGGGTCCAGTTGGGGTGCCAAACAACCTTAGGTAATTTTAGGTATAATTCTTACCACCACAATAATAAAGGGGTGAGTGGAATAAAGCCCTTAGTGACTTCTGATCAACTGCTAGATTCTTCTTCAAGTTTGTCTTGTTTTTGCTCATGTAACAAAGGGAGAATTTGGCTTGAGATCAGGAGTTACTAAGGGCCTTATTCCAAAGAATGTTTGGAAAACAAGGTCCTAAGTGACTTCTGATCTATAGCCAAATTCTCCCTTTGTTCTAGAGCATATACAATACAAACTGGAAGGAGAATCTAGCAGTTGATCAGAGGTCACTTAGGGCTTTATTCCACTCACCCCCCATTGAACCTTCCATAAGAGAAGATCCAAAATGCAAAGCCAAGGTTGTCGCTTATGGGAGCTGGTCATTTATGAGAGGTCACACCACAGGGGGTCTGCACTTTGAACATCGAAGTTTTAATGTGAGACAAAATTTTCATGTTTTTGAAGTTGTTCTCTAGCACATTATTCAATTTGCAACTGCAGTGTCATCAAAAATATTATATGGGCAAGTGGTTGCTTAAAAACAATAGAAAAATTCAAATCACCAGTGTTGAAAGTGGTCACTGTCGCTCATGAGAGTTGGTCACTTTTAAGTGAGGTTCCAGCTATAATTTGTTTGACTGGAAACAATTTGGTATTTTGAAAAAGTGTTGTATTTTGCTTAAAAAAGAATACATAATTAATTAAGCTTAATAGAATTCAACCTGTCAAGAATACTTCAAAACAGCGCGCATAGATATAAACGTTTGTCTTTTGCTCTACCAAAAACAGCAAAGCATCTATGAAGAGAATGCAACTTTAGTCATGTTAGTTAAGATAATGAGTATAGTTGCATTGCAGTCAAAGCAATGAGCAGACACTCTCATCTTAAAGCGGACAGCTCTACTTATGTCTGCCTTGACAAAGGGCCATTCCATTTTTTATCCACAACCCCCCTCCCCCCTCCCCTCCCCTTACGGGTAAGATTTTCTGAGGGGGGCTTCAAAAGTCATTTCTGAGGGGCTGGCTGTGTCGGCACCTTTGATCTTTTGAATATTTCTGAGGGGTGGGGGGAAGAAAAATTGAGTTATTTCTGAGGAGGTGGGGGGGGGGGGGGGAAATGTCGACATTTTGATCTCTTTTTCTTGGGGGGACAATTTTGACTAACCTCAAGTCCATAGGGGGGGTGTGGATAAAAAATGGAATGGCCCAAACCCCGTTCTAATTCTTCCCTTATGAGAATCACACCCGAAAGCGGTCAGCCCCAGTTACGGACACTTTTTCTGCTTTCCGGGTTGTGTCCACTAACGGGAACTTCAAATGTACGTGTATTAGTTGTTGACGCTGTGTGACAAACTCATTTTCACGGACACCCACCTGTAAGCCGACCGCCCCTGGATCAACACCTGTGTCAAAAATAGCGATAACAATTCCACGTCCATCGTACTCTGGATATTTAGCTAGAAACCGATATGCACCGGTTTCTTGCTTCGGTAAATGACCGTGAAAATCGCCGGTGTTGATGGCCGCCATATTGAAACTGCAAAAGTGATAGGAGCAACCGCTGGTCTGATGACGACTAAAATGCTGGCCGGGGGAGGGTGAGCTTGGATTTTATTTCGAAGCTCGAATAGAAATTTATTTTTACATACTCTGTAAATTGAAGAGGTAAATTGTTTAAATTTTCTTTGATTTTTTAAAAACAGGTCACTTTATTTTATTTTTGAGTAGCTTTAATGAAAACCAAGAGAAGGAAAGCTTTATAATGTTACCCCACCCTCCCTTGGAAGTCATTGTGCTCCTCTGTTTATTCTCGCGTTCATGAAACATGGCGGGCAGACGAATGAAACGTGATGACTAAACACTTTCTGAAATTGAACACAAAATTTACACGTCAGTGTAGCAATTTTCCTTTAAAAGCATACGTAAATATCATGCAGTGTCACTCAGGTATTTCAAACTAACGTTAGAAAACGAAAAAAACTTGTGATCGAAGTCTCGGTGTCAGTCATGTTTCAACGAAGACGAAGAGCCCCTGGAATCGGGCTTCTATTTCTAATCGGCCAACTTTACAACATCGGTTTTAACAGAATCCCTCCAGTGACACTCTCGTTCATTGGCATAAACGTCGCAGTTTACCTCGGACTACTGAATAACCTTCCGTCTCTCGGAAAAGCTTGTGTCAGCGCTCATCATGTCTGGTTCAATGGCGATTGGAAGAGACTCGTTTTCGCTGCCTTTTATCACTTGGACGACTTTCATCTGTACTACAACATGGCCTCGTTTGTATGGAAGGGCATTTCTCTTGAAGGGCGAATGGGAAGTTCGAAATTCCTATACATTTTGGCTGTTTTCACCGTTTTAACCAACGCAATGCTCGTAGGACTAGATCTTGCTCTAGCAAACGTAACAGAAGACCCTTCTTATATCTACACTTGTGCCGCGGGTTTTTCCGGGGTCATCTTCGCCCTTAAAGTTCTGACAACTTACAACCTCCCATCTGGTATTTCCATGGTGATGGGTATGTTCCCTGTGCCCATGAGATGGGCATGCTGGGCGGAGCTGATTCTGATACAACTGCTGGTCCCAAGAGCCTCTTTTACTGGCCACTTGGCTGGTATCCTGGTAGGGATGATGTATGTCAAGGGCCCTCTTAAGTTTATTATGGATACAGTAAGTGGTGCAGGTGGGTATTCTAAAATGACTATGACTGCACTAGCAGAGTTGATCAAGTTATTTCCAATTAATAAAATTAAAATTAGCTAGTTTGAAATTATGAGCACAGTTACCCCTGAATTGACGGCCCAAAGTCCAACAGTATTACTGGTTATACGTATCAATAACAAAATTTGAGATTTGAAAGTCTGTGGACGTTTTTCTACTCAGATAGGTCAGGGATATTTCCTATCAGTTTTGAAACCAGTAGGGAAACTGACCCATACATTTGTGCCCGATTGGCGCACACACAACGTAGGGGTACAATTACTGGTATCTAATAAAAATATATTACTAATTGGACACCCACATGACCGCGCGCCAATCATGAAAGAAAAAGATGCATGAAAGACCAAATCACCAAGAATTTTGTTATTGATATGATTAATGGTTTCAATGGAAATTAATTAAAGAACTATAATATTTTCAACCTACCTTGTTGGGTAGCTTAAGGCAAGTTAACTTCTGATCCAAGGTTATATTTTGTGAAAAAATCACTTAAGCTTTTATAAATAATTTATGAGACATGCCTCCAGGATCCCCAGTTTTCAATTTCTGGCTACTAAAAGGCCTGTACTGCATGAAAAGTAGCCAGTCATGAAACAAAGGAAGTATTCCATGCTTGTTGTATTAGTCATTTTCAAAAAGTTCTTTGAGTAGCCAGTCATCTTTCATACTGTTGTTTCCAGCTACTAAGGACAGTCCTGATTTTATGGAGAAAATAGATAGACCAGGGAAAAGATGGTTGCTCCATGTCTGATCCAACAGATTGTTTGAGCCAGATGGCTCATCAGTGCTGGCACTTAACTTTTCTGTCATAGCAACTAGGAGTATTAGCAGTACTGTCCCCTCCCCCAGCCCAGGGTAGCATGCTAATCCATCATAGTGTACCCTCTGCACTTCGCTTAGTGTCAGGGTCAAGCCCATACCGTCCAGAAGGACGTGGGACACCTTACTGAGACTTATATAACAGAGTAACTGGTATGCTTTCAGTTGAGGTTGGGGTAGCAGTTTATATAGTTAAATTTAGGACTAAGCAACCCGAGAAGCTGGGTGGTACAGTTGTACGGTAGGCTATGTAAGCCTAAGCCTAGCTGAGGTCACAGGTTCAATCCTGAGTGGGGATTTCAGATTTTCTTTTTTAAACTTAAAAATTTATTGAAAATAAAATTTTCTAAGTGTCAACATTCCATTATCTAAGTCTCAATAAGGTGTCCGACGTCCTTCTGGACGGTATGATTTAGGCACAACTGAGTGTCGGGGGCGGTGGAGCCAGGGGGTCTGGCTCCCAATTTCAAGCATAAAAATTAATGCCCCCAGATCCCCCCAAAGGGTCACGCTCGCTTCAAGCCCACCCCCTCTCCCCCCCCCCCCCCCCCCTCCACGGTTTGCTGTTACCCATTTTCATACTTGGGTAGAGAGAGACAATGTGGAGCATATATTAGTTTCTTGATAAGGAAATATGATACAGAACCAGACTCAAATCACTAACCTTACTATCAAAAGTCTGATAAACTGGTCACTACATTCCCATTTCCACACAAGAACTATCTTTGCTTTACTGGGATTAAAAACACTCCTTTTTTATTTCTATCAGGCTCTGGAATGACGCGGCGAATGCGGCAGTCCTACACCTATCATAGAGGAACAACAGGTAGCAAGCAATAAACTAGGACCTTAAAATATCTAGTGGATGAAATTCTATATCTTTTATCATGCAGTTGGATAAAGTTAGCTAGACTTTATACTGAATATGGTCACTGTTCTTCCACTAACTCAGTTGGATAAAGTTAGCTAGACTTTATACTGAATATGGTCACTGTTTTCCCACTGACTCAAAAGGCTTTGAAGGTCAAAGGCTTTGAATGCTAACACCTTAGGATTTCACCCACAGCCTCACAAGTTAGAAACACCTTGGACGGCATAAATAGTACGAGAGGAAAGTACTGCCTAATGGTTTTCATTTGAATGGTCGCACTTTAGGATTTCACCCACAGCCTCACAAGTTAGAACTGCCTTGTACAACATAACAAACAGTACCCCAGGGAAGTGCTGCTCAACAATTTTAATTTGAATGGTTACACAATAGGATTTCACCCACAGACTCCGAAGTTAGACCCACCTTTGCATAATGAACAGTGCCACATTAAAGTACTGTTCAGTAGCTTTCATTTGAATAGTCACACTTTAGGATTTCATTCACATACTCACAAGTTAGAACCACCTTGTACAGCTGACCAATGGAGATGTTTATCTTGTTAAGGCATCTGTGTTGAAGACTTATGTGCTTTCAAATCAGGTCATTTGACTTAATGAAAGCACCAAGACTAAGCACCAGACATGTCTTTTCTTGCAGGTCGAAGGCGTGCGGATTCAATTCATTCAAGTGACTCTGACGAAGATCTACGACAGGCCATCAGGGCAAGTCTCAGAGAAACGCACATGAATCGACCCCCAACACTTGATGATTATGATCCTGGCATACAGTCTGCTATAAGACAGAGCCTGGACGATACTGGAGGGGAACCCTCCAGGTGGTCCAATAACCCAGGACCTCAAAGACGAGGACCTTCCTCAGCACCACCACCATACCCCCCTCGAGAAGACAGTCGTTACCAATCTCCTGGACTGGGTGCGAGTTCACAAGCCTCACCCTACAACTCACACGAAGAGAGCCTGTATCCTAGGATTCCACGCAACCCTACATCTTACACTGATGAGCAATTTTCGCGTACCCCACCCTACCCTTCACAAGGGGAAGGCTTGTATCCTAGAGTACCGGAACCCTCGGCTCCCCCAGTGGAACAAGACATTAATGGATACCCGGCAGGAACACTACCATACCCCACGGAAAGCCGAATGCCCAATCCTGACAACTTGGATGAAGTTCGGAGAAGAAGGCTTCGTCGGTTTGAGAGATAACCTCAATGATTCAAGTTTGCTAGGTAGCAGAACAGGGAGCTGGTATCTGCTTTCCACTGCATTGACATTCAAGCGCAATTTTACCCTCATGAGTTTTGTATGATCGACAGCCTTATAATATTAAATGGACACTGTCCTGCCAAAATAGCAAAATTTCGCTTAGCTTATTTCCACGTTATATCGCCAAATGCCACCAAATATACAACTTGGTTGGATAAAAAGATTCTATAGAACAAAACAAAAGCAGTAGTTTGGAGATAAAGTGCAAGATTACAAGGATGGAAGTGGATTACAGTTCATCAAATTTGATTTCGTGACAGGCGGTCAAGAAATCAAAATTTCCATTCGTGTGGAATTTTGACTGTTTTAGCCGTTATTTTGTTTCTTTAGTTCATATTTCTGTGCTTACATAACGGGATTTTTTTCTTACTATTTCAGGATAATAAAGCAAGGTTAAAGCAACCTCCTGGCAATAATCACGAAAACACGATATAGACTATCATTGGCCCTTGAATAGAGCAGTTTTCAATTGAATGTGAAAAGTAATTATACAATTGAATGTTGAGCCACGTATCACTGGTGATACAAACAAGGAATCAGAGAATTAACTCTGTGTGTAAATTATGGGTTTACCTTAGCACTATAATTTACACACAGAGTTAATTCTCTGATTCCTTGTTTGTATCACCAGTGCCACGTGGCTCAACATTTATTTGTACCCTTTACATTCTCATTTGCCACGAATTACCACCTTATTACCCACGATCTGCTCCCGTACGGCCTCGTGGCAAAAGCGGTAGAGCGACGGAAGATCTAATCCGGAGGTCGTGGGTTCGAATCCCACCGAGGTCAAAGATTTTTTTCTTTCCCTCGTGTGGTCCCTCATTTCCTTACTGGGGCTAACGCTCAGTACAGGGAAATTTATGGGTTTACCTTAGCACTATAATTTACACACAGAGTTAATTCTCTGATTCCATGTTTTTAATTACACAATTGCTTTGGTTTTTCATTGCTACGCTTTGTGATTGGCTAAAAAATCTCGTGCCACTTTCTCGACCAATCAGAAGTAAAACCAAAACCAATCGTGACTTGTTCGCACACGTTTTCCCGCGCTTGGCGTCGCCAACATGTAATTGCTTCGAGCTCTGATTGGTTCATTGGATTGTTTACGACTGCTGTGATTGGTCAGAGTAATTACTTTGGTTTTGGTTTTACCACACTCGATTGAAATATGCTCTATTTCACCATTGTTACTTCATTGCTACATTTTATTATTGCTATCCATGATGTGCTCCCGTCGGGCGTCACATCTTTTCAAGTAATGTGCGAACTTCGGTGTATAATCTTAGAACTTTCAAGGTGGGAGTTAGAACAGATTACAACCAAAAAAGCTTTGCCTATACATTTCAACTGTTCCATGCGTCCAGATATTGGGGAGACAAGGATAGCGCCGGTTCCCCTCGCGCGCGCGTCCTCGTAATTTCGCCCTATGAATAAACCGCGCCTGCTACGCAGCCTATGCGTTTCCAGGCAACATGAAATATGAAAAGTCCATGAGACCCTTTAAGAACAAATTAGAATTCCTTAATCTCTCTATCGACGTTTAGTCCAATGCTTTAAAAGATCGTTTTTCGTAATATTTATCTAATGTGTTAAAGCAAACTACTAAAGTTTATTATACGTAATTTTATTATAATAGAAGCTCGCGATTTTCGTGTAGAACAGAAGTGCAGTTGATTGTAATTTTCAAAGTTACCGTGATTAAATAAAGTTTTCTATCTATCTATTTCGGCTCGCCGATGTAGACTGTTAGTTACTTACTCCAATTACTTTGAAGTACACCCCTCAAGATTTGTCGTCAACAGCTGCAGCGCTGAAGTAGCAACTGATACCCATAACAAAGCAGACGATGAACGTGCGTATCATATTTACTCGAAAAAGCGCTTTTTATTCTCAAGTATGAAATAGTTTTCCTGTTCTAAATGCTTGCATTTTACTGTTCTCTCTTTCAGCTCTCCCTCGTAAAATTTTCCCAATACATTGTTCCAAAAATATATTTTCATAATTTTTCTAATAACTCCCCCGAAAAAACGTTTCCCCCGAAGAGTTTTTTCTTAATGTATTTATAGGCATAAAGAAACTAATATCCCAGTTAATTTCCTCAACATTGTTTAGCCATTTGTTTGTTTCCAGCTAAACCAAGGACCAATTTTAATGTTCAAAGGTTGAATACAAAAAAGACGTGTTTTGACATATTTTAATCCTACCCGAAATAACTATCAAGGTTGATTAATGGCACAATAAGGCAGAAAACAAGGATGGTCATGAAAATGTTGTTTGGGAGTCCACACTGCGCGAAGTCTTTAGAACGCGTCCTATCAAATAAACAATTTCATATCTAAAGAGGCGTGGTCAGACCAGTTTAAATAAACAATGGATGTATCTTTGCCGGCCTGACTGTTAAATTTCGGCGTTCAGCGTCGCTTTTTCTTGCATTTTTTATTTTATTTTTTAATTTAATCAAATTACAAACAATCGCCCAAAAAGCGAAGATACGGAGGAAACATGTTTTCCATACATTTTGGTTAGTTTTGTTTTTTGAACAAAACCTCAAGTCTCGTATTATCGAGCTCCTAATCAGTGGAGAACTGTGATGCATTAAGGGGATAAAAAGGCCGTTTTCTAGTAAAACTTTTATTTTTTAACACTATCCCAATAACATTGTATTTAAGTGGATGATTTCCGTATCATTGTGCATGACTGAAGATGGATTATTAAATAAGCATTGTCGCGTAATATTTACGTGCGCACGGACGCAATTTTAGTTGCCTTTACGTGCGGAAATAAACTAAGAGGCGAGCGATGTAAAGATTTAAACAAAACGTAAAAAGGTGACAGGTGGAAAATGCGTTTTTTAAAAAGGCAAGTATGTTATTGAGACAGGTCAGTTTGAATCAGAAAGGGCGCGAGTAAGATTAGACAAAAAAAAAAACTGCCGAGAACCCAGAACACATAAAGATGAATTCTACACGACGACCAAGCAACGATTTCATCCCCGCTGGATGTTTTATCTACGCTTTGCTGGAAGAAGGACTTCATCGGCCTTCCTCTTTCATTCAAGCTGTTCTAGTCTTTATCATTACCATCAACATCCTCTACTTTCCTTTCACCGCTGTCCTGAACGCGCTGGTAATGATCGCCGTCAAGACGAAATCCCGACTGAGAGATCACAAGTCGAACATTTTACTGGCGATGCTGGCGTCCACGGACTTCGCTGTGGGAATCCTGGTACAACCATCCTTCATCGCATTCATACTAACAGTCTTACTTGACGAGACCGCCAGTCTGTCGTGCACATTACAAGGTTTTACAAGAATTGCAGCGAGCTTCTTATGTACTGTCTCTATAAATCACTTGGTATTGATAAGCGGGGAGCGCTATCTTGCCATGAAGCACCCATTCACGCACATTACTCTCGTCACCGAAACTCGTTTACGTGTTACTTTTGTTTTGGCATGGCTCCTATCCGTAATGCTACACATTTTACTTGTCGCTGGTGAAACTTTATTTTATCGTATTAAAAACACATTCTTTGGTCTCAGTATTGCCTTTATCGCCTTCTGTCATGTTATAGTTTACCGCGAGACCCGCCGACACCAACAGCAACTTGCAGCTCAGCAAGCTACATAAGAAGCCAGGGAACAATTTGAAAAAAATAGAAAAGCTTTTAAATTGACAGTTATCGTCATAATAGTACTAGTGTTGTGTTATGCACCAGCAGTAACATCTAGAGTTGTTTTATTAAGACATCGGAGTGAAATATCTGCGGAAACAAGGTTTATATTTTTCTTGTTACCCATATCAATAGTGATATTAAACTCGCTTCTTAATCCGATTATATACTCGGTCAGAATGAGGCAGTTTCGCGTCGCGTTTATTGAATTAACGTATAGAACTGTGAACATTGCCGAGGCTGAAGAAATTGAGATACGATTATTCGGAGCGCCAAACGCTGTAACCCAACTGGAAGCTGGACAAGAACTCGAAGGACAAGATCAACAAGATCCGGAGCAAGCAGATGTGAACAATGACAATCATAACGATATAAATGTGCTGCCACAGCACGAAGATTTTATCGAAGAACAACTCGAACAGTTACCGTGTACCGTACATTATCGGCATAGCATATAGAATCCCGAACAGTTAAATCAACGTGTAAATATTTTTCCTTGAATCGTTCAGTGAATATTTTCTTTTCCTAGACTAAATAAATGAGCAATCCAACTCTTTAACGTCATTTTAAAAAAAGCAGTTCGTGTTTGTAACGATGGTTTCTTTTTAATTGTTGGCGAAATAAATTTGATCAAAAACTGAATGTTTAGAGCTTTTGAAGTATCAAGTTGTTGACTGCAACCTTCTAAAATAATCATCTTTATTTATGGTCGAAACCTTTTCTTACTTTTCTTTTCTTTCCTTTTCTCTTTCGTTTCGTTTCCTTTATTTATTCTTTTCTTTTCTTTCCTTTTCTTTTTCGTTTCGTTTATCTATTCCTTTGCAAGCTTCCTTCCCTCCGTTTCCTTTTTATTTTCCTCTTTTGTCGTTTTTTTTGGTCTTTTCTTTCTCTAGAAAAGGAATCCGAAACTCGGTATGTACAGGGGCGGATCTAGGGGGAGGGTGCAGGGGGTGCAGGGGGTGCGCCCCCCCCCCCCCCCCCCCGAGATGACCTAGTCTGCGTTGTTCGCTTTTAAAATTTGTTTACGTCACCCTTCAGTTACGTCATTCCTTAGAGGTGCACCCCCTCCTAAGAAAAGTCCTGCATCTGCCCCTGATGTACTTGGTGTATCCCTTATTATTTTGTATTTAAACACTTAGTTTTTATTTCAGTAGAAAAAGAAGATAAAAACAGAAGAATAGGGAATCGAACCCGGGCCGTATGATCTGCTCCATGCACACTATCCACTACACCACCGAAGAGTAGCTGCCGGAAACTGTAATTTTTAAGGGATATAAGATAACATGCTGCTAGCCCAGACCGTATGTAAAAACTAACCCTTTGGATACACTGGAAATACTGGAATCAGTGCTTAAACCCTAGATACTGTAATCCGACCCTAAATTACACTGCAATATATCTAAATACATTACAATAAGGGATACATGAAGTACCATACATTATGATCAGGGATACACCAGGTTAAGCCTAAAGAATACCGTTCAGAAGGACGTCGGACACCTTATTGAAACTTATATAACGGAGTAACTGGTTAGCTTTCAGTTGATGTTATGGGTAGTAGTTTATGTAGTTAAATTTACGCCTGAACAACCTGAGAAGCTAGGTGGTACAGTGGTACGGTAGGCTATGTAAGCCTAAGCCTTGCTGAGATCACAGGTTCAATCCTGAGTGGGGGATTTTAGATTTTCTTTTTTACACTTAAAAATTTATTGGAAATAAAATTCTAAGTGTCAACATTACGTTATATAAGTCTTAATAAGGTGTCCGACGTCCCTCTAAATGGTATTCTTTAGGCACAACCGATACACCAAGTGCCTAGGCGAAACTCACACGTGAGACCGTATTCTAGAATAATCACGGGCTTGATATTTGTGGACTAAGTAATGGTGACCGGACTAAGTAATGGCGACCGGATTCAGTAAGCTTATTCCGTTCTACATTATAGCGATATGCGATATATCTATTTATGAACTCATTGAATAAGTTAAAAAAGTCGAATTAAAAAAAAGACAAACATTTTTGTCTAAGTGGCACTTTAACCGTTAAGTCATTGAGTGGTACTTCAGTGCTGAAAACCGGATATAAACAGTCGATTATCGGACATTGTCCTTCCAAAGTTCCTAAAAACATAAAAAAGAGAGTATTTATACTGCTTGTATCATTTATTTCGACATAAAAGGCTATCACACCCAGAAATGGCCGTCCCTGTGGCGCATTGCAAACCACAAACCTTTTATAGTGCATCATGTATGCCGAAAGATAGTGTCTCATGAACTATTTATTTGTATAATGGTAATCATACGGTTTCGAGTTCAGTTTGTGATTTGATAAAAGTGATTGCTGGTGAAGTGAAATTCACGATTTAAATACTGATAGTGTAGATACGTAAGTCTTATTGTATGATAATTTTTTAAGCTTTCAACACTATTGTAAAGAATTAGTTTGACTGCCGGAGTATCAGTACTTTTTCAAGTGCAATTGTTTTTCTGAAGAGTATAGTCTGACATTGAATGACGTTTGTCAGTCCTTTCGAAAAATTTACATAGTGGAAGTGAGGCTGATCTTATTGCAGACAGGAAGTGAGCATTTCACGCGTATTTGACACATTATTTACTGTTTGGCTGATGAAGATCGGCCCATAATACTAAAAACTCAAAGGTTCGTTTGCACATGAAATCCTAAGAGAACGTTTTCAATAAGATTCATAAGAACTTTGATAAAGAATTTCAAGATTTTTGATTTACACTCAGGGTGTTACACGTTAGCTGCAATGCTCTTAGCCAATCATTGATAATAAATATATTTATTCATTGATTGATTGATGTAATGAAGAGTGTTTCTTCAGGATTTCAAGTGGGTGACGGAAGAGGTTGCAGAAGTTGTACATACAATCAAAAGTGGGTTAATTACATCGTCGGAGACGCAGGAACAGACAATCGGCTGGAGGGGAGGAAGAAGAAGGGGTCCTATCCTTTCGATAGCACCGCTTTCACCCGATTTTATTCCTTCCGCCACCTCAATCACCTGCCTCAGAGTCTTCGAGCATGGGTATATATTACTGTTATTCTCACTAATTTTCTCTTAGTTTCGCGGAACGATGCGAGGTTTAATTTTTACGATTTCCGATATAAGCTGATGGCTGAAGCAAACCTTCGTTTTTAACTCGTAAATATGCGAAGCGTTGAACGAGTTATCGAAGTGGGACGAAATTTCACTCGATCGGTCGCTCGGCTGTAACACTGAGCCTGCGATATGTAATGGTCACCCTTTTTACCCATGGGGACGGCTTTTGCGGGAGGGGAGAGTGGGGAGTTGGACGCAGGAGATCTGGGAGCCAAACGACTAGGAGAGGGGAGGGTCGGTGAACATTGAGCCCGCGATATGTAATAGTCACCTGTCTTATCCTGGGGACGACGTTTAAGGGAGGGGTGGGGGGGAGGGGGAGTTGGACGCAGGGGGAGGGAGTCGGTGGAGCAAAGCCTCTAGGGGAGGGGAGTGTCCGAACGTGTTGCATTCGCCAGTTCGCTCATGGGAGCCTTTGATTTGTTTCTACATCGCAAAAATTAAGTCTCGCTAAAATAAGTGACACTGATGCTATATACCCACTTGTAACTTGTAACTGCTCTGTGGTATTAGCCAACTCGAAAGCTTGGCTCCTTTGGCTACTACACACTTTTTCTTTGTTATGTTTAATTTAATGTATAGTTAGCTTTGTTCTTACTTCTTTATTTTCCTTAATGTAAGTGCGAATAAAATGAACTTGAACTTGAACTAGAGTACAACACATGTAATGTAACAATGTCAGGACGTATTAAACACTTAATGACTGGTCCCGAGGGAAACAGTGAATTTTGTTTTCCGAGAATCTCGATGGTTCCCGAGACGAAGTCGAGGGAAACATCGAGATTCGAGGGAAACAACATTCACTGTTTCCCGAGGGATCAGTCATTAAGTGATTTGTTATATAGCAACACAAAAACACAACACAACACAGTTAAACATCAATCGCATCATAATCATGCCACCTTTTGTCACGGTCTGATCACGTGCGCTAGCGGTCAACAATGCACTGTTACTCTCTGATGTCAAAATTGTTGCCCGCTTTTAGACGTTTGGCGGGAAACAGTTTGTTTGTTAGATGTCATGTGACCATGAATCAACCAAATGAACGCGCGCGTTGCATTGAGAAAACCTCCAGGCCCCGGTTGTTCAAAAGGTGGATAACGCTATCCACCGCATAAATCACTATCCAGTGGATAACACAATTGATTTTGCTAATGCCTATCCACTGGATACTGATTTATCCGATGGATAGCGCTATCCACCTTTTGAACAATCGGGGCCTGCTATATAACAATGATATTTGTTTTCCATATTCTGGACCTAAGATGCATTATTAATCTTCAGTTTGTGAAATAAACAGTGGCTGAGGGTTTCGTTTTAGAGATAAGCCTGAAAAAACGCAATCAATGAAAATGATGTGTAATAAGAATCAATAAACGGGACATCAATAGTTCCAATCCATATCGCGAATGGAAACCAACTAATTATATTGCGTGTTTTATTAACACTTTTTAAAAATTCTCGGTTTTATCTGTCAATCTTAATTCTTGTGCTTCCGACCTTTCACCTTAGTTAAGCTCATCATCAGCTTTCTGTTCAGAGAGCTCCGCTGTTAGGCTCAGCCTATCTATATATATTATAGCAAAAATGTGGTCGTTCTCCAAATAATTGGGAAGTTTTCCGTTGATCGTTTTGGTAATAACATAAGCTCATCATCATCACTGGCTGCTAGGTATACAGTGAAACCTCGATATAATGAACCCCTTTATAACGAAGACCCCGGTACAACGAACGATATTCTCATAGTTCAGCCCAGTTATGGTGAAATGAAAAAGAAACCCGATATAACGAATCCGGATCCCTTGGCACTTCGTTATATAGTGGAACCCCTTTATAACGAAGACCCCGGTATAAGACGTATAACGAACGATATTCTTTAACCCAGTTATAGTAAATTGTATGGAAAAGAACCCCGATATAACGATTCCCGATCCCTTGGCACTTCGTTATACAATGGAACCCCCGGTATAACAAACGGTATTCTTCAGCCCAGTTGAAGTAAACTGTATGGAAAAGAACCCCAAAATCCTACGTATACCCTTAGCAGCATTATCGTTTTCGGTCCTTTGCAGATTTTACTTTCATCCCGATAAAACGAATGCCCGTTAGAACGAACTAATTTTCCTGAACCCTTGGCCGAAGTACCAAGGGACTTGGGAAATGTGTTCGTTAAAACATGAACGAGGGTTCGTTATACACGGAACCCCGATATAACGAATTCGTGGGAGTTTGGTTAATGATTAACTTACCTTAAAAATAAACAGTGTTACGTTGCATCACTCAGCATTCGATTAAATACAACTGTACCGTGCAACTACTACAGTATATCAGTAATACGGTATCGGTACTGAATACGGTATCGGTAATGCGGTATCGGGAAATCTCGCTATATCGGGGTTCTGTTCCAAACATTTTACTGTAACTTTGGTCGGGCTGAAGAATTACGTTCTTCGTTATTATCGCGTTCCAACCAAACTCAAGGTTGTGTACCGTCCGTTGAGAATTACAAGGATTGCTATGGGGACTTGCTATAGGTCGAAAAATTTAACGTTTATTTGTTAGTTTATTTGTTGTTGTTGTAATTAGAATATCAATAAACACTCCCTTTTGCCATTTTCTATGTCCCGTTGTCTGTTGTCTTCTTCCAAAGACAAAGTCGTCTTAGGAAGAAAGGAATGGAGTAAGAGAAGTCGATCACTTAAAATTACCACTACAAGACTCTAGACAGGCATACAGTGCATTGCACAAAGCGAAGGGATTCAAGCTAGAAATCACGAAAATCGACAGGTTGCAATAACCACGCATAATAATTGAATTATTTTAATATATATTTTCACTTAGACATAACATCGATACTTGAGCGTTGTCTTGGCACTCCAGTGTGTATTCAATATTCTAACGCTTTAAATATTGACAAGAAATAACTAGGCAAAAAAAGAAAGAGTAGATTAGAGAAAAGACAAATAATTGAATGTTCAAATTTTGGAAGAATTTTGGTCGAACATTTTGATTTTAAATTTCATGGGAAACACCAACAGCGAAACTTTGAATAAAAACAACAACGCATGCCGTCTGGTCAAAACAAAAGCAGCTTGGAAGATTAAAGCTGTATTTTGAAACGCACAAAACATGCCGAAATTACGTTAGACTGAACTCATTCTCTTCATTTTTGAATTATTTTCAATTTACTTGGAAAATAATATGATTATCATAAAGATATTAAAGATTTAGTGGTTTTTCGGGGTTATCCGGATCAAGTGCTCGGCTAAGATTAATTCTAAAATGTCTTCAAATTTTAAATTTAAAGAAGTTGTTAGACTTGGTAATTGCTTCGCTGCGCGCGACAAGCAATAAAAGCAGTCAGTTGGTTTTTTTTTAAATTTGTCGCTGTAATGTCACAACCGGAATTAGAAAGGAAACACACATACTGATACCATGAAAATTTCATTGCTGTGTTTAACAAAGGATGTACTAAGCTCAAACTTGGGGGTAGAAATAGTGTTTCAAAAAATACAGGTGGCTTCGAGTTGACAAATAAGAGTACTCTAAAATTACAATCGCGTCGGCGTATATTATATATGTTGTTCTTTGTTTATATAATTTAGGCCCTTCATTATTGAAATTCGTTCATGCCTTTTAAATATCCTCATTATTCACTGCAAGAGAAATAAATCATGTTTTTTTCATTTATGTGTGTTGTTGGTATATCTCGCCTTAGACTTATTGAGAATTTCACAGCCTAAAACATAAATTATTAATCCGACATTTGCAGCTTATAATTAGGTATAGACTTATGGAAAAAAATATTGATTGTGCCAGGTTGATGGCGCGCTATCGCCAAGGTTGTTTACGCGCAAGTGGTGTATTTAATGGGTCATTACCATGAGAGAACTAAAGATGCTAGCTACCACATTATTTTAGTAAAAACACTCCGAAGGTAAGGGAATTTCACGTCGCCAGCAATGAGTTCTTCGCGAGATGGAATCCTACCCATTATTTACGACGATCGTGTTGTGATAAATGTAAGCGGGATGATTTTTGAAACACGCGAGGACACGCTTTTGCGTTTTCCACACACGCTGCTTGGAAATGAAGAAAAGAGGAACCGGTTTTACGTGCCTGAGTTTCACGAGTACTTCTTCAACCGAAATCGCTCCGCCTTCGAAGCCATTCTTTATTATTATCAATCCTGTGGCCGCCTCAAGCGACCCGCTGATGTGCCAATGTGCGTTTTTAAGCAGGAAATTGAGTTTTTTGAACTTGGTGACGAAGTTCTCAGCGACATTCGCATCAAAGAAGGTTATATTAACCTTCACGACGAAGCCAAGGAGTATCCCGAAAACAAACTTCAGCGTATTGTCTGGGAGCTCTTTGATCAACCGGATACTTCCAGAGCGGCGTCTTTCCTGGCCATCTTTTCTGTTACTGTAATTGTATTAGCAATCACGGTCTCTATCGTCGAAACAATCCCTTCAATAAAGCCAAAGAAAATCTACAGTAACACAACGAATTTCACGACGGAAGATGTCTCGCCGGAAACAGAAAGCACCTGGTTTTTACTCGAGCTGTCTTTCAACGCGTGGTTCACGATCGAGTACTTAGTACGGCTGCTCACTTCTCCTAACAAATACCATTTCTTCACTTCGCTTTTAAACTTCATTGATTTGGCCGCCATCGCTCCGTTTTACACCATGCTTCTCCTTAACAAGTCCGAAACAAGCTCGGTCGCTGTACTGCGAATTTTACGCGTTGTAAGGGTGTTTAGAATCTTCAAACTCTCTCGCTACTCAAAAAGCCTTCAAATAATTGGTTACTGTGTCCTCGAAAGCCTCCGAGAGCTGGGCCTTCTAATCTTGTGTCTGTTTTTCAGTGTGGTAGTTTCCGCTAGCCTGTTGTATTACATCGAGCTGGGAAGCAGCGACACACATTTTATCAGCGTACCGGCTACGTTCTGGTTCTCGATACAAACGATTACAACTATCGGCTACGGAGACATGGTCCCGCACAGCCCGTTGGCAAAACTAATGTCGGCGGCTTGTGCGATTTTTGGTGCAGTAACACTTGCTCTGCCGGTTCTAACATTCGTGTCGAATTTTAACACTCTTTATTATAAAAACATCATGGAGCCGAAAAACGAAATGAAACAAAATGAAATAGAAGAATCGGAGACAAGCGAATTGGAGATTGATCAATCATCCATGAACGACGAAAGCGGAAGACGCACTAAGAAATGAATTTTCTACTAATAGAATTACTACCAAAACGCGGGATTTTGAAGATATAATAAACAGAAGTCATTAAAAAAAAAATCGGAATAAAAAAAATGAGCTTTTATTTTTTTCCACATCCTATACTGTAAATTAAAGAACTGTCCGTGTGGCTAGGAATTTCCTCATTTATTTTTTTTTCCTTCTAGGCAATATTCCAAGAAAGCAAGCATTCGCGAGCTCTGTTGTTGAACACATGCAGCTTTTTATCTTGTGGTTATATTACACTGAAAAGCGTGAATTAATTGAAAACCTGCAGAATTCAAAACAATGGCGGTGGTTGGAAGTACGCAATGGGTTTGTAGTCCAAACTGGCTTTTGTACAAATTAATTTGGGCCCTCTGTTTGAATAAAAATAACATTCGTGTTACATTGTGTAAAATTTCTGGCACTAGTCTATTTTGTTAACGTCAAGAAAATGTAAAAAAGACCGGACTGCCATCCGCTTACTTGAATTTTAATATATAATAATTTATTACAATTTTTATTTTGGGACAAGTGTTAAAATTCGCATATACAAAGTTTATTATATCTTGAAAATTAGCATGGGGTCAAATTTGGTTACTCAACACACCGACACGTCCAAATTAAAATAGCGGTGTTTCTGGTGAAAAATAAATAATATACACTAAAACAAGTATAACCAATAGGCATTTAGAGGGGAATATTATTATCCGATTCGTTCCAACCGCTTCTTTATAAAAAAGATAGTAATGAATAATTTTCTCACAAAACTGACAAATTTCTTATTCGCAAATTGTGCGAATAAAGCCAAATTTTAACACCCTCAAAAAGTACCTCAGGCCAAAACTACATTAAAAATCCCGTAACTTTTTCATATGTAAAAAAAACACTATGTACTGTTTGTTCATTGAAGCATTTGTTAAAAGCTTCAAGCAGATAGTTAAGGAATGGTTTTGCAGAAAATCTAAACCCCCAAAACCGTGCCAGAATTTGAATACTGCTCCAAATAAATACTGGACGAAATTCTAAACCCAAAAAATTGCCGGAGAATTTCAAACCCAAACAAATCCTTCGAACCCCTCCATCACTTTAAAACTTGAGTAACCCCCCCCCCCCCCCCCCCCCCTGGGGACTGTACATTCCTATATAACCAATATTGAGAAGTACTCCCCCCCCCCTCCCCGAAAATAGCTACGTGATAAATTTGAAAGATTTCTGTATGACCATTATAATTTAATTCAGTTCTGTTACACATAACCTTTTAAGGTTTAAAAATTTAAAAATTAACTTGCCCTCCGGCCGACACACAAAAATTAGGATAGCGACTGACAAAATTTGTGATAGTCTTGTCTAATTACATGTTACCAGACTGCCTCCCTGTAATTTTTATTTTTTTTCAAGAAAACAGCGACTTTTTGAGCATAAAAAAAATACATTTTTCATATCAGGACTTGTCCTCAGTTAATTCTAAGAAATAAATTGCTCAATACATAAAGTACAATAAATAAGGTACAAATGAAAACCACTGAATACAAAAGAAACGTGTTGTTTTCACTTGTATTCCAATTTTTTGTATACAGCAACATTCTTTAGAAATTGAAAATACACTTAGACGGAAATGGATAAAAGTCCAAAACATATTTTTCTAAACTCAAAAGTATCGTTGGTTCTCCTAAAATATATTTATATTCCCTACTCGTTTCCTTAAATTTCATTCATGATGTTTCGCATCGTTTCATATCGTTATTTCGAGATTTCTGGGAATTTAAAAACCAGATTGTATGCGAAAACACAGCCGTAAGAAGCTTCACTAACTGGCTTTAACTATATAACTTAATTAGGCTTACATTATTGTAATTCTTCTCTGTTCTAATCTTGTCTTACAGCGCATCATTTCATAAGATAATCTGAGTGAAAACCTCTGGTATAATCTTGAAATCTCTTGTAGTCTTCTTTCATTTCCTGCAAGAGGAGATTGCGTTTAAGTGGGACCGATATTTACACTTTCATTTAAATCTGTAAAACATAAACAACTTTGTAACAAACCGGGTACTTGCTCAAAACTAATACAACAGTGTTCGCTCGATGCATGAAAATGAATAAAAAAAATTCGAGCTGTGAATAGAATCTAAATTGTAAGACAATTTCTCTTAAATTACAGAAATCCACCGAACCATCGAAATCTCACGGCGGTGTACCAAAAAATGTAATCCTTTTCAATCTCGTCATCATTAATAATAAATTGTCAATAGACTCTAATGGGTTTATTCCTGTCAATATGTTCTCGAAGATTTTTATGCAAGATAAAACCATTACTAACATTTTGTGGTGTATGTGTTTTTTTTCTTTTCAGCAAGCTGTGGACACCGGTCCGCACTGTTTTAAGCGTTTAGCGAGGAGTATTAATAAACTAAGTCAAAGGCGTACAATAACGCTTCGTGTATAACAACTTAAAAACTTAAAACAGCGGAGAAATTGTGTGAAGAAAATGAATGAGATAACGCTGGGATAAGTGAGTTGCGTGGGTTTCACTAAGCTTATTACTCCGGAAAAAATATTCAAAAGTCCTTTCACTTATCGTAAAACATGCTATTTCTATTTCATTCAGTCAATCCAGTGAGAAGCTAAGTCAAATGGTTACGCGCCTTTTTCCCGCGCATGATACCGGTTGCACGTTTTCCCGCGCTTGCAACCGGTTTCATTTTCGCTTCGAGTTCCCATTGGTTCATCGAGTTATCCACGTCTGTTGTGATTGGTTAAATATGTTTCTTTGGTTTTGGTTTTAACACAGACAACAGAGCCGTAAATGTGGGAAATGTTTACGATGATGAACAGCTGGACGCGTTCCGTCGTCTGGCATCCGGGACCTGGATGTCTCTAATTTTATTACTTCCTTTTCTTTCGTTTTTTTTTTAACAATTAGAACATTGGAAAAGTACGTTTAAGTGTGACAAACTCACAGCCTGCCATCTGCACGATGTAAGTGAACGCGAAACAAAAGTGACTTTTAAACATTGAAGCGGTTTTCAATTGAGTGTCAAAAGCAATTTCGCAATTGCTTTTGTTTTGCATTGCTACGCTTTGTGATTGGCTAAAATATCTCGCAATCTCAATATTACGCACGTGGCTTGAACGGTGTTTATTGCAGTTTTGAGCAAACGTCCATCAGTGAAAAGTCTGACCATTCAAATGAAAGCTACTGAGCAGTACTTTCCTGTGGTACTGTTTATTATGCTGTACAAGGTTGTTCTAACTTTTGAGTCTGTGGGTGAAATCCTAAAGTGTGACCATTCAAATGAAAGCTACAGAGCAGTACTTTCCTGTGGTACTGTTTATTATGCTGTACAAGGTTGTTCTAACTTTTGAGTCTGTGGGTGAAATCCTAAAGTGTGACCATTCAAATGAAAGCTACTGAGCAGTACTTTCCTGTGATACTGTTTATTATGCTGTACAAGGTGATTCTAACTTTTGAGTCTATGGGTGAAATCCTAAAGTGTGACAATTCAAATGAAAGCAAATGTGCTGCTGTTTGTTTTTCGATACAGTTTTCCAAACAAAATTTCAGAATTTTATTCAGCGTTGAGCTTAGAAAAGAATTTAGTGACACACTTACTTGGAACATTTCCTGCACTCTGTGTTTATCACTGTTCTCGTTTTCTAGCATTTGTATCAAGTGATTTATCCTGTAAAGAAATGCAAATGACAGGTCATAATACAGTAGAATTTAAAAACAAACAAATAAACAAAAAAACACAAATGGCCGGTTACAACCATAAAAGTAACATTAACTTTGGGACCCTTTCACAAACATGTATCTTAAATTATATCAAAGAGCTCTGAGAACCATCTCGTGAATACAAAACAACGTAAGGTGAAGTCCACAGATCGGTTTTAATTTTTTATACTGAGTTTGAAGTCAAAGAATTGAAGAGTAAAACAGATTTAACACAAACAAAACATCTTAGCGTGACATAAATATGCATTGTGTGAAACGAGACTGCCTTGACAACTGAATGACATAATTATGCTGGGTAATTAAAAAATGTTTACTTATTCAATTACAGCAATCATATATTTAACACATAATACACTGGGGAATTAAAAAAGTTGAAAGATGATCGAACGAGTGACAATGTGCGTATCTGTCCCCGTATACTATATCTCGTTCAACATTTTGCGTATTCAAGATATCATTAAAACGATGCTTTTACAACTTATTTCTTATGTACAAAGTCATGTATGCATTGGTGTTTTTACAATCCAATGAAAAACTCAGATAAACACCTCAGGCAAAGGTGGGATTTGGTACAATGTACGACCTTTTCTTTCAGCAAATTCTTATATTAAATTTTGTCAGTTCTAGAAAGGATCACTGACCAGAATGTGAATTGAGAAAATATGGTTACTTGGTTCCAGGCACCTCTCTATCTTGTGAATATGGGAAGTGTTGAACACGATCTAGTATACAGGGACAGATACACAGATTTTCACTCCTTTTTTTCACCTGTAAACTTTTCTCGGTAATTCCGCTGACCAGTACATAAGGCGTGTGCACATATATTTTGCGCATTCCAAATGCCTCAGGAACGTTAGGAAGGAAGGGGAGGGTAGGGAGTTGGATGAACAGGGGGGGTTGGTGGTGGAGCAAAATGCATAGGAGGGGGGTCAGAAGGTTGTTTCGTATTCACGAGTTGGTGTCGGAAACTGTACTGATGGCATCACTTAATGACTTTAATCCCACGTGGGGTCACACGCGTCTGTTTGTCACGAATGCATGTGCGTGAATGTTTTTATCTATAAGGTTCATGTTTCTGTCAACAAAGGGCTTTAGGTGATAAGAGTGCCGTATCAATGTTCTTTTATTGTGAGAGATAAGTTTTAGTATCAGGGTTTTTTGTGTCTTTTTCTCTTTGGAGTTCTCTCGCGTTAGTTTTGTGATTCTAGTGATTAAAATCTGCTACATTAATTTGTGAGAGTGTGGGTTTTCTCGTGTTCCCCACATTGGCACATAGGAGCCTTTGATTCTAGACTGCTAGCAACCCCTTCCTGGTTAGTCAAGCGGGTGGGCATTTCGTGGATCAGTGATTGACCAAGCAAGCAAACGTAATATAGATGAGTTTCCCTTCGGCTCGTTTGCTCACTCCAGTCTCACTGATCTTGTTTTTGTGATTAGCTTGCCCACTCGACTGACTGAAAAGGGACATCTGGTAATCTACCCTTTTTTATTACTTTCTGCTTTGAAGTTTGCAGTCAAAATAAGTAACTGTTTAATACCTTTGATTTAACTCATCACATCTCTTTTGGTGTATCCGAGCTACTCTTGCTGCTTCAATGGCAGCTTTGCTTTCGCATTCTTGTTTTGTTTTTTCCATGGACTCTTGTCGACGCCTTTCAGCATTTTTCTGTGGAAAGTTGAAGATGTATGAGAAAATCCATGCAACTAATAAAAGAAACCTAGGGTGGCTGGTCAGCTTGCAAACAGAATGCACCGATATGAAGACCTGTTCCTACAAACCCATCAAAATGATCCCTATTATCTACAAATTGGCCGATCTGTATGGCCAGTTTGAAAACAATAATGGCATATTATTCATGAATCGATTGGACTGGCCGGCCAGTTCTAACAAATGGCAAGCACCCCTACATGTAGCTTCCTCCTATTACGATGTGAGAAAGGAACTGTGCCATGACCCAATTTAACGAGTCTTTAATAGCCTGGGCCGGGTTGTTCAAAGTACGATTAAGTTAATCCAGGATTAGCGCCAACATTGAATCCAGTTAAACAACTCAACAATTGAAAATTTTCCAAAGTTTTCTGCCCTTCAGTTTCAACTTTAACTTGTCTTCACTCCTAGCTACAAATGACCTTTGGAAAATATTTTTAAACAGAGAAATGAAATGCTCGGTTAACTTGTAATCCGGGGTTAACGTTAATCGGCTTTCAAACAACCGGGCCCTGTTCGCAAATGTCTCACATTTCCATTGCTTCACGTGGAATAGGAAATAGGCGACGTCTGCACGCAGGTGACAGTTTAACAGTTCCAAAGAACAGTTTTAGGTACTGTAAACAGGTGTCAATTCTGGTCTCCTACACAGCCATGGTTTGGGTGTCAAGCGATGCTCCCTTCCTTTAGTGGGGAGGAGCATTGTGTGATGAGCCAAATAATGACTACATGTAGGAGACTAAGTGAGGGTATTTGCTGTTCGCATTTGAAAATGAAGGTTGGTGGTTTTTCAAAAAAAAAGAGATTTATTGCTATTAAATGGACGGGATCTTACCACATTATGGGAGCAAACTCTGTTTTAGTTTTAAAATCCCAATATTTCAGGGGGGGGGGGGCATTGGACATTTTGAAAGGAAACAAACTTGTGGGTGTGGCTTGCATTAATTTTGACCCCTAAGAGGTACATTGTACCAATTCATTTTGAATAACTTTCAGGACAACTCTGACAGTGGTCAAATTTTCGATTCAAACACCTTTACTAGTACCACACCACAAATTTTAACCCCAAAAAGTACAATGATCACCCCCTCCCACTATTTCTAAGTTAGTTTTAGTACATCGGCCTCAACTATAAATTGAAAAACTTTTTATTAAGTACCCGTGCAACAGCCAATGCTTCGCCAATGGCAATTTCTCTTTGTAATGCTGCTTCATTTCTAAGCTTTTTAGTGAGGTTTTCTGTAAGATTTTTCATCTCTTCCTGTTTCCTTTTTTCTGCTTCTTCTGCTGCTTTCTTCAGAGCTGCACGCTTTTCTTCCTGGGATCGCTCCCATGCTGAGCGTGCACGTTTTTTCTCTGCAACTTCACACCTGTATTGGATTTCTGCCATTTGTTCCTCAGCTCGCTAAAACAGAATAAAAAATAAAAATGTTAAAATAGTAATCCAAAAGCAGGGATGCATTTCACCAAGATGAATAGTCTAAGCTCCCTTTAAAACAGACATTCTAGCGATCTGACTGTCATTTTCTTGGAGAGTTTTCCACCAAAAAGTTTGTGAGAAGTTTGTGCCTAAGAGAGAGATGAGTAAAGAATTAAAGAACGACAGTAACAAACACTAGAGCAGTGTTTGAATTAGAAAGGTGTCTTTCTCAGAGCAGTTAATTTAATTTAAGAAATATAGTCGAACCTCCATGTGTGAGTGCAACCACTTCTTGTAAGCAGCCACCTTGTCTGATAACCACTTTTCCAAAATACCATCAGATGACCACTTTACATTTTGGAAGTTACAACATACACTGTAAGGGCTGTTAATTTTGAATAAAGTAACTTTCTGAATTCTATGGTATATCTGGGTTGAATAAGTAAGGCTTGAGGGAATATTTTCTATACAAAAATTAATTTAAAAGTAATTAATGTTTCGACATTTCTTGAAGATGTTGAAACGTCGTTTATTACTTTGATTCGCTAATTTTTTATATCTGGGTTGTTGCCTTTACATGTAATTTAAAACACAAGGTCATTCGGACAAAACCAGTGAACTGGGCAAAACTGTTTCTTACCAGTCTAGCTTCTTCCAGAGCTTGTTCTCTCTCCTCGTTCATTCGTTCTCTCATCTCATTTAACGATTGTTTTAATTCTGCCTGTGCTTTTGCTTCAGCTGCAGCAACCTATTGTCAAAAGTGATAGGTTACTTCACCCACATACAAACTGAAAATTAACTTGCCTAAAGTGAAGTTAACTGACACCCACAACATAAAGTCAACAAAATATATGTCACGCACACAACTATTTGAAAGCATTTCTCTTGTTATCCATTGCATCCAACAAAAAAACTAATTCCTATGTAGGTGAATTTTCAAGTGTTTCACAGTAAACTACCGTATTTTCTCGATTAAACGCCGGGCCCCGAATAAACGCCGGGTTCAAATAAATGCCGGGTCTACGAGACCGAGTTTTAAATAAACGCCGGGGGCGTTTATTCGAGGTCCCGGCGTTTATTCGAGGCCGGCGTTTATTTAAGCTCGGTATAGGTCACTGCTTTTTATTGTACAATTAATTAGATGCATAAACCGCCAGTTAATACTCTCGTGTTCTTTCAAATGTCCTTTGCTAACATATGGCAGCTATAAATCAAGAAACATAAACATAACGATACGATTGCAACTACGAATTGTCACTATCACAAATGTTCTTGTTAAGTTTTGCCTTTGTAACTCGTGGAACTTAACATATTTTCCATTAAAAGACATTAGTCGAAAAAGGTGAAAATATACCCCTGTTTGATAAACGCCGGGCCCCGAATAAACGCCGGGTCTAAAAGGCTGAGTTTTAAATAAACGCCGGGGGCGTTTATTTGAGAAAATACGGTACCTGCACTGGCAAATATGAAAGTTAGTTAGTGTACATGATTTGCCAGTTATGATTATCCTGCCATGGTTCGCCAGTCATGATCTGCCCATCATTATTGACCATTTAATATTGGCCCATTGTCAGAAAAGGTGAAGGAAATTCATATTTTTTTCTTTACAGATGCTTCTATCCAGCAAAAAAGCATTTTCTCTTTCACTTTGAACTTATTATAAGAGCAAATTTCTTCACAATTGTCTTACTTGGGCGAATCAAGATGGGTGGATCATGACCGGCGAATCATGTTTGGAAAAACCTGGGTCTGCACGTGCACACATCAGTGAAATCGGCTGTAAGCCCCGGGGGGGGGGGGGGGGGGGGGGTACCCAACAAAGTTTTGTACGGGTATGCTCCGCTCCTTTCATATACCTTCCAATGATTCCAATGAAAATGGTACCCCTTTCATATACCTTTCATTGAAAATGGTACCCATTTCATATAGCCTTGACTTGCGTCTGTTTGATGTATTTTGAAAGGCGCTTTTTATAATACTTAAATGGCAGATTTTCCTACTCTTTTTATACTTCAACTTGTGTTTTCCCTACCTTTTCCTATACTTCGTGAAATCCCTACCCTTTCATATACTTCAACCCGTGAAATCCCTACCCTTTCATATACCTCCAGCCTCAAAAAGGTACCCCTTTCGGGCGGAGCATCCCCGTATAGCCCATTATAGGGAGTACCCCCCGGGCTGTAAGCTTAGGACCTTCTAAAACTTTCATGAACTCAGATGACTTGATGCCCTAGTGTGTTGACTTACAGCTTCATTGACTGCTTTCTCTTTGTCTTCTCTCATAACTTGCTGAATTTCATTCAGCAACTCTGTTCCAATACCTACAAAATTAACACAAAATTAACTCACGATTTCAGCTTACAGTATAGATTCTCATGTCACTAGATTCTGAGCATGAGTTGTTCAGCTGACGAACTGATGGTACCGCTTTTAGAACAAAATGGAAATAAAATATGATTTTCTCTTACATATTATGTTTTTGTGCGTTACTTTTTGCGTTTTTAACGTAGTCCTTCCATTTAGCATTCGTTCTAAAGTCAGTAGTGGATTCGCAGACGACTTTGCAGACGCCATTTTGCACCTTTTTTGCGTCCCAGGCAACAAACTTTGTAACCGAGCCTAGATCTTTCTCGAGGACTTGAGAGACGAACAAAGAGACTGGGGAAGCTCGTTTCCAGTTCTTTTATTTCCACTGAGTCCACCCAATATTTATTTGTCTGATGTTTCAGAAAATTTTTAGAGACATTTTGCTTTGGAAAAATTTGTTGCGTGTTCGGCGCCGCGTTAAGGGCGGAAATATATAGACAATAAACAACAATCAATCAATCAATCAATCAATCTTTTATTTAACGTGTTCAGTGCGCTTAGCTTAGAGCAGTTTCCATGTACGCCACGAACTGATAATAAAGATAAAAGATACAAAATAAAACTTCTTTAGAAGTGTATAAATTTAAGTTAAGCTATAATTAAAAATGACTACGAATTAAAACAGTTATTATCTAAATGTAAATTGTAAAAGTTGTTATGCACATAACTGTCAGATTCGATATTCATTTAAGATAGGCTATAATAAAAAATGATTCGAGTTACAATATTTATCTAACTAAGTGTAAAATATAATATAAAATGTAAAAGTAGTAAAACGTGTTCTTATTTGCATTGACTTCTATTCTAACGTGTTTTTTTTTTACATCAATTATATTTATTTTTTAATACATTGTTGTTTTTGTTGATGCTGTGTTTTGTTTAATCTGCCCAATCTCGCTATTCTGCATCAGGCTATTGCTCCATAACTACATGTATGAACATAAAAGTAGCGACACAAATTCCGTTGTATTTCTGCCAAACAAATGTCAAATCAGTCACTGGAATTTGTTTAAAAACGGGTTGTTATTCAGGGCACCTGCTGGAAGATAAAAAGTGATAACAGCTTGGATGCCAGTGGCCGCAAATAATTTCAATAGCGTCGGAGAGAAATATTCATAAATGTAGATGTAGATAAAAGATCTTGTAAAATGTAACCGCACTTGGATACTTGGCGATACAAACTTTGTTTTATGTTTTTTTTTTCCTGCGAACATTGTAAGAATACACAACTGACGTAACACATAAAGCCATATACGTGAGACATTCTAAAAAGGTGAGCCCTGTTTAAACTATTCTTCAGTTCTTTATGTATTTAGTACATCAGTTAGGAGCGGAGTCCTGGGGTGCTTACCATTTATCCATAATTTCCGAAAATTCCGTTTCGAAAAAATATGGTAAGGTCATTTTTCGAAAATTCCATCCGAAATTTGTGGAATAGCTTCTGAGGTATTCCTTTTTTACCGTCCGAAACGGAACTTTCGAAAATTTCTTACCATTTGATTTGATCATTTCTCTCGGTTCCAGTCTTATAACAACGGAAAAACAAAACAAAAAAAAAAACGGAAAAGAAATTGTAAATGGTAAGCGACATCTCTTCGGCTGTTTCGGTTGGGATGCTGATTTTACAAAAAAAAAAAAAACCTCCTACCGCGAAGGTCTAGTGGTTAGCGCATCGGACTTTCAACCTGAAGGTCGGTGGTTTGAGCCTGGTCTCTGCCATCGTGTTGTTTTCTTGGACAAGAAACTTTGCTCCACATTGTCTCTCTCCACCCAGCTGTATAAATGGGTACCGGCGACAAAATGCTGGGGGTAACCTTGCGATGGACTAGCAGACTAGCATTCCATCCAGGGGGGGGGGGGGGGGGGGGGGGGGGTAATACTCTCAGTCGCTACATGCCACAGAAACCGGGTTAAGCTCCGGCAGTTGTGAGCCATTAGGCTTGTGAAGAGTTACCATTATTCAACGGTCAACCCAACTGGATTTTTGCCGCAAATGGTAAGCACCCCTGGCTATAATGAATTAGGGGGTTTGGTTTCTAACTGAAACTGCGGTGCTGCGTCGGTGTGGGGGGGGGGGGGGGGGAGTTAGGGGGGATGAAACCGATACTAAAAATTTGTTATCAGCTGTGTTCAGACGGTAAATTGACCGGCACTGCAAAGAGATTCAAAAGCTGATGTCTCAGCGCTTCGACGGAGCGGATTTTCTCTTACGAAGAGCTAACACTCGAAACGTCGACTTTTGATTCTCTTTAAGACGGCGGAGGCCACTTTATCTTATCAAACCAAATAGAGAAGTTTTCAATTGAGTGTTGTAAAACCAAAATCAAAGTAATTACTCTGACCAATCACAGCAGTCGTACAAAATCCAATGAACCAATCAGAACTCGAAGCAATTACATGTCGGCGGCGCCAAGCGCGGGAAAACGCGTGCGAGCAAGTCACGATTGGTTTTGGTTTTACCTGATTGGTCAAGAAAGTGGCGCGAGATTTTTTAGCCAATCACAAAGCGTAGCAATGCAAAACCAAAGCAATTGTGTAATTACTTTTCACTCAATTGAAAACTGCTCTATTCTCAGGGTTATAAATGGACTGCTTGATAAATCCTTTACCTTATCCAGTGGCAGCCACGAAATAACATTTAATTTTGTCATTTTATGAAATAGTTTTCAACAAGAGAAAATGATCAAGTTATAAAATGACAGGCGCTACTGTACGAGTAACGAGTGCCAACAGGAAGCAAGATTTCCAAGAAGCCGAATTGCTTCTTTTTCACCGCAGCTTGCATGGCACGACGGTGTTTCTCCTCAGTGATTTATTTGCAGTCACCACAATTTTATTCTGTGGTCCTGAAAACCTTATAATATCGACACCAATATATACCTCCAAGGGCTAACGTGCACCACAAGACGATTTTGTGGTGCGCGAGCCTGGCTAAACTCGGAGCATCCAATCTCAGTCTGGCTACTCTCCTTTTCCTGCCTCGTGCCTCGTGCTGCGTGCTCGTTGCTCGCGCTTCGAGCTCGCGCACCACAAAAGCGCTTTTTGTGCAGGCTGAGGATCAAAGTTACATGCCTTTATTACAGGGAGAGTTTGTGACTTTTTGTCTCCCTGTTACCAATTGAACACTGTGAACAGTATTTACAGTATAATATAAGGAGGTGCCTGAATTATAGGGCCGCGATAAGAAAAGGTTTCACTTTACACCTGCAAATAGTCACACAACTGGTAAAGTAAACTCTGAGCCCAAGGTATTTATTTTATTTTATTTATTTATTTATTTTGCCACACACAATGAATTACAAGGAGAAAAAAAGGTTAATAAATAGGTTCATTAACATTAAATTTAAAATTTATACATAACTTGGGAGGAGTGACTGTGGCGGGGAAATCTCCAAGAAGCCGAGCTTATGAGGAATAGAGATTTCCCCCTACGGGCAATTTAAATACTAGGCGGCATTTTAAGAAATAAAGAAAAAAAAGTCGTTTTTTAAGTATATAAGTGTGTAGTTTTTAAGTATATAAGTGTTAAGTGTATACCGTATTTTCTCGATTAAACGCCGGGCCCCGAATAAACGCCGGGTATAATAGAGGAAGTTGTAAGTAAGCCCCACAAACGTTTATTTGTGGTCTAATAAACTTAAGATTTAAGGGCAAGGTACACAGCTGCCAAGAAAAACGAATAATAACCCTTTCTTCAAAAATGGCAGGCGCGAAAAAACTGCTGATTCAAAGAAACGCCGGGTCCACTAGGCCAAGTTTGAAATAAACGCCGGGGGCGTTTAATTGAGAAAATACGGTAAGTGTGTGTATATAAGTGTGTTTAGGTAGGGGGTACTCTGTACTATTTTTGGGTGGGGGTGTGCCGCCGGGACTCTGAAACCCATGCTCCATACCTGACCATGTTCAGCTGATTTTGTGGCCGGTATGGACAAATCACCTAGACGCGCAAACTTAATAAAATGCACGCATACCTAAAAAAGCGCGAACAAATTTAAAAAAGTGCGAACAAACTTTATAAAATGCACGCAAACTTAATAAAATGGCTACAAACTTAATAAAATGCACGCAAACTTAATAAAATGGCTACAAACTTAATAAAATGGCTACAAACTTTATAAAATGCACGCAAACTTAATAAAATGCACGCAAACTTTATGAAATGCACGCAAACTTAAAAAAAAAAAAAACAATAGTGTGTGCAAACTTTATAAAATGCACGCAAACTTAATGGCTACAAACAATATGAAATGCACGCAAACTTTACAAAACACACACAAACTTTTTTTGGGAAATCGCAGCAAATATTGCACCCGAATCGCCCCTGGCACATACCCATATAGCTAATATATGACAGTACCCCACCCCCTCCCTCCCGGGACTTTGAGTGACCTGCTTTAAGCCTGCCCAGTAAACGAAAACATCGGCAGTTAAAAACTCTACTTTATTAATTCAATCACTACTGTTGTTGTTGTCAATCATTACTCGGTGACACAGTTGTAATTTTATTCTACTAGTTTCCAGTTCTTTGCCTTGTACATTTAAATTTAGTTTGCTTAAAGTACTTCAAGTTGTTTAATTCCGAGCGTTACATCGTTAGTACAGACTACCCGGCCTTTCACTCATACCCACAGCCAAATCTAAAGTGATTGTGTGTCATTCACGGTGGTTCTAACTTTTCAGTTTGCAGATAAAATCCCATGGTGTGACCATTCAAATAAGAGCTCTTCCGCAGTACCTTTTTGATATGCTGTTTGTTTTAATTTTCTTTACGAAATTAAATTTGGAATTAAATAATTATTTTGGCCGCTTATAATTTTGGGACTGTAAGGATTTAACCATTTCACTCCCAGAGTCACATGATTACGGAGACATGTAAGGTAGTTCTAACTTTTGAGTCTGTTGACAAAATCCTATGGTGTGATCATTCATTTAAATCCTCTTCAGTAGTACTTTGCGTGGTATCATTTGTTTTTCAATATTTTATAAAAATGAAATTTAGGATTTTTCTTGAATTTTGAGTTTTGGGATTCTTGGGAGTTACTGGGATTAATCGAGTGGGAGGAGCCCCTGGGATACGTCGTTCCAGGGATGTGGCTTTTTTTTACTTCAAGAAATTTTTAAATTGATGAAAGCCCCTATCTCCCCCGGGGGGGGGGTACTCCCTATAATGGGCTATACGGGGATGCTCCGCCCGAAAGGGGTACCTTTTTTAGGCTGGAGGTATATGAAAGGGTCGGGATTTTACGAGTTGAAGTATATGAAAGGGTAGGGATTTCACGAAGAATAGGAAAGGGTAGCGAAAACACGCCGTTGAAGCATAAAAAAGGTAGGGAAAACTGCCATTTAAGTATTATAAAAGGGGCCTTTCAAAATATATCAAACAGACGCACGTAAAGGCTATATGAAAGGGGTACCATTTTCAATGAAAGGTATGTGAAAGGGGTGCCATTTTCAATGAAAGGTATATGAAAGGGGTACCTTTTCTGTCAAAAACGGTATATGAAAGGGTAAGGGTTTGGACCTCGGGGCGGAGCATCCCCGTACAAAACCTTGTTGAGTACCCCCCCCCCCCCCCCCCCCCGGGCCTATCTCTTCAGGAGACAAGGTATTCCATTGTTTTATTAAATTTGTTCGGAAAAAATCACAAAACCACAGTGTCGCGGTTGACTGGCGTTCCCAGTGTATTTGTCATTTCCGTTGTTTTTTAATTCCGGTGAAAACAAACGGTGGTTGTGTCTTAAAACAAAGGAAGAATGCTTCACCACAACAAGATCTGTCCTTTTTGATTGGCATTTCCACCATAATCCTGGCATTTTATCAGTACGAATTTGATACATGTTTTATTTCAACCAACCAAAAATAAGCTTTAGCAGATCTTATTTCCGGGATAGGCTTAGTCACCATTTGGCTGAGAGAGGTAAATTCTTTAGCATCGAAAGATTATGTTGATGGCTTTCGCTATTTGAAACAGCGACTTTTCAGAGAATTTTGAGAATAAGTGGAGAAGCTCACAGTGAATTATTCGGCACATTTAATTTGCAACTAGACGGGAGTATACTGAACGATTGGCAAAGATTTTATATGACTGTTCATATTTTGGCTTGGGGTCACGCACGTTTCCAGACACAGGTACGACGCTACATTTTATATTTTATTACCATGCAATATTCTGAAAAAGCAGTAGCTTACTAAGCTCCTGGCAAAAGCTGTTTTTCTTACTGGGTTACAGATTTTATCTTGTAGTTTTATAAACCCGCCAAGCTGAAGTGGGTTATCTCAAATAATTGTTTATGGTATATACAGACTATACATGTATCGTTAATTTGAATGATCTTTAAATAATCGTATCTACAACATAGGGTTTTTAGTGACTTTGTTCGACTATTTTTCGTGTGTTTCGAGCGGTGGTAAAAGCAAAACAAACCTGAATATTTTAGGGAATAACTACACTGTGGAAAGAGATAAATGAATTAAGGATAAATAATTAACATCATGTACCGGCTTCCGCCTAAATAATATCATATAGCCATTTCTCGAGAGGATATTGCCATGCCTTGGATTACCATTACGTCATGTTTAATCTTAGATTGCGAAACCAGAAAAAAAATGCCTTTTCGGGTTTGTCGTTCGAAATTGCATGAAGGAAAACTGGTAATCGACCTCATGTAGTCAATGCAAGGAAACAACAAATCGTCCATTGGCCTTGATTTTATCAGTTCCTTTTTTAAATGTTGCTTGTGATCCGATTTTGGCAAATCGTATCCAATCCGGCTCATGGAACGTGGCGGATAAGAGGTTTATTTTGTCACAAGAGGTGGGCGTATTTCGTTACATGTTTTGTGCAAGGAATACTTTAAGGTCAAAAAGAAAAAAATAAATTATATATATAAAAAAAACATAACTATTATGTATCAAGAGAAAATGATCTATTTTCTTTTGCATGTATCGAGGCTTTTCAGTCGATTGTAGCTTCGTGTTTCGCGTACCTGAATCATCCTGATCCTAACTTTATCTTCAAACTACTGCTTCTGTTTTGCCCTATAGAAACTTTTTATCCAATTTAGATGTCTATTTAGTGTCATCTGGAGATTTAACATGGAAATAAGCTAAGGAAAGTTTGTTATTTCGGCGAGAAACCTTTGAATGCAGAGATTCACACGCGACTCGTAACTGGTACGTCATTGGTTGTTGCCGGATCTCTGATGCCGTACGTATACACGAGATATCTCAGGGATGTTCGTGCCAGACGTCACTGAAAGTTCCCGAAACTGTACTAAACAAAACAAAAAAGCAGGCCCTACGGCAAATAGGCAGATTAAGGGATTTGTAAAAGGGAATAGCTTGCATAGTACAAGAGATTTCGGGCAGATTTCGCCGCGCCTTGTGGAGGGTCATTTACGGTATTTTAAATACAGCAATAATACAGCAGCTTAACTTTGATATAGTTTTGTACTGAGTCGTTCACCCCACCGTGGCATCCTTCGGATAGAAGTTTGGGTTTGTCGGTGGGGTTAGTCTGCAAAACAGACGCCGGTCTATTTAAAGGGCGAAATTTCGAGGACGCGCGCGCGAGGAGAACGCACGGAAGGGAGAAGCTGTGGTGGGGTTTGTTGAGTGTCATTAAAAAGTAATTACTGACTGAAATCTTCTTTGGCAAATTGCTTTACCTAATAACCGTCTAATTAGAAGGTCTTAGAAGGTTTTGTACGAACAATATGGTATCATATGTGTTTACCTGGGCTTTTTATTTCTCCACGGAAGAAACTAGAAATCATATTTTGTGCCTCAAACAGTTTTGTTGTTTTGCTCGCGTAATAACGACAGGATCCATAAAAAGTTACATTCAGACGCACTGAATGCCCATAACAAGGCCCCCCTCAAGATTAATACGTTTGCAAAATTCTCCGGGGGGGGGAGGGCTCCCATGTGAGAGTGGCGGGGATGCCCGTCGGAAAAATGAATTGAGCTCCTATTAAAAGGAAGCTGCGTAATGCAGTATTATTCGCGTAAAAGCAAAGTTTTGGCGGCGTAAAAGACGTTGTGATCAAATTATTTCGTCTATGTTCTCATTTGCGATTTTATTAATTTCTTATCAAAAATACATGCCGAAATATCGTCTATTTAAGTTAAAAACAAAATATACTTTGTTTGTATTGGTAAGCTTTCATTTTATATTTTTTATATTTTTATACTTTTTTATCGACAGCTATTAACGGATCGGTCTAGACCACCAATTGTTTTAAAAATCATAGTATGATGGTGTTTTCATTTCGCGTGAAAAAAGTGATACCAAAATCGATAATTTGAGCCCCCAAAAGAGCATTCCTGTCCTTCTCACATGGGAGCCTCCTCCCCTGGAAAACTAAATTTCTTCGTTTTCATTTCAGCGAAAACATACAAGCACTTTCGTGTCGTTTTAACCTGTCCATTAATGCTTTTTTTCGTTTGAAAACGGATACCTATTTACATGTTTATTTTCTCCTTTTCATTCCCTTTAAAATGGTGTCATCGTTTTACACGTTTTCATCTGTCCACACTAAAACTATGCGTCTTCGAATTTCTCCTCTTTCAAAAAGCGAAAAAGTAAAAACAATGACGCTCACAAGTGATACGGAACTAGAAAACTGATGCTTCAGAGTAACAGGAAATTATACGTTTCAAACAAAAACACATTAGCGTGGATAAAGCCTAAATTGCCTGGACCCTGCCGTCTGTTTTCACTGATTATACACCACTAATTCGGACGTCTGAGTGTCCGAAATGAAGGCAGCTGCAGTCAGTTGGCGAGAGACGATCGGGCTCTATCAAGTCCAATCTATTTTCTTTGGCTCTATATACCCATAGGCTCATACACGATAAGATCTTATTTATGTTCAATTAAGATGAGGTTTGCTTTGACAGGCGGCTCATTTTGTATATTGTTACCTCATTGCCACCCATTTAAGCTCTCAAACTGATAAACCTTTTAAAGTTTTCTTAATACTACACATCGAAGCAAACGATACTTGTAATTAGTCATAGTTTAAAGCTAAGAGGCTCTCGTGAAAGCTAATTACACGCTGTGAATTGAATTTACTCACGCGAGTCAAAACTTCTCGGCCAAGTGCAAATGAGGATAGAAGAAATGAACCGGGGGGGGGGGACACTCAACAAAGTTTTGTACGTGGATGCTCCGCCCCAAGGTCCAAACCCTTACCCTTTCATATACCGTTTTTGATAGAAAAGGTACCCCTTTAATATACCTTTCATTCAAAATGGCACCCCTTTCACATACCTTTCATTGGAAATGGTACCCCTTTACGTGCGTCTGTTTGATATATTTTGAAAGGCCCTTTTTATAATACTTAAATGGCAGTTTTCCCTACCTTTTTTATGCTTCAACGGCGTGTTTTCGCTACCCTTTCCTATTCTTCGTGAAATCCCTACCCTTTCATATAATTCAACTCGTAAAATCCCGGCCCTTTCATATACCTCCAGCCTCAAAAAGGTACCCCTTTCGGGCGGAGCATCCCCGTATAGCCCATTATAGGGAGTACCCCCCCCCCCCGGGGGAATGAAGGGATGGCAAATGGTCTTCCAAAAAATGTTTGAGTCTCGCAGAGTTTTAATCGAATTCATGGGTTGCGCGGTTTCGTTTTCTGAGCGGTTCCTCACGACTCGAACGGAGTGTCATGAATTCGTTTCTGACTCTTCGTCTCCATCTCGCATTTTAAAGAAGAGAAGGATTGGATCGCGGAAAAAAAAATATAGTCTGGACGTCTCGCAAAGTCTCGAATTTACCATATCAGTCTCGAATTTACCATATCAGTCGCCACCCAAATGTGAAGGGCGCCTTTTTTTAGACCGCAATTAGTCTTTCAGTTGGCGACCTCTTCGCTTACCCTTTGTTGAACTTTGGCCATTCTTTCGGTAAACAAAAAGACCTTAGTTTGGCCTATAGTAGCCTGCGAGAGCATTGGCGGACGCTTTTTCCGGATTTGGCGGGTAAAACAGAAGCTGGAAACAGGCGTCTGCTCACTCAGGCTATAGACCGGCTACAGCTGATATAAGTCACGGTGTCGTCATTTTTTTCGCCGGTGTAAACAATTCAGCGACACCCAACATTTATGAAAACTCTTGGAATGGCGTTGTACTGTTTTTCCTTATATTTTGGTGCTTTTAAAGGAAACCATCTGATGGCTAATACAGTTTGATATGTTTGGTTCTCTTGGATGAATATTTCAGCGGCAGACAATTTTAGGGGAAGAAATCTCATCCCCCGAATATTAATTTACTAGCTGCTTTCTGCTTTCCGAAAATCGTAGCTGAACTTAGAGCAGTTTTCAATTGAGTGTCGTAATACCAAAACCAAAGTAATTACTCTGACCAATCACAGCGGTCGTAAACAATCCAATGAACCGATCAGAGCTCGAAGCAGTTACACGTCGGCGGCGCCAGGTGCGGGAGAACGCGTGCGAGCAAGTCATGGTTTTGGTTTTATTTCTGCTTGGTCGAGAAAGTGGCGCGAGATTTTTTAGCCAATCACAAAGCGTAGCAATGAAAAACCCAAGCAATTGTGTAATTACTTTTCACACTCAATTGAAAATTGCTCTATTACGAATTTTTGAGATTACTTAGGCATTCTAAATAGATATTCCACCGAAACGATTGAGTATTTGCTCCTCAACAACTAGACTTCCAAATTCGGAAAACATACTGTATAACACCTGCATTTAGGAAATCTTATACTAATTTAATTCCCTTATATTAATTACTAAGGATAAGGAATGCCCTTTTTATAAAGACATTGTTTTAGAGGGTGAGATAATTTTCTCAAATGCTTTATTACGGGAGGAAAATTTGAGTTGGTATTGAAAAAGGCCGGTCGATTTTGTTTTATTAGGATTATGTGTCTATACGATTTATATTAATTCCGTGTTATTTCTAAGTCGTCAATGAACATATATAACAATACTGTGAACATAGCGCCATTATAAAGCACAAATTAAACAAGCTATGCACTCATTACATGCAAATTAAAACCCTCTGAAAATATAATTTAACGACAGAAAATAACAGAAAGCAAGCACAGAAGTCGAAAGGAAATTCTAGTGTACGCCTTATGTGCTAAATTACACATGGGCTAAAGATGGAAACTTCCGGAAAGATTTTTGCGTCTAAGATGTTGAAGACTTTCAAGTGTTTGCGTTATTTCCAATACTCACTTTGATGCATGTTCTTGTTCATCATTCTCTGCAATACAAAGCCAATGACACGCGATATTGGTTTGCCGCTCGGAAAAATTTTAAGTATATAGCCACACGCTGGGGTTGCTCTTTCAACCGCTTTTGTTTTCAGTCATATTAATATAAATAAATTGTTTTTGTGTGGGGGATTTTTATTGCTTGTGCGAAAAACAAAAACAAATAGTTGAGACTACACAATACTGAAGTCAATGCATGGAGCAAGAGTATTTTTCACAGCTGACTTTATATTGGGATGAGCCATCGAAAGTAACTTGTGCTCGCAGTATTGGCGTGAAGCCGGCTAAAACATAGCAGTCTAAAAATATGATGAACTTTCCTTTTTTGCGCAACGGTATTTTAGTACTACTTTTAATACTAACTACTGGGGATGTTGACTCAAGGATAATTACAATATTAAAGCAATTCACACGATTTAGCGCTGAACAGTTAAAAATGCGAGAGAACAATTTTGAAGAATGAACGGTTCAGTCAGATTAATGTTGTTGAAGTCGAATGACTTAACACAGAAACTGAACTATGAATAGTCTGAAATCAACAAGTCAATGCACCATATAGCAAAACAACATCACGGGGCACTCAAAATGCGGCGTACGCAGTGAAAGTCACAAATAATAAATATCGAAAAGTACCGGTATTTCTGATTGTCCGTGGTCGAGTTTACCAATGAACGCTTTTTACTATTATTTATTTTCAAGTTTTACGTGGGCGAAATGAGATTACGAGGCATGATCGCAGGTTAGATTAGCATTGTATAAAGGAAAGCCCTGCCCGTGAGTGGGCCAACATTTTTTCAAGGCCTCCACTTTTTAATAGCTCTAGATCCGACTTTGAATATTATACATTTTGCTCACACTATCTCTTCTCTTATTGGCTGATGGCACTGAGCTAATTACTCTGGCATCAAATTGTGACGTCATATCTACAGACAGTGGGAATTATGCATGAAGATATGACGTCATATCTACAGACAGTGGGTTTTATGCATGAAGATGCGACGTCATATATACAGACAGTCAAAACACGCAGCGGGAAAGAAATTACAAAATTCCACAATCGGCGAGAAGAAAAGCTATAAAGAGCTGCAGAGTTTAGATTGAAAACAATAATTGGATTCGGTTTTCTCAAGATAGCGAGAATTATCAAGGCCGAGCTAGGTTGGTGTTATCTGCTGAAGTCGAAGGCTGAGGCGGGTATACATAAACCCTCGGCCTCGATACAATTCTCGCTATCATGTTAAAACTCTAATATTTGAAAGGTTATTTTGTGTATTTCATAGATTATGGCAAGGCTTTCGATCTACAACCCTATTCAAGTCAATAGGATTCAAAATTAAAAATTATTCAAAATTAAAAATTATTCTGGTTGATAGCTGGGCTCCTCTCGTTCAATCTTAACCCGATTCAAGTCAAATCATTTCTGTCAGGTACTTGTAGTATCAACCTCCTACACAGAAATTATCTGCGCTCGGTACAAACTCCTTTTATGGGCCCAGAGGCTTTTGCGTTGTAGGTTACTTTAGTATAGGGACTGTGCAATAATCGCAAAAGACCAAAAAATGGTGAAGTTACGGAACATTTTTCAGTGAAAAGCAGACTTATCTCTTCTTGGAAAATAATTGTGATCGTACAGCGTAATAGGTGTCCCTGCTGTTAGAACAAAACCTGTGGAATATAAAATGAACTTTAGGTTGTCTGAAAGGTGCGAACAGTAATATCAAAGGAAAATACGCAAAGAAAATTGAGTTTTCGGTGTACTATTGGCTGCAACTTGCTTGTGGCATTTTGCCTTTCAGTAAGAGCTTTGAGCTATTCTGCCTGTAAGCGAATGAGTCAAGATCAGCCACAAACTGAACAAAATGTTCCTGAACGAATTTCTGATCCACTACATGGAAAATTATTCTGGTTGGTAGCAGGGCTTCTCTCGTTCAGCCACAGAGCTAATTTCTCTAAAAGCCCTAGCTTTACAGTGGAAATCAAACAGCGAACTGTAAGTTGTCTGCAGCCTGAAATGCTCTGGCTGACCAATCGGAGAGAAAAATCTGATAGCTAGACCTGCGCTTGTTATGGGTGACATTTGCCTTTCCATCGAATTTTCATAAAGCAGGCAATTTTTTGTGCAATCTTTGTCGCACTTGTCGATGCAATTTTTGTCGCGCGCTTTAGTTGCATCTTCATATCGCATGTGTAAACGGGCGGCGATTTCAGTGCGATTTGGGCGCAATTTGTCGCGCGATGTCACACAGTCGAACATGTTCGAAACCTGATGCAACTTGGCGGCGATTTTTGGGAAATCAAAGCAAATGCCGCACCCGAATCGCACAGGAAATCGCCGCCTGTTTACACTTGCGACAAAAGTTGCATTGGAGAGCGCGACAAAAATCGCATCAACAATCGCATGTGTAAACGGGCCTGAAGACCAAAGACCATTCAGGCCAATCACAACAAACGCGACAAACCAATGAACCAATCAGAACTTGTAGAAAACACATGCAGCTGGCGCCAAGCGCGGGAAAACGCGTGCAGGCAAGTCACGATTGGTTTTGGTTTTACTTCTGTGAATGGTTGAGAAAGTAGCGGAAGATCTTTCAGCCAATCACAAAGCGTAGCAACGCAAAACCAAAGCTGATGAATTACCATATTTCTTTCAATACTCATTTGAAAACCGCTCTACGGTCCTCTTAGTATAAGCGAGGATTTTACGCGCGCTCTGAACCTACTCTACAGAAACGTAGGAAATTGTTTTGAGCACTTCTTTCATAAAAGAAATAGAAAGTTTTCTCCTTGTTTCCACACGGTTATAGTTAAACTCGTATTAGAGGATTTGGAGCGGAACTCGAAACATCTTTCAAAAAGGCTTTCGCCTTTCGGCTCGTGTTTATCCCAGCGTTTCAATCAATCTTCCATTCTTGTTACCATCTCCTAATAAAGCCCAAAGGGTTTGTCGAGAGCTCCTGCTCCACAATTAATAAGCTGTAATAAGAAAAAAAACAATCGTAACATGGTTATTGGCGCGAATAATCACTGATTTGATTTTGATTTGACTTCATGGAAACGCAGAAGGCGTTTTTTTCCGTAGCCTCGGGGAGGAGTGCGTGACAAGCCAGTAGTCAGCGTAGGAGGCTATCTTTCCCGCGGAGGAGGGGGAGGGGATACGTTACTCCCGTCAATTTAGGATAGGTGTGTGCCGAGAAGATTCTTAAACCCTGACTTTATTTAATTTAAGGGTAGAAAATCGAAAATTGGCACCCTATTGACACCCTATTGGCACCCTATTGACACAAAAACTATAACTCAGAATTGTGTAAGCAGGTCGTTTTCATTTCTTTCCTGTACAAGGAAAGTCTAGCATCAGGCAAAGAATACTAGACTGAGCCTACTTTTATTTAATACTACCGAAATCGTTAGACTGTTTTTTGAGAGACGGATGTGACAGTTGCCGTTTGCGACAAACGGGAATGTTTTTGGTTATGTGGCTTGAAGCTTTCAAATGAAAAGGCAAACGCATGTGTGTGCATTCCTTTTGGACCCTTTACCCTCCGTCTGGGCCCTTCTGATCGGTCGTTCTTCTTTAATTCTTTAGTTCTTTGATTTGTACTGTCCTCGAAAATACCCCGATGCTGGATCCCCCCGTCCCCCACTCCCCTTCATCAATGATAGTATCGATTATGCTACATCGGAGGCTTTCTCCTATTCTTGTTCCACGAATAAAAGTTCTTCCCTTGCTGTTTACGGAATAGCCCGCCATTATTTCTGTGGCTTAATCGCTTTTGGAATGTGATCACCGCCGTTCGATGATCTTTTTCATACTTCACCTGGGCTCAAATCAAAGACTTTTTTCGTTAACGGCAACTGTGGCGCACGTCTACGAAAAAACAGTCTATCTATTTCGGGAGTAATATGCCATCATAACCATATCTTTTTCGTTTAGCTTGGTGTTTAGTTTCTGTAATTTAGCTGATACAGTTTAAAGAAACCGTAACTAAGAATCACAATACCAAAAAGGATACCCTATTTAAAGGGGCTATATGTCACCATTTGTAGTCAGGTTACTTTAAAAAGCCAAAAAACAAGTTTATCGGTTGTGTCTTGGAAAACTCACTAAAACTCAGATTATGGTTTTTTTTTTCTAAAATTCACTTGATATCTTCCTCTTAATGTTCTATAAGTATTTTGTGTACGAAATTCTAATTTGAGAAAGTTTTGACCAAAAAAACTGAAAATCGCCGTGACTGTACTGAGCTCCTTTAATTGGACTGAGCACCTCAAAAACCATACTCTATCCCGCGGCACATACCTATATAGCTCACATATGGAAGTCGAGTACCGTAAAATGTTTTCAGATATCATAAGAGATAAGATCAGCTATTGCACCCGCCTTATGTCTTTCATTTAACAAGTGAGTGTGCATAACACTTGTGGTTCTGAACAAAACGAAAAGAAACAGATTTGCAGGCGACTTGAAGCGTGCGGTACTTTTCTGTGGCATGTTTAGTCTTCGCTTTTTTTAGTTTTTCAAAGCTGTAAGCCGATTTTTCCTCACCTGGCGCGCTTATTTTGTTTGTCATAAACGTTTAGTTGTTACCATAGCATATTGGATCATATTATAAACAGTTGGACTCAATCGGCCCCTTTCAAACGCTCAACAGGGTACCTATGTGAAGCACAGCATGGGAAGGTCTGTCTGTATACGTAGGCGGCACAGATTCCTGACCTTTGAAGTCATGTGCTTGACTCACATGGGTCCACATGTAGCGATGAATTTGCAACCCGCTTTGTTCGCTTTATACTAAGTTTGGATCCCTTGGAAGTTCGAGAAAGCTGGAACATTTTACTAAAATTAAGCTGAACTACTAGGGAACGAGCAAATTGCTCTCGCATTAGCACGTCCTCTGGTAAGCCGGTTAACAAATAATCATTTTTATAATGATGATTTCATTAACGTCTTTTGTTTATCCAAAATTATTTAGCGATAACATGTTCCCATTGGCATCCACGCCGAATGATTAAGACTCGTTGCCTAATTGCTTTATGTTTGCAGCTCGGCGAACCAATTGCAAGTCGTGCTTTGTAAAACAAAATCTTTTGTATTAATTGGGTCTTTGTTTTCACTGACCCGTTTAATGCAAATTTTCAATAATTCGCGCATTCATAATCGACGAGAAGGCACCAGAACGATAAAAACGGTTTTATTTTATTGAATAACGCGGAACGCAAATTCTACGCGTGTGGAAGGGTACATTTCTAATCCATGTCATCAATGTAATGCCCGGATATAAGACGATCAGGCTCTTTATAGAACATCGATCGCAAGCCATGACCCGGCGATTATGTTGTTAGCTTCAGTTACTAAACGGTATTCGCGGGAATCAATTTGTCACTCATATAATCAATTATTACTTTGAAATTTGGGCCAAGAAAATGTGGTGAAGGACGTGTTGCTGCAGCAACATTGTTTTGATGCTGATTTCACTGAAAACGACCGAAGTGAAATAGACAACGTCAGTTTACGCAGAAGCCGACGAGCGTTCGCATTGACACGGCGAACGAAAGTGGTAAACGTTTACCATTATCTCGACATTTACAGATAACATTGTATAAATTTTGACATCTGTTTACACAGGAATCGTTGTTAAGTGCTGGATAAAAGGCATCTAAAGATGGAGGAAATTGAGTAAATGAATGGAAAGTTGGCGGTGCCGGAAAGACGATGTCATCTTTGAACCAAGAAATTGAAACTAATATGGCGCTACCAGAGCAACATCCAAAGCGATGGAAGTCACGATTGCAAAGATTTCAAAGCACCTTGAGACAGTCTATGCGACTGAAGAAAGGATATTCGCCGAGATCAGCCGCCTTTACAGGCGAAGAACATTGCGTTGATCTTGCAAATGACAACGAAAACCATGGCGCGAAACGTTCAGCGAAGCACGTGAGGCGAGAAATTTTGTCCAAGGAACAACACAACACAGTGTCATCATTTAAACGGGATAATGGCATCAAAACAAATTCGCACTCAAATTATCTGAATAGAAAAACATCATTTGACAAATCTAGTTTGGATAAGCGGAAATATGAGAAAAACAAAACAAACGGGAATAATAATAGAAAGGAAAAGAAAACCACCGCGGAATCTTTTTCGAGTAACAGTCACGTCACTGAGCTGGCAGATTGCGGTCGAAAGACATCAAAATCGGAGAAAAGATCACAAAAATCTAACCGTGAGAAAGCTAACACAAACACTGACAGAACACGACTCTCAAAATCTAAGAGCTTGAGTATACTAACGAATTTATTTAAGCGGTCCAACAAGTCAAAGGATAAAAATAACCGTGGGAAACGTTTATCATTCGCAACGTCGTCGCAGACCGCGGTATCGAAACAATTGTCAACAGCGCAGAGCGCTAATTTGGACACGCTGGTAACGGATATCGCTGCAAGCACTTCATCGATTGATTCTTATGGAGATTACGACTCTCACTTCAAGAGAAGTAGTAAGTATTACTCGTTGAAACGTTCAAAAGGATCTCTGATTTTTCCAAAGCGGACTCTCCCGAGGGCGTTTTCTTTGGACAACTCGTTGGATCCGACCAATCCTCCGATGGAAAAGTCAAAAACTCTAGCTTCTATTCCACCTTGCATTCGAGTTGACGAATACCGCGAAAATATTCGCGGGGTTTTGGAAAGGGCTCTCACTGTAGAATTTGTTCCTGGTTCCTCTGGATCAGTGACAAATGTTATGGGACCTGCATACCATCAAAATGTGACGGGATGTTCAAATGCGGTGGGTAAGACCCTTGGAGAAGAAGGAGATCAGTCACTTTCAAGAGGTACTCCTAGAAATGCCTTAAGACACGAAACAGATTCCAATATTACTCCCTCAGCCGCGAAGAACTATGACGCACATAAAAGACATACAGCTCCTCCTTCGCTGCAATATTCGGTTGATAAAAACTCATCAAATATTGGATCGCCAATTTTGCCAGAATTGAAGACGGATATTGCTCTGGGTGACGATAATTGCGATCAATTTGAACAGGACAGCGAAGGGGACAAGTCGAAATTTTTGGAGGATAGAAATTTGCACTTGAAAACTACCGATTGTGCAGATTTGGGGGATCTGAATTCTGATATGGGAAACAACGCATCATATGGACAAAAACCACGAAAATTCAACCCAAAAGATGCAACATTGAGAATGGAATTCCTTCGGCCTTTCAAGAGAAACGGAAAGTCTTTCTATCGAAATGCTACTGATGGCGAAGCTGACCCTATCATAGAAGATAGCGATTTTCTGGAAAGCTACGATCGGGAGTTTGAAAATGGAATATTAAATTATTACCCTGCTAAGAGCAACGGCCCGGATAATAACTTAACAAAGAACAAATGTAATTCTTTGTACGAAGGTAGTGATGCGCTTGAAGACGGAAAAGGGATGATTAATACCTTTCAAAAAAATTATCACGAACAGGATTCTTTGGACGTCAAATCAACAATTGACGAAGTCACGGACACAGAGAAACAATCCGGAGAAAACGTGAATACAGAAGAAAAACCCGCCTATCAGAGCACAGAAAGTTTATCCAACGGCAAAGTAAACAACGAGGAAAAAGTTTGCGAAGAGCACTTTTGTTCTACGGATTGTGGACAAACAGAAGAAGACGGGTCAAAGAAACTACCGGAATGTTTATCTTGCGTGAAAACAAGATGCGAGTTGACAGATTCACAATCAATGCCGTGTTCTCCAAAGTTTTCTGAGTCATCATCAAGAAAGATAAACGCCGGTGGACTGAATATTCAAAGTTTGCGTGATCACATTTCAGCCGAGTTAATTACTTGTAGATTAGGGAAGATTTGTACTGGTGAGCCGGGATTGGCTGGCAAAGCAATACAGGGTCTTAAAGTGAATAGTTTACCAAGTTCACCAAGACAATCTTTATCACCTTTGGATACAAGTTCAACAATGTACCACAGCTTCCCTGATATTAGAAAACTTCACACTAATCATATACTACCACTTAATCAGCTCTCTGATAGTACTGACAGCATAAATTCAACGTGTAGCTTAAATGTAGGAAATAGCTTTGAAAATGACAATTCAACTGAGGACAATGGTGGAGAGAAAGTACCCTCTCCACTTTCGCTTTCTCTGGATCATCCAAATTGCAGAAAACATGGTGGAATCTTGAAATTTCAATTGAGCCTGGAATCTCATGAAGAGCGTCAGCGATCTTGCAGTGCAAGGATCACATCAAGATCACCAGTTCAACAAGTATTACTGACAGAGAATCGTTCAGTATCCTGCTCCCAGCTGGACAAGAATAATGACAGTTCAGCAATTTGCAACAGTCCACCCTATGTGAGGCCGCGCATTCCGAGTCTTGAACAGTTGCCTGCAGGTACAGCAGAGGTAGTGCTTAGGAAAAAGAGAAGTATCATTAGAAAGAACAGGATGAGACACACCACCTCTCTTTCATGTGTCGACAATGTGTTTAACGAGATGATGGACAAGAGCAAGCGTCATTCTTATGGTGGCTATGGTGACAAACTATTCCTTCAACTTCCACATCAGTTGCTACAGAGATCTCATAGCTCTGAAAGTTGTAACAGTTGTAACAGCTCACAGCAGTCAATCAACTCGTCATCATCATTAACAGAGAATGAGCTCGGTAGTACTTTTTCAATTTCATCAGAAATTTCCTTCCCTGGAAACTTTGATGTGAATTTAAACCGTTCGCGCAGTGTACCTGGGCATCTTGGTGGTATTCCTCAGAACTCGCCCATCCCGGAAGAACGAGCTTCAGTATCTGAAATGGATTGGCATTCGCAGACAGAGGAGAACAGCGATGATGAAGAAAATGATGAGTTTGATGAGGTAGGCTCTAATTAATTTACAATTTAATTTATAGCTTTCCAATTTATTTTTGGTTTGTGGAATCTTGGCAAGGCTGTGCTCTTAGAAGAATCACAGGGAGCCGAAAGGCTCCCAACTATAATATCTAGGGTGTTCAGCACTTAAGCCTTCTGCAAAAAGTAAGTGTTTTTAGTCCCCCGAAGACAAAAGTTAAGTAGCCTGAGGCCCTGGGTGCAGCTAGAGCACAGACCTGCTGGGGAATGTTAATTTTTACCTTGAGACAATGCTTTTTTTAGTATTGAGACCAACATAAACTTACATAGTGATTAAACTATTAAAATATTCCTTTTAAGCCTTAAGAGTGCCAATTGGCACATGATGTGATAACTTGGCCAATATTTGGTAGATTTGTACAAGATACAACACTAGAATATTAACTACAGAAAAGATATTAGAAAGAAGGTCAAGGACATAAGTAGCAATCATCAAGAAAAAAGTACCACTCTTTTAAGGTATCTCTAGTAGTACATTGACAGACGCAACATCCACTTGTTGATTTTCTATACTTACCACTGTATGCTGAGTGTGTTTGCATTCTAAAGAGAAACTAGATCTTGATCACTCACCAGTGGCAGATCTGGACTCCAGCCCAGAGTGAATAGGGGTGAGGGTGGCAGTGAAAATTTCAGAGACTGAATTTTTTTTGGCCATTCGGGGAGGGTGGGGGAATCCGTTACTCCTGCTTTCAAGCCCTTCCTTGGTGGGTGTTGTATCTTTGGGATTGTTCTGTTAAAAAAGAAGTATGTATACAGGAATGTCCTTATGCTTTGAGGTGCACAAGGAAAATATGCAGTCATAAACTCAAGATAGCCTGAGTCTCATGGTCATCATTGCCGGTCATCATCACTACTGTTGCCGGCCATAATAGCTGGCTGCCAGTAACTAATGACAGCTCAGTTATGGATTGTTGTGACATTTTTCCATTTATTCCACCTCCTTTCACCTTGGGAACATCCATTGCTGCTGCTCTGACTATACTGTCCTTCCTCCTGTAGATTTCCCAAACCCCTTTTTTAGTTCTAACTTTTGAGTCTGTCAATGAAATCCTATAGTGTGACCATTCAAATGAAACCTCTTCATCAGTATTTTTACATGGTACCATTTGTTTTTCAATATTTAAAAAAAATGAAATTTGGGATTTTTCTTGAATTTTGAATTGTGGCACCCTTGGTAGTTAAAGAGTTAACAGGTTCCTAGGCCCTCTATCCCCATCCACAAACTTGTGGCACCTAATGCAGTAAGCACACGTACATGTACCCAGTACCAGTAATGGGGGTGGGGGTGGGGAAGTTCCCATATAAAATTGAGAGAGGTCCAGTGATCATCAGAAATTTTGAAAGAAACCCCTAATGGGTACCAGAAACCCACTTTGGGTGTGGCTCATAATCATTTTTACCTGTAAGAGGTGCCAGTTCTTTCTGAAAAGTTGTTTCTGTCAGTTTAATTTTGTTAATACCCTGAAAGACTCTGACAGTGGTCATTTTCTATTCAAACACCTTAAGTGGTACCAAACCATGCATTTTAACCCATAAAAGGTATGATGATCACTTTAATATGGGAGCCCCCCCCCCCCCCCTCCCCCCCCCCCCCCCAGGACAAAGGAGACAAGAGATGGAAATGAGAGGGCAGGAATTATTACTTCAAAAACTACATTATAAAATAATTTGATAAAAAAGCAAGGCTGATAAACGGTACAGAAACGACTATATTTGTAAAATATCCAATATTTCGAAAGGTACAGCCTTTGTTCTTCAGGGTCTTACAGATAATGACTCGTAAGGCAAAAAATGTTACAATTTTAAATTTGAAAGGGGGGTAACAGCATAAACTGAAGTGACAAAGTAAATGTAAATAAACGCAAATAATGAAGCAACAGAAATAGGTAAAACATACAACAAAACACCACATTAAATATAAGTAATGGAAAATCATGTTTCATCTCTTCTATTTAAACCTAAAGGTTCAAGGGTCTGACCCCTCTCAATAAAATATCCAAAAAATGGTATTAAAATAAAAAAAGCAATAACTAATGAAAAACTAACACTAAACATTAGATGAATACAAGGCTAACCTGACCCACAATTCCTGTTTCACTGAATAGGCCACATGGTCTGGCAGTGAAAATGCCCTTTTATTCCCATATTAGGAAACAATATGGGATAGCAAACATTATTTTTAAACTTATCTATATTTAGCAGCATGGAAGAAATTTGCTTCCTCCCAGGAAGTTGAAGGAGAGACTGTACACAAGATACAATCGATAAAAACTAAGTTGCAATATTGAAATCAGATTCCATAAAATTTCCAAGCTGAAAAATAGAGGAGAGAGAAAATAAAGGATAAACTACAGAATTTGTACAATTTTAATTCAATGGACAAATAATTTTAATTGAATAATTTTGCTAATGCCCTTTTTTATTGTTGGAAAAAATGAATTATGCAAAATCCTGTTGAGTAGAAGATTCACGCAAAAGGAGAGCTAAGCAAATTCTTGGCAATATCTGAATGTTTCATCAAGCAATGTAATGTGAATAACTGCATACTTTAACTTTTCTCGACTTTTCCATCCCGATACAAACGGTGATAAAATTTGAACGTCCTTTTAACTAATCCACTTTTTATTTAAATGATAAATTTACTTAATCTTATAATCCTCAAGGTGGAAATTTATCGTTTTCATTTTCATCGAGGCCTTGATTGTTTTCCTGTCTTTACAAAGCCACAGAATAAGCGAAAAGTGGCACTGTCGTATTCAATCACTTCACAAAGGCGTGATACCATTTTTTTTATACTGCGTTACTGAAAGAACAAATAAAAATTTAATTAATACCTTGGTGCTTATCACTGAAACGCAAAGATCAGATCGCACAATACTACGCTAAAGGTAATATTTTGCGATGAAGTTTTCGCACATTGTTTTGAGCATAGTGTTAGACTTTAACTATCAAATGCGTGCACGCAGTTTTCATAATTTTTTTAAGTCAAATTTTTGACAGTTTTGCCACAGGCCTCGGGCATGGAAAATGCTAAACAGATGACATGCTGTCAGGGTTTTTGTCATAAGCAAGTAAACAGAATTGACTATAGAACTATAGAACTATTAGAACTATAGAACTCGTTTCAGTTTAGTGTCAGCCATGTTTTCACAGAATTTGTGATAGCAAGTGAACCTCTTGTCACCGTCGTGTGTTCATGAATGGTTGAAGACCAAGTTAAAACCATCACAAAAGTTAAACCTTGAAGAATCATTTGTAAACGCATTCCACTGGATTAGAATTCTAGCACACTGAGTGACACCATGCAAGATAAATTAGCTCAAATTATGACAATGCTCGTATCTTATAATATCTGGACTTTTCGCTGCTGTTTCTAGAGTGCAGATATCAGCTAATACGAGGTAAGATAATTCACGTGTAATTCGTCCAATCGTGGTTTATTGTCTTGATGTATTGTTCTTTATTCTAATCCAGGTCTGATACGGATATTTATATACCGCATCAGCACCATGTTATTCTAAGCAGAAACTACCCTGGAAAGTGTCAAATTTCTGGTCAAGATTTGGGTTCCATTTGGTCCGTGGTTGTACCAAAACATACAGAGAGCTAGCGCTTCTTATGTTTTTATCCGATTTACTTGTCCTTATGAAGCCGATAATGATAATCAAACAGTTAATTAATTTTAATTCGTCTTTTTAATTGCATAAAATGCCTATGGAATTGCTTAAAATCCACGGCTACAAACGGCTATAACTTCTTGCGTTTTCTGGAGGTTGATGTCTATATATTTTCATCGTTTTCCTTCTTGAGCTCGAGTTTTGATGAAATTTGTTTCTTGCTTTTGAGTCAGTTGATGAATTCATACGGTATAGCCATTCAGACAAAAGCTTTATTAAACGAGTAGTACTTTCCATTGGTGCTGTTCTCGAATTTTCCTACGCGAAATAGTTTGTAAATCATCAATGTTGCACTGGTTTTAGCTCTCTGGGAGGTAAAGAGTTTTTTAAAAAACTGAAGTACTCAAAAGCCAGCCAACCAGCAACACACACTTCAGATAAAACCATGAAACGTTCATTAACTCAGCTGCAAATTGCTTTTTTGTTCTAAACCGTGAAAGAGCTAATTAAACCTCCATTAATTTTTATCGGTTGTAACTCGTGCGCGCAGTGTTTTCATTCAGCAGCATTTTGCAGAACTGCTTGAATTTCGTAGTTGGTACCGGTCGGTCGGTCGGCCAGTCGTTCTTAACAAAGTGCGGTGTGACTGAGTAAACGGAATGATCGCGTCACATCCAATTTAGCAAAGTTTGGTTCTGTGCGTCACTTAAATGCCCTTTTTAATTTAAAAATGATTTGGTTGAATGTTTTTAATTTCACACAGGTCTCACTGATTTAATAACTTTCAATCATCGGCGAAGTCAAAACATATTTTTGTCTAGGCGCTAAAAGGCGGCCAAATTGTTAAGTAAACAATCGACCGGCTTTGTATAGCTCGAGTTCGAATATAATAGACCTAAGTTTAAGCCTGTATTTTATATTTTCATTATATTTTCGTTTCCCGTTTCTTATCCGGACCACTGGCCTTACGTCCTCGATGAGTTTTCAGTGCGCGCATTTTATTTTGGATGTCATAAATGACTGCCAATTTCCACCCTTCTTATATTTAATTCACTGTGATCTATTAACATAAAATCGATAGTCGTGGGAATCTTTTCTTCTTATCAAAAGTGCCTAAACATAGACTTTCATTTGCATTCGGTTTGTTTGAAGTTCAAATTTACGTCTTCTTGTTTACAAACATTTGAAAAACGATGCGTCGGTTCGATTTTAGAGTGACTTAGCATGGTAACAGTATTTGAAAATTAATCGCGCTTTTAAGTTAAGGTATATTGTTGTTGTGATCTAAGTATTGTACTTATGAATAAAATTGTTGATCTAATTGTGGCAACTTTTAATTTAACCATTTAACTCCCAAGAGTGCCAAAATACAAAAATCAAAGAAAAAAAAAATTTTGTAAAATGCAAAAGTACTGCCAAAGAGGTTTCATTTGAATGGTCTCACTTAAGGATTTCATCCACAGACTAAAAAGTTAGAGCTGCCTTGTACAGCACAACCAACAGTGCCACAGGAAAGTACTGGTTAGTAGTTTTCATTTGGATGGTGAAACTTTAGAATTTTCATCCACTGAAAGTCAATTTTCTGGTTGTGAAATGACATGCAATTCATGAGTAGAAAAAAGTGTTTTTGATAGCTGACAAATTCTCCTTAAATCAATACTATAAGAAATGCATGATGAAGAGTGGTAGGGAGAATTGACATTTGATATCGGAGCCAAACGATTTATCACTGAAGGGATTGTAGTTTTACTGTTTTCGCTAAGAATGTTTTTGCTGCTTTTACGTTTTCTCGTTTTCCTCTTACAAATAAACTTCTTTTCTTTTATCCTGCACCGAACGTGATTTAAATTGCCAATGTAACTAATATATACTAAAAAACGCTTTTTTTATCGATGTTGAGCAAGTATTTTCGTACCTTTTTTGTGGTAAAACGGTCACGTTTTCTCGATGTTTCTGTATATCTGAGGTTGAACTCATAGTTAATATAACCTTAAACGTGTAGATGTTACGTCTTTTTATAACTGAACCATAATATATCGTAGACACGATAAATTAAAGCAGTCTCTAAATTCACTATTTTCGTTGATAAGTAGTAATTCTTATCGAGAGAGAATTAGAAATTGCTCAAAGTAATATAAACCTATTCTTGCCGGTGTCAAACTTTTGAGTCGTGACGATATGGTTCGCACGTTTGAGTCTGTGGATGGAATTTACACTTCACAACTGAAAACTGTCAATTGGTACATTCTTGAAGTGCTGTTCGTTTTAGAGATTTTTATCACTGGAAACTTAGGAAAATTAGTAAAGATTTTACTTCGGCGCAGAAAACAAGTGAAGGATGCGCATCTTAAAACCTTAATGCCAATTGTGTTTGCTTTCCTCTGGATTTGCAGCAGCATCACTGAAACAACCGCACGTTGGTTTGTAATTGTTTTCAATAAAGTGCTCAGGAAGTTGGCTCTGGGTGGCCGATATATTATATTTTAAAAGATACCTTATATCAGAAGACGAGAAAAGCCTTTTTGTTTTTAGCGGTTTTCTCTCAGTGGGGTCAGTGAAAAATAAAAGATGCACAGGCATTAAATAAGGATGGTGTGTTTTAATATGTCACGCCTAAAATCCGCAAACATTTAGTCACGTGGTAAAGTTCAAACTTTTGAGTCTGTGGATGAAATCCTAAAGTGTGACCATTGAAGTGAAAGCTACTGAGCAGCACTTTCCTGTAGTACTGTTCATTATGCTGTACAAGGTGGTTCTAACTTTTGAGTCTGTGGATGAAATCCTTAAAGGGTGACCATTCAAATGAAAGCTACTGAGCAGTACTTTCCTGTGTTACTGTTTATTATGCTGTACAAGGTGGTTCTACCTTTTGAGTCTGTGGATGAAAACAGTGTGACCATTCAAATGAAAGCTAATGATCAGTACTTTCCTATGGTGCTGGTTTTCTCAATATTTTCGAAAAAGCAATTTCAAATTTGTAAAAAATGTGAAACTTGGACACTATTAAGAATGAAAAGAATCGTGCTTAGTAGTGGATTCTCTACTTATCTCTGTCATCTGTTAAGAGCTCACCGTGAAAGCTACTTGCGTCAGGAGGTAACGCAAATGGCTGCGGTTTGCTCAAGAGTTCAAAAGCAAAACACGCGCTGTCAAAAATCCCAGCAATATTAGAACCACCTCATGGAGCTCAATATTAACAAAGGACATGTTTTTTGTAAACCCACTTAAATGCTCTCTGTTTTGTTTCCGGTTACGTGACAGATGGATGTCCCAGAAGCGTTTGCGGAGGCATTGTGGGATCACGTGACCATGGACCCTGAAGAGCTGAGTTTCCAAGCAGGTGACATCATCACGGTACTGACTATGACGTCATGTGACTGGTGGTTTGGACAAGTGGGGGACCGGGTCGGGTGGTTTCCGGCTCCGTTTGTTCGGGTAAGTTAGAAAGCAGGTACGCAAGGCGTACATGAATCTAGAGAAACGCCAGAGGTGTTTATAAAGCATAAAGATACTTCACTATCCGTTGCAATTTGGCTCGGAACGCATACAGAAAATATAAATCAGTTCAACACTCCACAACTGTTAGGTGACTTGTTTCGCTGTTGTCTTGCTAGCTTGATTCCCAGACGTTCTGTTTACCCGTTTGTTTCATGAAGCATTGTTTTGTGCATCTTGTTTTGCACTGTTTTCTGTGACAAGTTGCAAGAACTGTTTTGAAACGAGACCTGTTACACTTTTTTTAACAATTTACACTGAGATTGCAGTTGAGCTGCAGTGTATTAAATAGAACTTAAAGGGAATGAGGATTAAACTACCTTTAGGCACAAAGAACTACAATATTTACAATTCGTGCTCTTTAGGTTCGCGTGTCCCAAACGTTAGCTGCTGATGAAACTAAACTCACACTTCCAGTGCGAACACGAAAATTCACCAATGAGGGCTTCCTGTCTGACGTTATGGTCAGGTCACGTGTTGTGTTGGAGATCCTGAGCACGGAGAGAGATTATGTCAAGAATCTGGAGGACGTGGTCGAGGTAAGAGAAGAGTTGGTTTGTTTTACAGTCAAATCCCTTCATCGTTACTTCCCATTTTTCTTCTTTGTGTGCGAGGAATCAGAAGATGGCAACGCGAGATAAAGAAATGATTGAAGAACACTCAACTGTAGTGTATGCACAAACGTGTCCATTATGAGTGCCATTTTCCCGCGCTTGGCACCAGTTGACGGTTTTCCCGCGCTCACCAGGTTGCACGTTTTCCCGCGCCTGGCATCTGCTGGACGTTTTCCCGCGCCTGGTATCTGCTGGACGTTTTCCCGCGCCTAGCATCTGCTTAACATTTTCCAGCGCCTGGCATCTGCTGGACGTTTTCCCGCGCCTGGCATCTGCTGGACGTTTTCCCGCGCACCGGTTGGATGTTCCTCCGAGTTGTGATTGGTTCATTCTTTGTTTTTGTTTTTGTTGTGTTCATTCAGATGTGATAACTTTAGAATTGGTTTTACGAACGTCATCAGAAAAAAAGGCTGTGAAATTAATTTTAAAGTTGATTTTTGTCATGGGTCTTACAGGGTTACCTGAAACAAGCGCGTAAAAGAACGGACATGTTTACCGAGGAGATAATTACAAAGATCTTCTCCAACATCGAGCAGATCTACGAATTTCACCAAGAAATCTTGAGGCAATTAGAGGAATGTTTTGTGGAAGAAGATCCATGTGCTTCTGAGATTGGTGCCGTCTTTCTAAAAAACGTAAGTTTTTCCTAAAACGCTGAAAATAACCTTTGAAACTAAGGTTGTCGTCGCCTTTTAACCCTTTGAGCTCCAATAGTGATCAGCATCAAATTTCTCCTTGTAATATCTATGCTTAGTCAATCAGACAGGTCATGAGAATTAAGTTCATGATCAGCTGAGATGAATTCTCTTAATATTTTAACTTCTTTCCACTACTTTCCACTACCGTATTTTGATATTGGTAATTAAAGGGTCTATACTGTCCGACGGTTATACGAACGTTTCCGATTATTTCCCGAAAATTTACCGAAGATTTCGAGTCCCTCCTGAACCCATGTAACAAGTCAATATTTTTGTGGAATTAAGTCGCGGTGAATTGGAGTATTTTTGTCCCTTTGTTTCAAATATTAATTCGTGACGTCGGTCGTGTACTTTAACAATTATGTTTCTCTGTTTTGTGTTGCAGGAAAAAGGCTTTGAAATTTACTCAGAATACTGCAATAACCATCCACATGCAATGGCGGAATTAAAGACCTTGTGTGAAAGTAACAAATACAAGCAATTCTTCGAGGTAGGTTGTGATGCGCTTTTCTCCTAGAAACCTTAATTGATAGCAGGGTATTATTATCAAGTCGAAACAGTAGCAGCTGCTTCTGGAAAATCAGTGATGTTGCTTCTTAAACATCACAGTTTTTCATGCTCTTGCTACCTGTGTCCTTCTTTATCGGTCAAAATCGGTTAATATCGGTCTACCCCTGGAAGCTTTGTCATGTGTTGGTTCCCACAAAATGAGATGGCGAGTTAAGTAGCTGCTAGTTTAGGGCACTGTGCACAGCGACCGATAGTTTTAGATGCCTTACATGTATCCTTATTTTCTCGGAGACATTTGGAAACCCTACATACAAGTCTTTGTGTATACTAAGGAATACAATGTGCCTACAAATACAGCCGTCCCTCATCGCAGAGAGTTCTTGGACATCGATTTAACCCTTTCACTCCCAGAGTCAATTATGGAGACATGTTATGTAGTTCTAACTTTTAAGTCTTTGCACGAAATCCTATGGTGTGACCATTCAAATGAAACTTCTTCAGATGAAATGAAATTCGGGATTTTTCTTGAATTTTGATGTTTGGCACTCTTGGGTTAAGGGTTAAGATTGTCAACGGTCGTTGGCGACCACACAGGCCCAGCTTCAGATTGTCTTGTTCCAGTTATTTACAATGATTTTTTTATCTGTTTGTAGGCGTGCCGTCTTCTGCAGGATATGATTCGTATATCACTGGATGGATTCTTACTGACACCGGTTCAAAAGATTTGCAAATATCCGTTGCAGTTAGCGGTAAGTTTCCTAAAAACACATCCATGCAGTAAAATAAATACGGAAACCTCCATATTATAGACACGTTATTACGAAAAGTTCATCTGGTGCAAGAGAGATCAAAATTCTTACGGATTTCACCTTTGTAATACGGACACCCGCTTCTTATTAAAGACAGTTCACTTGGTCTAACGGAGACCATAATTTATACGAAATCCACCTTTGTAACACGGACACTTCCTTATTACAGACAGTTAACTTGGTCTTAGGTAGACCAAAATACTCAGTTCTGTTCCTTTGATGTCCTTTCTTTAAGAAGTTCCATTGTATACTACACTTGCTGTTATCCAATGTTACCCAGTATTGTACAAATGACGCGCGAAATGAGAACAAACATCTTGCGCAATAGTAAAGTTATTTGCACAAAAGAACCTGCGATTCTTCACACGAAACCATGTAACAGAAGATATATGAAGTCTTCGCTTGTTGTGTTTCGTTTAGGAACTGAGAAAGCACACGAAACCAACTCACAAGGATTTCCAAACTGTCACAAGAGCACTGGAAACAATGAAAAACGTAGCTTCTTTGATCAACGAACGAAAACGAAAAGTAGAAAGCATCAACAAGATTGCCAAGTGGCAAAGTACGATCGAGGGGTGGGAGGTGAGTAAATAATACTGCTAAGGGGAGAGGGGTGAGCATAAGTCAGTTTGAGATCAGCTTCGGCATCAACGAGATTGCAAAGTACTACTTAGGGGAGAGGGGTGAGCACACGATCAACATCAGCATTATCGAGTTTGTTAAGTGGCAAAGTAGGATGTGGGGGTGATGGTGAGGGTGAGTAGACGGTGGTGCTTAGGAGAGGAGGCTGAGAAAAGGATGGTCTGCAAAAACGGATAAATGCTGATATAAAGTGGGACACACCAACCAATAGAGCGTTTGCAAGTGACGTCACGGCGGCCATATTGGTGTCCCAAAACAATAAAATGGCGGCCATCTTGGTGTCCGAAACGAATCCTATGGGACTTTAGCTCTATTCTTATTCAAACATTTCCTACTGTTTTAGCACTCAAAATGTCTCGTAATTTCTGAAATTCTCATGAATAAACTGGATCATAGTAAGCCTAGCTGGTGTTGTACCATTCCGTTTTTAGCCTTTTCATTTTATTTATTTTAAAAGTACTTTTTTCGTTTTCCTTCATGAAGGGTGAGGATGTGCTAGAGAAAAGCTCGGAGCTGATTCAGTCAGGAGATGTAATCAAGACGTCCAACGGAAGCTCTCAGGATCGCGTTATGTTCTTGTTTGACCATCAACTTGTGTATTGCAAAAAGGTATGTTTAGAAGACTTTTAACCCCTGGTAAAAGGTAGCCTCAAATCTTCCCAAATTGGAATATTGGGATAACTTATTAACACTTTGATCACAAGCAATTCGGCGTAAGTTTTTTAGTTTTGTAGTTTTTCATACGTGTTGGGAACAGCCATGTCGTTTTCACACTGCATCACGACAGCGCACGAAAGACAGCGCTGTCCGGGCGTCGTGAAGGTAACTTCCATGATTCCTGACCCTCAACCGTAAGGATGGTTATACACACGTGTGTTGGGTGGGTAGATTGAGGGCTGCCGTTTCCGCCTTGAAGTGTCTTAAAATGTCATTCTCAGTGGAATTGTAAAAGTGTCATACGAATTTGCGTTAGTCCTCTGTCGTTACTTTTTAGTAAAATGCCTCGAATCAAACGCAAAGTAGGAACGTAAAGGATTTTAAGTTTTATTAATGTGACCAATCATGTATATAATCATTTTTAATTTTTATGTATATAGAAACGTTTTTAATTAGTGTAGCAAGAAACACGACCCCACAAGCAAGATTTTTGCTTTAAAGGGATGGTTTCACGGTTCGGCGCATGTGCACAGATTAAAATGCTTTATTCCCTTTCTTACCAATTTTATCCGTTAAAAAGCCGTTCACATTTACTTCAATAATCACACACGATAATTGGTCCAAACAAAGCGAAGGATGAGCAAAAGTTACAGAACATTTTAACTAATAACACCGACAAAGTCAACACTGAATAAAACCTTTGACCCGAAGGATTTATTCTACGCTCTGGTGGCTTTCATGGCGCACATAGGTATGCATAATCATCTATTCAATCAGCTGACTGACCGCGACATTTTCACGGGCAAATTTCCCGCCAAAGTTATCTACTCGCTTCCGATTGGTCTAAACAATGAAATTGAATGGGTTACGTCATAGCTTGCACATGCGCCGAACCGTGAAACCCTCCTTTTAACTTTTATCGTGCATAAATAAAGAATGTAAAAAAAAAAATGCAGAATTTTTATTGGTACCGCAATTCGTTTTCTCCCACCCTCCCACCCTCCCACCCTCCCTCCCTCCCTCCCTCCCTCCCTCCCTCCCTCCCTCCCTCTCCTCACGGTTACATGAAACTAAACATAACAACAGGAGAATTACGGTAGATAACTTGCTAATAAAATTTCTTTTCTGACATTTAGGATATTTTAAAGAAAACTGGTCTGACGTATAAAGGAAGAATCGACATGGATGATTGCACTGTGATTTGGCTGAGAGATGGAGAAGGTAATACCAGCTTAATTCGTTTCTCTTTTTGTTCGTCTCAACTTTGGCATTTTTTTCGTTTTGAATACTTTCTCAAAGAACCAGTCCCAAAAGTTGAAAATTTGGAAATTCTTTTTATCTTACAATTAGACTTTTTGAGCATAGACAAATTCGGCTAACGCATTGTTGTACCCAATTCAAACCTTTTGGGATTAGAACTCTTTGTTCGTCATATTTCCATATCAATGAAGCATTGATATGGGAATTATATGGAAATATTGTGAACAAAGAATCTTATTCCCAGAAGGTTCGAATTGGGTACAACAATGCGTTTCCCGGATAAAGTCTTATGAAATGTGTTTGTGGTATTTTGCAGAAACTCTTGACAGATCTCCCCTTAATAACGCGTGGAAAATCTACAACTTCAAGAAAGAGAAGTGGTACATATTCTACACTAAAAAGGCGGCTGACAAGGAAAAGTGGATGAAAGCATTCAAGGAAGAGAGAAGGAGAGTCCGGGAAGATGCAAAAACAGGTAACGAACTGTTGCGTTTTTTTGTTTTAAACTTAAGGATCTCAAGCATCATGCAAGACGAAAATTTCACGTGATTCCTGGAGAATAGCGCAAATCTTAATCATATTTAAGCGATTTTTTTTCCAAGACACAAGGGAAGAACTATAATTACGTGGCCAAGTTTTAGTCACCAATATAGTAATCGTTAACAAAACTTGAGTATTATTTTAAGATTCCCTTTGATGCAAATATGCTTTGTTGCTAAAGTGATACTAAAAATTGGTGACATTGACCCTTCAAGGTCAATTGCCAAATAACTGACCGTTCTGCTACATTAGTCTTGCTCCAAGTCGCTCTCTTTTTCTCTCTTATGATAGGAATTGTTTTCGACCCTAGAGAACGAAATTCTTAAGTAACATAAGTGCGAAGGGCGCGCGAAATTTGTGCAAACGTGTTGTGGAGTGGAAAAGCGGCGCGCGAATTAGACCGCGAACAGTCCCATCGCTACTCCACTATCTTTGAAGAAAATTGAAATTAAAAGACTACTAGACTAAATTAAAAGACTACTATTCTAAGAGCGTATAGCACAGAAAGAGATTTAGTCGTAATTTTGGTTTTAGAGCCCGAACCAAAGTGCGCTTTTTCAGTAGAATCGAAAAGAACGATTTCGAGGAAGTCTGTTCTGCTATCTGTCTCACTCAACCTTATTTCATGTGTATTCCAGGTCTTATTATATCGCAAAATACCAGGAAGGCTGCCATGAGAGCGGCAAAAGCATCCGTCAAACACAAGAAAGTCAATGGTGAGTCGAGTTTGCTGTTTTAATATTCTTCGAATTCTACTCTTTAAGGCCCAGTTCAAACGTCGAACTTCACATGTGCCGAACCTAATGCAAATGAGCAAGAACAATAGATTTTTCTTATTTGCATTAGGTTCGGCACATGTGAAGTTCGACGTTTGAACCGGGCCTAATGCATCTTTCTACTCAGATATATAATGGGGCGAGATGTTGAAAAAATTCTGCAGGAAGGGGGGGGGGGGGGGGGGGGAGGAAAGGGGGAGAGGTTACGTAACCATATGAAGGACTTGGTCACCGTGAAGGCTAGTCGCGCCTCGTGTGTACCGACCTTTAAATGGGTAGTCCCGCACTTGTCCAGGCGATGTCTGTGATTCGCTAAGAAAACAATAGATTTGTCCCGCTGGGATAGGGATTAGGGATAGGGGCATTGCTCAAGTGATATCAACCTCGTTCCCAGGGTCTCTCATCTTGAGCTCCTGGAGCTCCAGGAGGCGGGAAGATGAGAGACCCTGGGAACGACGTTGCAAGTGATATATCAATTGTATCGTTCGCCAATCACAGACATCGTTTGGACAGCTGCGACCCCGCTCCTCTAAATCAAACACGGAAACGAAACATGCAAGACATAGATAAAACTGCTAGCCACTCGTAAATAACTAAAACTCCTTCAACAATTTTTTGAAATATTTGATGTATCGATTCGCAGGTAAGAAAGAGAAGCCGATACTGAAGTCACAGTCCACAGCAGAAATCAAACCCCCTCCTTCACCGACCCTTCGGCTACCCGCCCCAGTCTCCAGCGCAGATTTGAAAGAGGAAGATGAAGAAGAAAGAGATATAAATGGTTCCCCACTTAGCCCCAGATCTTCTGTTATCCGGAGAAGTTTTGGTTTACGAGGATCGAAAAATAAAAACAAAGAAAAGCGTAAGAGCTCGGTCTTTTAACGAAACAGACCAAGTAGACTATTCCCAAACTTCTCCCAGACTTCTCCCTGAGAAATTGCTGAGGGAGCTTAAGGACGAGCCAGTGCAGAGAAGGACAAGTACGAGACTCCGAGAATTTACTGAGCCCGCGGTTTTCGTGACGTATCCTGCTGGCGATGAGGTAACGTGGCTATTTCTGATTGGATAATCAGAGTCGAGAACTTCTCGGGTCCTTCAACGAGGATCGGCCGAAAACAACGTGTTGCCCAAACCGAAGACAACTTAACGAGCTGATGTGAATGCAAAAGTTGCAGATCGTAAATTTGTTCCAGAGAAATAAGATACTCTTGCCTTCTTCCGTTTGTTGCAAGACGACTGGAAAAAGCCTTTCAAAATTTCATCATTTCATTGACCATTAACTTAGCGAACTGTAACCTCGTTTTAGAAACGATTCTAGTAATAAATACCTCGTAACGTAAAGTACGTAAATGCAGGAAACATGGCAACGCAAAAGCCTGCAGTTTTAGGGTCGTTTTATCATCAATATATTTGATGTGTTTTGTTTTGTTTGGCTTTGATATAGTTCGGTTGCATGTAGCGTAACAAAGTTTCTTCATAAAAACAAATAGTTTCAGAATGCATTCCTGCACTGGAAGCTAAATAATCATCTCTCTATAGTATATACAGTATATCGTTTTTTTCAATATTTATATATAAATATATATTTTTTTGACAAGCAATATACTTAGGGGTCTTTGTTTTCACAAAGACTTTTATTGTTCCCGGAAATTTTCTTTAGTTTATAGTGAAATAATCATAAGAGGCTGTTTTACTACCACAAAGTTATTATATTAAATTATTTCAATGAGCTGAATGCGACGGTTTGTTTCCCAGTTTCCGAATTCTTTATCTTGAAAGTATGCGGACAAAACCTGAGGAAAGGAAAGTATTTTTCAATTGCATGTAAATACAATGAATCGAAAAGAATATGTAAAAGAAATTTTAAACCGTGTAAATTTTAATTAAACAACGTTTAAATATATTTACTGATGTACTGTTTCTAATTCTACGAAACATGTTTGAAAATAATGTTTATTACAACTTATTAAAGACGGAATTTAAGATTTTGTGCATTCTGGTCTTATAAATTTCGATCTTATTTTAATTATATTCTTTTTACTAGTCAGCGTTTACAATAGGCGACAAAAATAGTTGACGTACTGTACAACAAAAAACGGGTTTCCGTTCCATATTTATCGCTATCTCTTTCCATTCACTACACTCTGCCCCATCCAATGTCGTAGGATTGAAGAGACACACCTGACTAAACGATACACAACATTGTCTCGGGGGAGGGGGTTGGGAACAAGGGGGAGGGGGGGGGGGGGGGTGAGGGGGGGGAGGGGGTGAGGCTGAAATGCGTCTCGTCCCGAACAAAAAGGGATTCAAAATGACCATGTGTCAACAATATGTCCACTATTGTAGCTGCCGGGTTTGTTCGTATAAAAACGCGTTTTCAAATAAGAATAAATAAAATTAAGACGCGTACGTAAGAATGGGGGCTCCTGAGGCTAACATTGCAATGTAAACAGAATAGGAATTCGTACATATATTATAAGTAAGTGAACAAAGGGGCAGAGGTTAGTGGCTCTTTTAATAATTTTGATAAACATTTATGCCTTCTTGGTTACGTAATCATAAGCTCTGATTTGTCTGTAGGATGGTACTCGTCCTTGTATTTTTCATACAATTCTTTGACGTCCTCAATGTACCGCGAGTGGAGTTTATCAATAGTTTCCTGGGATGGATTTACGATCTTCTCCACGGGAATGGGTGAACCCACTGTGAAGATAAAATGAAGACAAAAAAATAGATATATATATTAGCTTATTATTATGATTAACAGCTAAGTTTAAAGTAATGTGCAATGATTGCAATACATTGTCATCCATTCGCGTCTCTTTTTGTTATTTTTTACATTCTCTTTTGTACCTTAACTCTTAAATTGTTCTCTGATTTCCTGTTTTGATTAAGAGCTCAGCTAGATGCAAGGCGCGAACTCAACAACAACAAACAACAACAATAATATTTCACATCTTCCAATTACAACAGTAGATACAATTTCAGTTAATTAATTAAAGTAAGAAATAGAGATACTTGCCCACGGCTAATAGCATAAAAAGCTAATCGAGGCGGGGAAAGATGAATACAAACTTAGGTTAATAAAAGAAAAGAAAAGAAAAGAAAAGGTTACCTAAACTAAAGGACACACAAAAAAATACAATAAGTGCAAAATCTAAAATATATATAATGCAGTCAACTCTCTCTTAATGGACACCTCTATAAGACGGATAACGGACAATTTGAAACTGTCAACGAACACTTGAGAAGTGCTTTTTAGTTAATATATTATAAAACGGAAATGTAGGTGCTGAATATGAACCAACGAGTCCACTTTTCTAATATTATTGTTGTTCCAGTTTGTAGGTTTTGCTTAAGTGAACGACTATAAACAGACTTAAAACAGACTTGTATCCATTGTACATAGGTCAATTTAGCTTGATTATCTCAGAATTACTGGTGTCACGTTACCTCGACTCTCTATAAGTCGGACACCTCTCTAAGACGGACAGTTGTGGCCGGTCCCGACGGTGTCCGTCTTAGAGAGGGTAGTTGACTGTACAGCAAATAATTACGCTTCCCAAGGTCTATGATAATTTGCTGAAGCAAACGTTGATCAGATGAGAGACTTCAATATAGTCATTCTCAAGTTCTAAGGTATCAAAAGGTATTTGTTTAATCTTATTTCGAAGATTGGGTTTACTAAGAGATTTAACTGAATGAGGGATAGATAAATATAGCTCAAAGCAGACGTTGGTTGTTACACTGACATTTCATGCGAGATATTTAGTTTTCGTAACTCTTAGTTATGGTCGCCCGACAGCAGAAATGAAAAAAGAAATTTTTCTTACCAACAACGAAGATTGGAGATCGTTTAGGAAGATACCAGGAAATTCCCCAACAGTAAAAACAGCCACAGTGTGTTTTTGAATAAAGCCAGCGTCGAAACCGCGAGAAACGTGAGTTATATCCCCCACCTATTAAAGGAAACAGGTTGTTCTGTCCAAAGGCAAACACTGGTACCAGATCGCATCTATAACAAGACGGCAAAGACTATGAAAAAAATGCTAAGTAAGGCGAGATTCAGAATGTTAGGCAAGTTTTACACTAGACAACGCTGCGCGTCTCGCAATTTTGTTGCGATACAAGCTGCATGAAAAATTACTAACCGCCGCTGCGACGGACATTTTACTTGCGGGAAGTAAAACTCGGTTTTACTTTACATAATGATTACGGAAATGCTGCAAGGATATTTTGAAACGTGCTCCTACAACTTGTGTCGCAACGATTTGTGTTATCAATCAATTAATCGTTCCTCTGCTGCGGTCACCGTCGAGTGTAAGGCAAGTTCCAAGTTAAGAATCATTGCCGGCGTGTGGCATCCTTCAGGCAAGTTGTCTTGCAATGCCGCAATTAATGCACAGTTTCAGTCGTTGGGAGTAAAGTTGCATGAAACAATGCCTAGTGTTAGGCAGTGTTAACTGGATTCGAAGTTGTTGCTAGTCAGAATTGAGCAATTGAGACCTGAGATTCAGTTTCGCTTCCTTGTGGGCAAAAGCGCTGGCTAACCAAACGATATGAAGGAGAATTTGGTCCATGACGTCACCATCGCTAGTATCGATCATCAACCAGAATTGACGTGTAAACGGGAAAAATAATATATATACATAGCCCAAGCCTAACAGCGTCGCACTTTGAACAAGCTTAACTAAGGTGAAACTTAACTAAGGTGAAAGGTTGGAAGCACAAGAATTAAGATTGACGAACGGGCTATTTTCAGTTTTAGCAATTCTCAAAAACAGTATTACGCGACCGTCTGCACAGTACAGTTTTATAGACCGTACAAAAGTTCACAAAAACAACTTTTCTCTGTCTAGAATAACTAGTACCACTAGTTTCCGAATAAAATACAGTTTAGTAAAGAAGTATTTTTCGTTTGTCTCACGATGTAGTCACTTCCGATGTGGATCGCGACGTTTCGACTGCATACTGCTAGTCTTCTTCAGGCGATGGGGTCGACTGGTTACGCGTCACCTTATGATGCACGATGCTCTGCTGTGATTGGTTGGTTTTCAACAGCTGTGACTGGTGCATTTTTTATCCTCGTTGTTTCGGCGAATTGTTCCCTCGGCGGTCCGTAGTCGTACGGCTCTCCTGTTGTTGTGTTTCTTGATCGTGGGCATCCATGCTTCTGGAATTTCTATTCCACTGTCCCTGTTGATGTTGTTAGGGTTAAGTCTTATGTGGATCGCCTCTTTGACCCTGCGTGTGTACCAATGGGTTATACTGGAAGTATGTGGATCTCAATACGAAAGTCAGGAGGTCAGCGATCTGAGCAGGCGTTAGCGTCGTACGGTCTGCAAGGGTAGGGTCGTTCTCCAGTTTCTGTAGTGTGGCTTGTACGGCGGCTTCGATAGGAACGTTGGTAAACAGCGACTCTACGTCGAAAGACACCATGATCTCGTTGTCTAGGATCGTCTCACTGTTGATGGTGGATACGAAGTGAGCTGAATTGGTCACCGTGAACTCTGAGTTACCTGTTAAAGGAGACAAGATATCAGCTAAGTAGGCGGATAAATCATATGCAAAGGTGTTAATGCATGACACAATAGGTCTTAAGGGTACGTCGGCCTTGTGGATCTTCGGTGAACCGTAGATTCTACAGAAACTGGAGAACGACCCTACCCTTGCAGACCGTACGACGCTAACGCCTGCTCAGATCGCTGACCTCCTGACTTTCGTATTGAGATCCACATACTTCCAGTATAACGGATCAATTTACGAACAACAAGAAGGCGCAGCCATGGGGAGTCCGGTTTCCGCTGTTATTGCCAACCTCTACATGGAGAGCTTCGAGGAACAAGCAATAACTACATCATCTTACAAGCCTAGAATCTGGAAACGCTACGTAGACGACACCTTCACCATTCTAGATCGCGTAATCGTCGATAGCTTCTTACAGCATCTAAACGACCAGGAGCCTTCCATCCGTTTCACCATGGAGACAGAGAATGACAACAAACTCGCCTTCCTCGACACCGCAGTTTCAAGAGAACCCGACGGCCGCCTCACCACCAGCGTATACAGGAAGCCTACACACACTGATCAATACTTAGCGTATGATTCACACCACCCGCAATCAGTAAAACGCGGTATTGTCAAGTGTCTTTACGAGCGCGCCAAACGTCTCGTAACGAAACCCTCTGTTATCTCCAAGGAGAAAAAAAACATCTGTCATCTGTTCTTGTTTCTAATGGTTATCCTTTTTTCTTTCTTGCAGAAACTTACCAAGACCAGAAAACCCAACACCAGTGCTGAGCCCACGACCGAGTTCAAATCTACTGCGGTTTTTACCTTATGTCAAAGGTCTGTCCGAACAACTTCGCCGCTGCCTACAACAACAAGGCGTACGCGCTGTTTTCAAGTCGGAGACTACACTTAGATCACACCTAGTTCGGCCTAAAGACGCTGTTGACCCGACTAAACAAGATGGCGTGGTTTACAGAATTCCCTGTGAATGCGGTAAAGTTTATATCAGCGAGACTGGAAGACCTATGCAAGACAGAATAAAAGAGCATGACCGAGACATCCGATTCGCCCGTACCCAGACCTCCGCCGTTTCAGAGAACGCCACAACACCGGACACCACCCGCTTTGGAATGAAGTAAAGTTTATTGATCGTGATCCTCATTGGTACACACGCAGGGTCAAAGAGGCGATCCACATAAGACTTAACCCTAACAACATCAACAGGGACAGTGGAATAGAAATTCCAGAAGCATGGATGCCCAAGATCAAGAAACACAACAACAGGAGAGCCGTACGACTACGGACCGCCGAGGGAACAATTCGCCGAAACAACGAGGATAAAAAATGCACCAGTCACAGCTGTTGAAAACCAACCAATCACAGCAGAGCATCGTGCTTCATAAGGTGACGCGTAACCAGTCGACCCCATCGCCTGAAGAAGACTAGCAGTATGCAGTCGAAACGTCGCGATCCACATCGGAAGTGACTACATCGTGAGACAAACGAAAAATACTTCTTTACTAACGTGTTCACCACGATGAACAACAACAACCCTTATTATGATAAAATACAGTTTATGTTTGTCAAAAATTGCCCGAGAAACTAATTTGAAAATCAACAATTGCAAAAATGCACAAACATATTTACATAACGCGATGCGAGTGAAGATAGAACTGTACTATAAAATCAAAGTCTTGTTTTGTTTACATAAAATCGCTTTTCAATCTATCTAATGAATGAACAAACACATAAAAATGGACAACACAATCTTCTTTCGAAAAAATTTATTCAAATCTCCATTAGTTTACGTTTAAAAGCAAAACGCGTACCATTTAATTATAGCTCATCGAGTTTAAGCTTTCTTCGATGAAATTCAAGAGATCGATACAACTGAATTTAAGCACGTTTTAAAATCAATTCTCCAAAACTAACAATAACGCTAATAAAAAGTCACTCACAGATTGATATCAACATAAATTCTCATCGAAAACTGTAATCTGTTTTACCTTTAAGTCCCTCCACTGGAAAATTTGGACCATTTACAGACTTCATAAAATGTATATAAATTTTGAATTTACAGACTTGGTACTATCTCCTGTTGAAAACAAAATCTCTGTAAATTCGTTTGACAGACATTTTATATAGTTTTGTTGTCATGTTCTTTATAAAATGTTTGTAAAATATTTATAAATTATAGGAGCTGTAATGAGAGGAAAGACTTACAATTTACAGACTTTATAAAATCTACCAACAATATTTGTAAATCTTCTATTTACAAAGATTTAATAACGCCTAGTTTTCTAATATAAAATGTCGTAAATGGCACTGCGTAATTTTAATTTTAATTCAGTTACCAAATCTCTGTAAATTAATGTGGTCCCCAAGGGGAACATCTAATGACAAACGAGGAATTATAAAATCTCTGTAAATTGACACAAACAAACATAATCTTTCTCCGAATCGTCTTTATAGAATTTTTAAAGCTATATCCAGTGTTCACTCACATAATCTAAGAAATTCAAAATACAGCCTTTTCGTTCCTAGACCGAGTACTGAAGCAGGCAAACGAAGTTTGCAATAGCGCGGTTCTGTTCTCTGGAACAGCTTGCCTTTGAGCGCTAAGATGTAGCTCACTCTTAGCTCTTTTAAATCATGCATTTCCTTTTATCTAATTTAATGATAGTTAATAAAGGATACTTTTTATAGTTTTTAGTATAATCCCGTATAGATAATGAATTTAGTTAGACAATTTAATTGAGTTACGTTATTAATCTGTTGCTGATTAAGGCTCGACGGAAGAACATGTATTATGAATTGACACCGCGTACGATAAATAAAGTTTACCTACCTAACTGCGCATTATAAAATCGCTGTAAATTGACGCAAACGGAGCATCATAGAATCTCTGTAAATTGACGCAAACGGGGCATTATAAAATCTCTGTAAATTGACGCAAATGGGGCATTATAAAATCTCTGTAAATGGACGCAAACAGGGCATTATAAAATCTCTGTAAATTAACGCAAACAGGGCACTATAAAATCTCTGTAAATTGACGCAAACGGGGCATTATGAAATCTCTGTAAATTGACGCAAACGGGGCATCATAAAAACTCTGTAAATTGACGCAAACGGGGCATTATGAAATCTCTGTAAATTGACGCAAACGGGGCATCATAAAAACTCTGTAAATTGACGCAAACGGGGCACTATAAATTCTCTGTAAATTGACGCAAACGGGGCATTATGAAATCTCTGTAAATTGACGCAAACGGGGCATCACAAAATCTCTGTAAATTAACGCAAATGAGTACAACCGACTATTTTTTTTTGTAAAGTAGGCATTGTACTGCTCGATATTTTGAGTTAGTGTACTTAAAATTTGACTTAAATATTTAATCCAACATAAGTGAGTTGAAACAACTTCTTAGGGACTGTGCAATAATTATCAGGTGGGGGGGGTTGGAAAATGGGCTTCAAGTAGGAAAATATTACGTAATACCCCCTTCTAAAGGAGCGAATTTAGTTATTGCCCCCCCCCCCTCTGATCAGTCAGAAATTTTTTATGATCCCCCCTCTTCACACACCTTTTATATACAATTACCCAACATTTTCTTCATATACACCTACCTGTTATTGCTACGAGGTAATGTTTGTTCAAGACGTGGATATACAGCAATGCTACATGTTAACGTGTTGGACATCCGTATCTGGAACAAACATGACCTCCAAGCAGTGTTCAACAAAGCTATCCGATTCCACTTCTGAATCACTTGATTGCGAATCCGAGTTGCTTGCACTGGAACTAATTTTCTCGTGGGATGCAAGAATGATCACCACGAACGTACTGGAGAACTCGTTCAACCAGTGCCACTTTACCTCCACTGATCTTAAGACCATGCTGGTTGAGGTGCATCTTCAATCTGTTGCAATATGATTATCTATGTTGTAGTGAAATTATGATTTTGGTGCAATTATTATTTTGTGTGCAGTGGTTCAAATTTATTTTGAACCAGTGCAAAATATTTGAACTGGAACAAAATATTTTCACCATGCAAGGCAAAATATTTGCACTGACGTTTACTATATTCTACTGTTCAAATGTTGTGGACAATTCAAATTTAAAAAGCCAGAAACTCTTTATCACAATATTCATCTCTATATTATAGAGATAGAGAAGAATAGATAATCGTATTGCCACAGATTGCAGTTCAGCCACAGAACAGATCATCAAGCCTTTCAGTGTGAACTATGAACACTTGAAACAAAATGTTTAGCCCCCTCCTCTTGAGTGACTTATTTTACTTTGAGTCCCCCCTTTCCTTGCTTTGATATTACTTTATGCCACCCCCCCCCCCCCTCTGGTATTCCAACCCCTTCCTGATAATTATTGCGCAGTCCCTTATCAGAAATTATTTTGAGAAAATCAAGTGGAAGTCACCTTTTACTGCTTTTACTCAAACATACGATTAAAAACTAGTCACCGCAGTGAGTAAGTGCTTCTCACTCAAATTCAAAATATGAGTTAATTCTTAACCCAATAAAGTGAGTTGAAACAACTCTTTATTTTGAGTGAACTTAGTGTAACAGTCCGACATCGACTCAAACGTGAGCAAAAGCACACACATAAGAGATTGCCGCTTCCGTCGCGAACGAGAGCGAGAAAAAACGTATCATTCAAAGAAAAAAAAAAAAAAAATATATATATATATATATATATATATATATATATATATATATATATATTTCAAAATACAAGACACAGCTTAGTTCAACGGCGGTATTACTGTTGTATAAGATATTGTCTCATGTACCATTTGGATCACAAATCTTTACTTCACATGTCAATGAAAAAAGTGAAAACCGATGAGGAGCACACACTGGCTGACACAGCATTTTAATATTTTAGCCTTTACTAAACAGCTCTTGAAAGAGGTGTTTTTAAAGCCTGGATTTACCTGGAACGGAAATAGGAATAATTCCGAAGAACGAGAGATTCAAAAGAAATACATTTTAAAGCCTATTATAATAATGGTGAATCAGAAATAAATAAATCAACAACAACAACAACAACAACTTTATTTAGTATTACCATTTCTATACATGGTGTTACCTAAATCAAAGGCAATCATCAAAGCAATTTTCCGCTGGGGCCGCTCGGCCGGGAGGTCTTGGGTGCGAATTGATCATGCGCAAGAGAGTCATTCCCGGCGGGCAGTTTGTGGCGCTTATTTCAACGACTTTACTGCTCGCTTTCAGCGCTCTAAACTTCACTTGATTTGAAAAGACAACTTGTGTTTTGAGCCTTTTTCTCGTTCCACGTTCTCTGAATAAGCTACATGCAATGTTTTTACAACATATCAACGATCGCTATGCATACGATTGCTTCCAACCTACATGCATCGTCAAGTCAAGTTAATTTTTTCGCCGTGTTGGCTAGTTCTTTTATGCTACACCAATTCAAGCGCTTCATTCTTGCTGCCCTTGTGATTCCAAAGGTAAGTAAGCTTCGTTAACAATGTAAACCAGTTTAAATATTATTTTTGGCTACCTGTACTGAAGATTTTATGCGAATTTCAGGGTTTTGTCTTGGTGACTGTACGGGCGCGCTTACAGTCTTTACAAGGGATTTCACGTTGTGTTTTGTTTAGTCTTTTGTTTTTGTCCTTATGTATCGGTACACCAGGACAGAACCAATTTCAGCCTGCTCATTTGAATAAATAAGCTTATAAGAAACTAAACCTTGAATTTTAATATATCTGTCAATCTTGCAATTCTGTTCAAGTGATGTTGATTGGGACGTTCCAAAAATTTTCCGCACCCCCTGGTGGAGGGGCTGATTCCGACAGGGCTTGGATCTCGTTAAAACAGATTCCGAAAGGTCCAAAATTCTATTTTAACGATTCCTGTAGGGCTACCTTGTAAAATTTTCACTTTCCGAAGGGCTCGTTCCCGATATAGCAATTGATATTTCCTATTTCCTATTGATATTTCCTATATATTTTTTTACAAAAAAAAGTAGCATTGGCAAAAGCAGATTCCAACAGGCAAAAGTTTCTCATTTTTGCGATTCCGATGGGTTCCTTTCATTTAATTGCAGATTCTGACCCTACCATAAAAGCAAAATTTGAAGATTCCGACAGGGCAAATTTGACCGTACCAAAATATCCCCTCCGTAGGGGGGGGTGCGGAAAATTTTTGGAACGTCCCATTTTTAACATAAAATACATATACAGTATTATTTTCTTCTTATTTGCTGGGGCCTTTGGCCGTCCATGCTTAGGAAACCATACTGTAGGTCATAAGACCACTGACTTGTTAATTATTGGAGGTAAAACCTTTGGAAAATGTGAACATTGCTTAGTTAATCAGTACCCGGCAAAAATGACAGTAGTCAGTTCAGGGACGTATACAAAACATGGACCTCTGTCAGTATAAAGGATGGACTGTGGACTGGGGACAGGGTATAAAACACAGTCTTCAGTTTAAATAAATTAATGGTATTCAACATCAAGTAGCAATGTCAAGACACAAGTAGAACAAGAAGGACTGGACCAAGTCCCAAGCTACACTGTACTATAATTATGGGATACAGACAATCCTGTGTGCTTTTCTTTTGGATTTGTTGTGCATGTGCTGTTAAAAAAATACTGATTACAGTGTAGGCCTGCTGGAGTATAAACAAACATGTGCGCAAGCAACCATACTGATGAATAGTGTCGGAACAAGATAAAGATTGGTTTTGTTTGTTATTATTTCTAGATGCTTTGTGGATACTCGCACAGAGCAGTGTTTAAAGTTTGAATTGAATGAACCTCACCTTCCACGTTCCCTCCCCCTTCCCTCACCGAGAACTCAAAATGAAAACACTGCTCTTTGCGAGTATCCACGAAGCACCTACATGTAGAAACAATGAAAACAATCAGTATGGTGGCTTTGGCATGTGTTTGTTTACATTTGTATACTCCACTAGACTTTTGTTTTATCCATGTTCCAAAAGACAAGCACATGGGATTGTCTGCATCCCATAATACGTGTAATAGCACACACTGTAGCGTGGGACTTGACCCAGTCCTCGTTCTATATGTGTCAAATGAACTCTGTGGGGAGAGCACTAAAACTTCACATGCTCCTGCCCCAACAGTACCAGCCAAGAATCGGACTGCATACATTGTATAAAATGCAATGTTGGCAAAAGCGTAAAATAGTAGGAAGTTAAATATTGATGTTGAATGCCATAATTTATTTCAACTTAAGACTGTGTTTTATACCCTGTCCTCAGTCCACAGTCCATCCTTTAGACTGACAGAAAAATTTGGGAAAAGAAAATTAAAATTGACAAAAATAAGGGGTTGTCCATCAGGTGGTCCATGGACTGGGTCCACAGGGGTGGTCCATAGACCCGGTCCATGTTTTGTAAATGTCCTCATTTCAGTGTATTTTTTAGTGTGATTATAATGGACGTATCTGTAGTTCACAAACATCATATTGGATAGCTCTTTGTAAAGAGAAAGGCCCACCAGAAAAGAAGGCAATTTTAATTTGTTGTTGTAGGTACATGTACATATGTTGATTGATCATGTAGGTGTTGCACTTCACTTATTTTTTTTTTCTTTAGTCTGTGTGACATACATGTAATGTTTGCTAATGAGGATAAAACAAAAATAGAATCAAGGATAGTTTTAAGCACAGCATATATGTACAGTTGTAGCCATCGTGTGGGTAAATAGCATCATTATGAAAATAACTACATGTATTTTTACTTAACAATGGACTGTACAGCCTTACAAGGCTGTAAGGCTGTGCTCTAAATCTACATTATTGGTACCAGCTTATATGTTTTGTGAAAAGCTACATGTTTGTACACTTTCTGATCACCCAAGGTCAAAAGTGACATGCTATGGGCCACTGTGTTGCTAGAGCACAGCCCAAAATTGCAAAATTGTACCATGTATGAAAACAAAAACAAACGACCGCAAAGCCGAATGGGTGATACTGGGCCTTTAACCCAGAGTAGACTTTAAACTATGCAGGAGTTGCGTCACTCTTTGTTGTGTAAATACATGTACATGTACAGGACCATAATTTGCACTAGTCTAAAGCCTTGCATGTATAATTATGATAGACATTGAATATAAAGCAGTTGGTTTCAAATGAAACTGTGATAATGAATTGTGGGGAGTGAAACAAAACGTTAGTGTTATCAGTCATGTTGATAAAGTAAATTGCTACCATAAAAGAATAAAGAAGGTATTTTTTAAGTGTTAGCCCTCAAAACATCAGCCTTAATTTACTTTATCAACAATTCAGTTGATCAAACTAATCCACGCGTAAACAATGAAACAACTGACATTATTCTTCTAACAATATTTTTTTCTAATTACAAAACAGAACAACAGGGTACACTGTAGAAGATACATGTACATGTACATGTAGTGATGATTGCAGTGACACTTTGCATGACAACACTCAAGTACAGTGTAAGTATGTTGTTATGAAGAATTAAACCCTGAATAAATAACTACATTGTACATTATTACCAGCAGAAACACTGGGAAACTAACACACTTTAAAGAAAGTAAAACAGGAAAACTCATTTATAAATTTTTGAGAGCTTGAGCATTTGCACTCACTTGTGGAAACTTTTTGTCACTGACTTGCTGATATTTGAAGTCCTGGGTCAATCAGTTTTTACTTCCCAAGTTGTTCAAGTGTTAACTTGACCCTTGCAGTGCCTCTTTGCACATTAGGAGTAAATGAGTACTGCCACATTACCAGACAACATGCAGAGTCTTATTTGTGATACAGCATTCCAATCAGAGGAGTAACAGCATATTAATTTCTAGAGTTTGCAGAATTCCTCAGATTAATTCCTTGTGAAAACACTTACTGCCAGTCAAAAATGTTATTTTTCTGGTTCATAATTTATAGACTGAGGACAAAACCAAGGATAACAAACAACCTGATGCTGTTGAAACAGAATCTAGTAAGTTAACACATTTATAATGGGATTGATATTTGTGGTGATTAGATACAGGGAATTCAGGTTGAGGGTTTCCATGCGTTTGTTGAAAAAGCTGATTTATCGTATTGCAAGGTAACCCGTTACCAGGCAGGTTGTAAAACAAGAGTGGTGGCTCTTCAAGGCTGTGCTCTGAGAAAGTTTGCACGGGACCGAAAGCTCTGAACCTGTGAAAACCAGGGTGCCCAGCATTATGAGTTTTACAAATATGCAAAAACATAGATTTCCTGGTTGCCTCAGGGCAAAAGTAAGTTGCCAGGAAACACCAGGCACTGCTAGAGCAAAGCCCTGATCTTGTATATAACAAAACCTTAAGTTTTCGACCTACAGTGTGTACAGTGTAGGTCATGTGTGAGATTAGTTGGTTTGATGGAGGTCTCCAACTCATTGTTTAAATTATAAAAAAATACATTCTGACTTGCATGCATTATTTTGTTTCCTTTCAGATTTCACTATCCTATGCATCAATTACTGCATTGTTTTTTTTCTGAAGGCCAAGAAACTTAGTGATGTAAAGTAATGAATTTATATGTATGACAAAATACAATCTCATATGGAAATGTTACATGTTAGGCTTAAGTAAACATTAATGTTACAGTTTATTACATGTGATTATTTATTTAGAATCCAATCAAGATAAGTAAATATTACATTGAGAATTTATTTTAAAAATGCTATACAGTATTGTAGTGCTATTTTCGTGAAAGTACAAACGATGAATTTAATGTCCTATTTAATGTCTTTAATTTTTTTTATAGAATTTCCCATGTATCAGACCATTATGTGTGTTGTATTTTAGGTTTTCGACAGCATTTAGGTTTTATTTATCAGAATTTTTATACGTTTTTATTAAATTATAGAGACTTAGAGAACAAAATTAGTATAAAGAATTATTAGATTTACCTTCTAAAACAATCATTATTTGGAGTCGGAGATAGGATTTTTATGCATTCTCTCTGAGATTGTCTTTAATTGGTTTCTTTGGGTAGCTTGCACGTAATCGTATATCAAGATTTAACATATTGAAATATATCTTAATGAACACCTTCATGTAACTTTGTTGAAATTTGATTGTACTGGACTGGCGCACGCTACTGGTGTACACGAGCGTAACACCGTGCTTATGCACCAATTCACGTTCTGTGAAAGGCACGGATTTCACGCAAAAGCACACGAGAAAAAAAAAAACATAAAAGGAACAAGTTAGGCACAGGTTCGGCACGTTTTACAGAATGCTTAGGCACAGCTTAGGCACAGTTTACGCCCATTTAGGCACGTTTTTCGGTAACGTTATATTTAACTCGTCCGAAGGTAAGCCGTACGAAAATTCTCGGCGAGTGACCAACCAGATTCAGTCCGTAAAAAATATGGTTATCAGCGAGAATCGAAAGTGACAAGTCATAAAAATAATTCGGCTGACACGAGCAAGACAAACAAACGAGAATTGAGCGAGAACAGCAAGACATAATAATAATAATAAAACATGATAAATGTGACCTTCCACGGGAAAACGTACACTAAACAGTTATCTGTTAAACGGCCTAAAAGCGTTTGATCGCAGTTCGGAAACTGCGTTAAAATGGTTTAGGAAAGCATTAGAAGCGTTGGAAAACCGTTCGAATTTTCATCCATGCCGTTTGAAGCGTTTATAAAAAAAGCGTACAAAACTTTTTTCCAGGCCGTTGACGCGTTGAAAGCGTTAGGGAAGTCGTTCAAATTATTCGTTCGGTCCACAGAGTTTAATACTTTACAAAAGTCGTTTGAACAAAACATTTAAACAGCAGTTTTAAGGCTTACCTTCTCTGTAGTTTGATTTGACTTCTTCGTTCTTTGTTCTCGTGAATATTCGACAAAATATCGCCGACATTTCGAGAGTACTTTCGCATCGTTCTCATGATACCTCGCACGAAAATTCGCAAAGCAAATTAAAAAAAAGAAGCGAATTTTTAGAAATTTCGCTGAAACGAAACGAAACACGGGTGAACTTTCCTGCCGAAAATACAAAGTGTTGCAGCGCCAGTTCGCTTAAACAAAGATTGTTTGGTATAAAATTCGTCGTGAACTTAAATATTTGAAGAAAACGTGATATAAATCTATCTTTCTGTTTTAACAATTCGAAATTAGCGTTGTTTTCCGCTTTGTAATCTTGTTACTCAACTGGTGCACTGATTCTTTTTGGAGACAGATCCTTTTGTCAATAAACACGCAAATCTCTCCGCGCTGAAATGTGATCTGCACAGTTTTGACATCAGGTTATGCTAATTTATTGCTGAAATTTGACCAACTTGTGAAAACACCAGACAGCTCATCCGATGAATAAAATGACCCATTCCGTTTTATAGATCCAAATCGAATGATAAAACTCCAAAACGTCAATTTGTTCGAACAACTTTTTGAATGTTTGGCAGTATTTATCCAAAGCCGCTGACCGAATGCTCAGAAACTACATCTGTATTAAATACAAGTACTATTCTACATCTCTAAACGGCTGGCAAAGCGGCAGTGCGGGAAGAATACAAGTAAACACGATTACTGATTTCCCGCCGTCGCTTTCACTTGGAGAAAAAATAATTCGTTGCATGAGAACAATCTTGCAATTTATCGTCATAACAATGTGTGACCAAAAAGCGCTGTGACACGAGCAAGATGAAAATAATGTTTCCCGGGAATATTTACATAACGCCGTTCAAAGGCACAATTTAGGCCCGAATTAAGGCACAATTTAGGCACAACTTAGGCACAGCTTAGGCACTGCTTAGGCATGAAAAAAGCTAGACATGCACACTTCATGCACAACTTGGGCACACTTTATGCACAACTTGTTCGTGCCAAGGCACACTGTAGAATCCGTAATTCGATCCAACGTACAACGAAACGTATTTTTATGTAAAATAAACGCTGTCTAACCGTGAAAATTGGATTGTAGTTTGAGAATGGATTTTCCAAATTGAAAATTGTTACCCCAGGAAATAAGCTGAACTTATGAGCACTTCAAAAGTCTTTTTGTTTTTTAACATAAGAAACGGAGCTAAAACCAAATCGATTTTGAAAATTTTCGACCAGGCTGTTTTTGTAGGTACGTAATATTAGGTTACCTTGCTGCAAATTGCAATAAATTTGTTATTTTTCGATCATTTAAAGTCATTCTTAAAATACATAATGCTCATTAGCTATTAACTTTAATTGCAAAAGAAAAAATGCCTACATATCATCAAAGCGGAGAAATTATGAATTGTGCAGGTTAGACTGTAAATGTTACGCGTAGTGTCCAAAATGGCCTCATTTTTGGTGACTATTGTAAAATTTTCTTTTATTCAACCCTATATGCAAAACTAAAATTGTTCACAGAGAAGACATTTATGAACTTTATTTTTTTTTAACAAATCTTAACCTAAACTGAATTTTAATAATTTCAGAAGAGCTAAATTAAGTGTGAATTTTAGCCATGTACACCAGTAGCGTGCGCCAGGCCCTTGGCCCAATATTGTATTCAGAGCCCAACTTCATTGGCCCAATATTAATGCAGCGAGAGACCTCTACATCATTGGCCCAATATTAATGTAGCCAGAGCCCTACATTATTGGCCCAATATTAATATAGCCAGAGCCCAACTTCATTGGTCCAATATTAATGCAGCGAGAGGCCTACATCATTGGCCCAATATTAATGAAGCCAGAGCCCAACATCATTGGCCCAATATTAATGAAGCCAGAGCCCAACATCATTGACCCAATATTAATGCAGCGAGAGGCCTACATCATTGGCCCAATATTAATGTAGCCAGGGCCCTACATCATTGGCCCAATATTAATATAGCCAGAGCCCAACTTCATTGACCCAATATTAATGTAGCCAGAGCCCAACATCATTCGCCGAATATTAATATAGCCAGAGCGCAACTTCATTGGCCCAATATTAATGCAGCCAGAGCCCTACATCATTGGCCCAATATTAATGTAGCCAGGGCCCTACATCATTGGCCCAATATTAATATAGCCAGAGCCCTACATCATTGGCCCAATATTAATATAGCCAGAGCGCAACTTCATTGGCCCAACATTAATGTAGCCAGAGCCCTACTTCATTGGCCCAATATTAACATAGCCAGAGCCCAACTTCATTGACCCAATATTAATGTAGCCAGAGCCCAACATCATTGGCCCAATATTAATATAGCCAGAACGCAACTTCATTGGCCCAATATTAATGCAGCCAGAGCCCTACATCATTGGTCCAATATTAATGTAGCCAGAGTCCAGCTTTATTGGCCCAATATTCAGTAGCCTGTGAACAGGCTCTCTGGTGGGATATAGGGCAAAAAAAAAAAAAACGGCGCACGGGGAGGGGGTGGGTGAAAGGAAAAGGGAGGGGGAGAGCCTGTCGACAAATTATTGAGGCCGACATTCCGCCCCTCTGTAATTAACCTGTCGATTATTTGTCAACAAGATCATTATCAGTGGTTGGTTGCACTGGAATGTAAATAGTCGCGCACGTGAAAATGAAAAGTCGCGGGAACGAATAATCACGGCATGAGAAATTTAACGATCCTCACACTTTCAAAGCGATAACAAACTTTAGCCGATTATATTTATCTTGCAACAAAAGAGAGCCAGAGAAACCGCAATGTATGCCAATTAGAGCTAGCACCAAACAACGGCATAAAGAAATATAATTCTAACGGCTCTGTACAGCATTAAATCCTCCTATCAATTTGAGAGATATTCCGCCGAGATCAAAAGATCAATATCATCGAAGAGAACAAATTCATAACTGTGATCTAAAGGCGCATTTCTCTCTTTAATCTTACTAGGAAAGCTTTATGCTTTTTAAATACTTTTTAGCGATGAGTGATACTAGTTTTTAGCCTGTCTATTTTTATAGAGAGTCGCTTAAAGACATGTTTGAAGGCTTAAAAACAACAGGAGACGTGTAGGTCTGTCTACCCCATTTATAACCATACGCGTAGTCTTTCTCAGCTTCTTCTTCCCCTTAACCAATAGCAAATGCTTTGAGTCCCAAACGTGTCATCTCCTCGACTTGATCCTTCATAATGGAAACTAGTGGCGTTACAACAATAACGGTCGTTCTTTCCAACTTCACCACAGCTCTTTCAGGACACGACGGAGAATTTCAAAGATTAAACTTTTTTCAAATCCAGTCGGAAGAATGCCAAATACAACATGTTTCTCCGCTAAAGACTTCAAGCAGCGTTTCTGCTCTTCTTTTAAACCTGTAATATGAGGGAAATCCCTCAGAGAATCGCCCATGCTTTTTTAATCTGATCGATTGAGAACCGGCCGTCAAACATGTTTCTATTTTGCGGTGCGATATGCAAATTTTGATCACATGTCGGCGCGCGGATATCAAAATGACCCCAAACTTGTCAACAGAATGTGTCAACAGTCGCCGATCTGACCAATCAGCGTTTGCACTAGAATCTAGTGCACAGTTGGTGATCTGGAACGGCGGCATCAATGGTTTGTCTACAGGCCTCCCCGCCTCTTCCCCTCTCCCCAGTTTTCCCGCGGCTCGCTTCGCTCGCCGACTTTTCTTTTCGCCGCTATCTCCTTTCGTCGTAACCCCACAAGGAGGCCTGTTCACAGGCTAAATATTCAGGTAGCCAGAGCCCTACATCATTGGCCCAATATTAATGTAGCCAGAGCTTACATCGTTGGCCCAATATTAATGTAGCCAGAACCCTACAGCATTGGGCCTGGCGCACGCAACTTGTGTACACGAGCGTAATACCGTGCTTATGCACCAAAAGGCACGGATTTCACGCGAAAGCACACGAGAAAAAAAACAAAAGGCACAGACTAGGCACAGGTTCGGCACGTTTTACAGAATGCTAAGGCACAGCTTAGGCACAGTTTACGCCCATTTAGGCACGTTTTTCGGAAACGTTATATTTAACTCGTCCGAAGGCAAGCCGTACGAAAATTCTCGGCGAGTGACCGGCCAGATTCAGTCCGTAAAAAATATGGTTATCAGCGAGAATCGAAAGTGACAAGTCATAGTAATAACTCGGCTGACACGAGCAAGACAAACAAACGAGAATTGAAATAGTAATGGTAAAAACGGCAAACTGATCCTTACGGCAAGAAGAAAAGATAGAGACAGAAGTGAAATAAAAAAAAAAAACAATAAACAGTTGAATATATTTGCCCGATATTTCGGTTTGCAAAACAAACCTACGGGGGCTAGAAAACAAAAATGAATACAGAAATAAAATGATCGTTACATATAAATCATTTGAAATAGGACATACAACAGAATAACAGAAAGTGATTGGTAACAAATAAGCTAAATGTCACTAATTAAGTTCATCACGTCTATTTATACCATGAGGATGAAGTGTCATCGCTTTATCTATAAGATGGGCCTCGCGTGCCTTTCTGACTGAGTCGCGGTTGTTGTGGAGAATTGAACGAGAATTGAGCGAGAACAGCAAGACATAATAATAATAAAACATGATAAATGTGACCTTCCACGGGAAAACGTACACTAAACAGTTATCTGTTAAACGGCCTAAAAGCGTTTGATCGCAGTTCGGAAACTGCGTTAAAATGGTTTAAGAAAGCATTAGAAGCGTTGGAAAAACCGTTCGAATTTTCATCCATGCCGTTTGAAGCGTTTATAAAAAAGCGTACAAAACTTTTTTCCAGGCCGTTGACGCGTTGAAAGCGTTAGGAAAGTCGTTCAAATTATTCGTTCGGTCCACAGAGTTTAATACTTTACAAAAGTCGTTTGAACAAAACATTTAAACAGCAGTTTTAAGGCTTACCTTCTCTGTAGTTTGATTTGACTTCTTCGTTCTTTGTTCTCGTGAATATTCGACAAAATATCGCCGACATTTCGAGAGTACTTTCGCATCGTTCTCATGATAACTTGCACACGAAAATTCGCAAAGCAAATTAAAAAAAGAAGCGAATTTTTAGAAATTTCGCTGAAACGAAACGAAACACGGGTGAACTTTCCTGCCGAAAATACAAAGTGTTGCAGCGCCAGTTCGCTTAAACAAAGATTGTTTGGTATAAAATGCGTCGTGAACTTAAATATTTGAAGAAAACGTGATATAAATCTATCTTTCTGTTTTAACAATTCGAAATTAGCGTTGTTTTCCGCTTTGTAATCATTGTTACTCAACTGGTGCACTGATTCTTTTTGGAGACAGATCCTTTTGTCAATAAACACGCAAATCTCTCCGCGCTGAAATGTGATCTGCACAGTTTTGACATCAGGTTATGCTAATTTATTGCTGAAATTTGACCAACTTGTGAAAACACCAGACAGCTCATCCGATGAATAAAATGACCCATTCCGTTTTATAGATCCAAATCGAATGATAAAACTCCAAAACGTCAATTTGTTCGAACAACTTTTTGAATGTTTGGCAGTATTTATCCAAAGCCGCTGACCGAATGCTCAGAAACTACATCTGTATTAGCCTGTTCCAGGCTCCGAGATAGTGGGGAACGCGCGAAGTAAAAAAAAGGAAAAAATCGCGGGGGAACTGGGGTGAGGGCGGTCGGCGGAGCCTGTAAACATTTCTTTAAAAAGCTTTTTCCGGTATATCAGCTCCTGGTATACCCTCTGATTGGTCCGTTTTGACAGGTAATGTCAACACCTCGCTATGCACATTATTCTTGTCAATCGTAACGATGGCGTACGTGATCCTCGCGCGTGATGAAAAGGAATCAAAGTCATTTGTCTGATGTAATATTTTGGAGGAATGCCTGCGCGATTTTCCTAATTTTGAAGCGCTCAGGAAAGGGCAACAAGAATGCCTTGTAAACTTCGCGCGTGGTAAAGATGTCTTCGCGATTCTGCCGACCGGTTTCGGGAAAAGCTTGATATTTCAGGTCTTTCTGCGCCTAGCGAAAGCAGGTTTGGTAGAGAAATCGACGATAATAGTCGTTTCTCCATTGGTTTCAGTGATGCGAGATCAAGTCGAACAACTGAAAAAGCTCGGTTTTTATAAAAGGTGACAGGCCTAACACAAATCCTGCTCGTCGCTAAAAGCATTTTAGCCCAGCTTTAGAATAAGTCTATCCCAAGTACGTGCCTGGGATATTTTTCCTTTTCGATCGAAATAAAGATATGCTTAGGATCAGTTCATTTCTCAGTCCGTGATTTAATGTGAGCGCAAGTCTGCGGTTAGCATAACTTGCGAGATAGTGTTTCTTCATCACGGATAAAAGAGTCTAAGCTCCAATTCTTATGCGATAGTCACGGTCTATACTGTAAAATTGGTATCTTGCAATTGGTTTTAGTTCCTCAGAGTTTATTCTGCGCTTAAGTTGACGTGTTTCTCGGAGCTAGGCAGTACCTCCATTGTCAGACGTATGGCGTCATTGCCATCCGGTTTGAAATATTTGAATCTCCAGCATCTCGGTTCTAGAAAACGCCAGCAATTCCTTATTTCTCGCTACACTGAACAAAGAAACTCATGGCACCTTGGTTTCTCTACATGCTACGTTTCTCCTACAAAATCTGCAGCACTTTAAAAGGTGGACTTCGAGATTCAAGGACAGTATTTTCGTCGGTGTAAGCGTCTTGCAATACATGCGGATTTCCTCGCGTTCTTGTTCGGGCTTTTTCGCGAAATACTCGCGCGAGAAATCCGAGAACTATTTCTGTTAATTGACATTTTGACATTTTGACGACAGAAAATTGGATTATCGCAACACTTGCCAAAAGTGGGCGGAAGAGCGTCGGTAAAGAAATGTTTACAGGCTCCGCCGACCTCTCTCTCCCAGTTCCCCCGCGATTTTTCCCTCCTTTTTTTTACTTCGCGCGTTCCACACTATCTCGGAGCCTGGAACAGGCTACATCTGTATTAAATACAAGTACTATTCTACATCTCCAAACGGCTGGGAAAGCGGCAGTGCGGGAAGAATACAAGTAAACACGATTACTGATTTCCCGCCGTCGCTTTCACTTGGAGAAAAAATAATTCGTTGCATGAGAACAATCTTGCAATTTATCGTCATAACAATGTGTGACCAAAAAGCGCTGTGACACGAGCAAGATGAAAATAATGTTTCCCGGGAATATTTACATAACGCCGTTCAAAGGCACAATTTAGGCCCGAATTAAGGCACAATTTAGGCACAACTTAGGCACAGCTTAGGCACTGCTTAGGCATGAAAAAAGCTAGACATGCACACTTCATGCACAACTTGGGCACACTTTATTCGTGCCAAGGCACACTGTAGAATCCGTAATTCGATCCAACGTACAACGAAACGTATTTTTATGTAAAATAAACGCTGTCTAACCGTGAAAATTGGATTGTAGTTTGAGAATGGATTTTCCAAATTGAAAATTGTTACCCCAGGAAATAAGCTGAACTTATGAGCACTTCAAAAGTCTTTTTGTTTTTTAACATAAGAAACGGAGCTAAAACCAAATCGATTTTGAAAATTTTCGACCAGGCTGTTTTTGTAGGTACGTAATATTAGGTTACCTTGCTGCAAATTGCTATAAATTTGTTATTTTTCGATCATTTAAAGTCATTCTTAAAATACATAATGCTCATTAGCTATTAACTTTAATTGCAAAAGAAAAAATGCCTACATATCATCAAAGCGGAGAAATTATGAATTGTGCCAGGTTAGACTGTAAATGTTACGCGTAGTGTCCAAAATGGCCTCATTTTTGGTGACTATTGTAAAATTTTCTGTTTTATTCAACCCTATGTGTAAAACTAAAATTGTTCACAGGGAAGACATTAATGAACTTTAGTTTTTTTTACCAAATCTCAACCTAAACTGAATTTTAATAATTTCAGAAGAGCTAAATTAAGTGTGAATTTTAGCCATGTACACCAGTAGCGTGCACCAGGCCTACTGTATAACGAGACTTGAGCTATGTTCGCACTTGGTGGCCAAGCACCAGTGCCTGGGTACTGGCACAGAATGGTGTTGTGTTCACACACTGGGCGCCCATCAGACACCATTTTGAAACATACATGTAAGCATAGGAGGGAGTTACATTGTATACTATTGGTATGTAAAGCAGTGGATTGAGGGTCAAGTGCTTCTAAAGCAACAAAATATGCATTTACACAGAGCCTGTGCTCACTTAAGTGCCCGATAATAAATTCTCAGGTGCCAAGTGTGGACTGAGCCGTACTGAAGACCTTTTAATTTCACTTTATACAATGTATGACTCTGGTGTTTAAAATCTTACATTTTAAAACACTTACATTCCACTGCCATTAGTTTTATTTGAACTTCAGAGTTATTAAATAAAAAGTAGTAAACTTGTTCAATCCTTTTGTTTGACTCTAGCAAAATTTTTCTTTCTACAGCTACATTTTATTGAGAGTAATGTAGACATTTTGCAAGAATTTCTATTTGCAATAAAATTTTAGAAATTTACAGACATTATATGAACTTCTCTGTGACATTTGTGTGGTTTATTTGTGAGCATTTTACTAACATTTTATGCAATGTTCCGTTTACTTTTTACAGATATTTTAGTGAGATTTTATGCTATGCATTCTTCACGCGTTCCTTTTATACACGCTGATTTTACAGAGAAAATGTGGACATTTTGCATAGGTTTAGTGCAATAAAATACATACATTATACAAGCATTGTATGCACTTTTCTGTGACATTTTGTGTAGTTTTTTTTGTTTACATTTTACAAACATTTCATTCAGTTTTTTTTGACTCACTTTTTACAGAGATAATAAGGAGATTTTATGTTTACTGGTTTACAGAGATTTTTTCTCGTGCCATTTTTACAGAGAAAGTAGAAAGATTTTACAGAGATTTGTTGTTTGTAGCATAGAGTCTCTGTAAATTTTGCACAAAATTTACAAGAAAAACATTAAGATTACATACATATTTTATGCGATCTTAGTGCAGAAAATGTGTTGCAATTTACAGACTTTTTATAAAGTTACAAAATCTCTGGGAATGTGCACGTTTACAGAGTTCGTAATTTACAAAGGAAATGTAGACATTTTACAGAGATTTAACTAACTTTAGTGAAGTCTGTAAGTGCCTCGCTTGCTTGGAAATTCAAATCTCCGCTTCTGGTTCTGAAATCCGTAGAAAACAAACATCTCCCGCATTGATAAAAACGTAATACATAAAGTTCCTCGAAGTAAGATTTTATCCCTGAAAGCTCGTCTTTTTCTACTAAAGCGGCTTCTGAGTATACCTTAATTAGTATCCCTGTCTTGAGTAGCAAACCGCGAAAAAAATGCAGGAAAATAACGACTTTAATTCTCCGCTAGACACAACGAAACAACTAAAGTGTTTACCGAGCTCACGGCTGTGTATCCGCGCGAAAAACAAAGCCTTGCTTCCAAGATCCCGGATGTTGTTCCAACACGGCGGGCAGGCGGGCAAACACACGCCCGCGAAACATTCCGCTAGCCATGACCATGAAAAATCACGGCATAGGTTCTATGAGTATGGAGCTGCGCAACCAGGCCTTCGGCCTGGCAAGTGCTCCGCTATGATACTAAAACAGTAACCTACACGTGTGAACGGAGTCAAGCCTCACACTAACCCAGTTTCCAGAGCCAGCTTAATGAATCCCTTGCGGCGTTGCAATACCAGTACATAGCTGTCAGGTTGGCAATCAACAATCTCCGCAGCTCCTCCCACGACGAGGACTATAGAGTGCCCTGCCCCCTTCTGTGTTAGAACATATTTAATGCCGTCACGTGTCGCTTCAACCACGCCAAGGCTCATGATAATGTCACGGTATAACCACGCTTTCACAAGACCTGTGTAAAAACGAAGTGTATTAACCTTGTGTTATTCCCATAGTCATAGTTAGCCTGCGTGGCAGGCGTTCTAAGGGGAAGGGAGGAAATTCGAGCGCGCGAGAACGCGTCGCGTTCTCGCGCGCCCGAATTCCCCTCCCCCCTCCCCCTTCCCCTCATTACGAACATCAGAAGTCATTTAATTTTAACATTTATTTCCGAGAATTTACGGCCGCCATTAAAAAACCTAGTTCCAAGGCTTGGTTGCGAATGGGAGAAGGTGACGTAAAAGACTCAAACATACCTCACGGGTTGAAATTATAATAACAATCAGCATAGAAAATTGCACGAAGAACAAGTCCAAAGTTTTTGTTGCTTTTCGCGTGATTTTCAATACTTATTGTTATTATAATTTCAACCCGTGAGGTATGTTTGAGTCTTTTACGTCACTTTCTCCCATTCGCAACCAAGCCTTGGAACTAGGTTTTTTAATGGCGGCCGTAAATTCTCGGAAATAAATGTTAAAATTAAGGGACTTCTGATGTTCGTAATGAATTGAAATTTGGCAAGATGAGTAAGGAGGTCTAATAGTACACGAAAATGTAGAAAAATGAAAATCAAAAATTTGATCGTAGTAGCCCTTTAAGGTTACCGTGTACCTACGGGGGTGTCTCCAGTATAAGTCGTATAACAGCTCTAGAATATATATATATATATATATATATAGAATATATATCTTTTATTTTACTTTATTTTTCTTGAGTCAATCTTTTATCGGCCGTACGGATCAGTTTGCCGTGTTATTTTACATTTATTCAAGTTTTTCTACTGATCCAGATCTTTGTCACAGATCCGGCACCTCTCATTGGTTTGTAGTTGTGGTTTCTACTGTTCATTGTCTTAACAGCTCTAGCGTCTTTTAAGATTACGCTTAATATACCTAAACCCAGATATCAAATTAAAGCTTATAGAGCTGGCTATCTAAATATGGAAACCATTTGGTAATAAAATGAATTGTCAAATTTTTTACGACGTCTAAATTCGAACGTCCGAATCAGCTTTAAAACGCTATAACTCAAAGCGATTATTGTATTTTGCTAATTTGATTTGTTCTCGGATTTCCGGACACGAAGCGCTAAAAAAACGAGTCGGCGATTTCCCATATTCAATGGCAGTGAAAAGTTACAGAATATTTTCGAAAAAGGGAGGAAAAAATTGGAGTGATCGCACGGAAATTGCTCTTGACGAAAGAGTTTTCGGAAATAAGAAATTCGCCGACAAATTTTTGTTGATTGTATGTTAGCCTAGCTTCTGTCCAAATTTGAGGAAAATCGAACAAATTTCCTCTGAGTTGTAGCTCTTTAAAGTGCCCCCTACAAGGGAAAAATTAACTTTGAGAAAACAGCGCAGAAAACAACAGAGAAACTTTTACTTCCGTTAAAAAAGTTATACCGTCATTTCTCTGTCAATTTTCACTGTTTTTCGATATATATTTTTTTTTGGATGAAAGTTCATTCTGTAAACTTTATTTTGACGCCCCCCAAAATATTCAATAAAATGGTCGATCTGAAGGTACTCTGTAACTTTAAAATATAATTATTCCTATCATTGCCAATCTAACAATTAAATCTTTCGTTACAGTGACTGACGTACCCAAAAATTCTCAAAAACTAATTAATGAGAGCATGAAAATGTCTAATCCAACTTCACTACCCCACCCGAACTAAAGTGCACTCTTTCAGTAGAATCGTAAAGAACGACTTCGTCTCACTTAACCTTATTTTATGTGTATTCCAGGTCTTATTATATCACAAAACACCAGGACGGCTGCCATGAGAGCGGCAAAAGCATCCGTCAAACACACGAAAGTCAATGGTGAGTCGAGTTTGCTGTTAATACTCTTCACATTCTGCTCTATAATGCATCTCTCTACTCAGATATGCAAATGAGGCGAGATGTTAGAAAAATTCTGCAGGAGGGGGTGGGGGAAGGGAAAGAGGAAGGGGGAGGGGAGGGGAGGGTAGGTAGCCATGTGGATGACTTGGTCACCGTGACGGCTAGTCGCGCCTCGTGTGTACCCGCCTTTAAATCGAACACGGAAACGAAACATGCAATTCAAAGGGGACAAACTTCAAATAAATTAATGTGGTCACTAAACATATCTGAATTTCGTAACTGTTCATCAGTAGGATGCCTAAAATGTGTGCAATTCCACGATTGGCTTCGGCTCCATTAAATCCTATACCAATTGCAGAACATTTTAGGAGGAGCCACCCACAGTGTGAGCACAGTTACTGACAAGACATATTAGTAAGAAAAAAGATAAAACTACTAGCCTGCACTCGTAAATAACTAAAACTCTTCAACAATTTTTTGAAATATTTGATGTATCGATTCGCAGGTAAGAAAGAGAAGCCGATACTGAAGTCACAGTCCACAGCGGAAATCAAACCCCCTCCTTCGCCGACCTTTCGGCTACCCGCCCCAGTCTCCAGCGCAGATTTGAAAGAGGAAGATGAAGAAGACAAAGATATAAATGGTTCCCCACTTAGCCCCAGATCTTCTGTTATCCAGAGAAGTTTTGGTTTACGAGGATCGAAAAATAAAAACAAAGACGGAAAAGCGTAAGAGCTCGGTCTTTTAACGAAACAGACAAAGTAGACTCTCCCAGACTTCCCCCTGTGAAATTGCCGAAGGACGAGCCAGTGCAGAGAAGGACTAGCACGAGACTGCGAGAATTTACTGAGCCCGCGGTTTTCGTTACGTATCCTGCTGGCGATGAGGTAACGTGGCTATTTCTGATTGGATAATCAGAGTCGAGAACTCCTCGGGTCCTTCAACGAGGATCGGCCGAAAACAACGTGTTACCCAAACCGAAGACAACTTCACGAGCTGATGTCCAGAGAAATAAGATACTCTTGCCTTCTTCCGTTTGTTGCAAGACGACTGGGAAAGGCTTTTAAAATTTCTTCATTTAAGCGATCATTAACTTAGCGAACTGTAACCTCGTTTTAGAAACGATTCTAGTAATAAATACCTCATAACGTAAAGTACATAAATGCAGGAAACATGGCCACACAAACGCCTGCAGTTTTAGGGTCGTTTTATCATCAATATATTTGATGTGTTCTGTTCTGTTTGGCTTTGATATAGTTCGGTTGCATGGAGCGAAGCAGAGTTTCTTCATAAAAACAAATAGTTCAGTTCAGAATGCATTCCTGCATTGGAAGCTGAATAATCATCTCTCTATAGTTGACTTACTGTACACCAAAAAACGGTTATCGCTATCTCTTTCCTACACTCTGCCGCATTAACCCCCGTCCTCCCATCCAGTGTTGTAGGATTGTGGCGATATACCTGACTAAACGATTCACAACACTGCCTGGAGGGGCGGGGGGGGGGGGGGGGGGGGGGTTGGGCTGAAATGCGTCTCTTCCCAAAGAAAATAAGGTTCAAAATGACCATGTGTCAACAATATTGTCGCCCATCGTAGCTGGCGGGTTTGTTAGTATCAAAAATAATTTTATAAATAAAATGAAGACGCATACTTAAGGACGAGGTCTCCTGACACTAACATTGCAATGCAAACAGAATGGGAATTCGTACATACATTATAAGAAAGTGAACAAAAGGGCAAAAGTTAGTGGCTCTTTTAATAATTTTGGTAAACATTTATGCCTTCTTGTTTATGTAATCATAAGCTCTGATTTGTCTGTAGGATGGTACTCGTCCTTGTATTTTTCATACAATTCTTTGACGTCCTCAATGTACCGCGAGTGGAGTTTATCAATAGTTTCCTGGGATGGATTTACAATCTTCTCCACGGGAATGGGTGAACCTACTGTGAAGATAAAATGAAGACAAAAAAAACATATATTAACTATTTATTTTGCCCACCTCTAATAGCAAAAAAGGCTAATCGAGGCGGGGGAAAGATTAATACAAACTTAAGTTAATAAAAGAAAAGATTACCTAAACAAGCCCTAAGGCCTGGTTCACACGTGCGACGCAAATGCAAATGCAAATGCAAGCGCAAACGCAAGCGACGTTCATACGTGGAACGCAAACGCAAGGAACGTAAGATACTCTTGCTTGGAACAAGTGCTTTTCACCTTGCGTTTGCGCTTGCATTTGCGTGGAGCCCGGTTCACACGTGTGAAATGCAAACGCAAGTGCAAATGCAAATGCAAGGAAATGAAACTGAATTTTTCCATTCCTTGCGTTTGGATTTGCACTTACGTTTGCATTTTGTGTTGTCCCGGTTCACACGTATTTTTCCTTGCGTTTGCATTTGCGTCGCCCGATAGCAGAAATAAAATAAGAAATTTTTCTTACCAACAACGAAGATTGGAGATCGTTTAGGAAGATACCAGGAAAATCCCCAACAGTAAAACCAGCCAAGGCGTGTTTTTGAATAAAGCCAGCGTCGAAACCGCGAGAAACGTGAGTTATATCCTCCACCTGTTAAAGGAAACAGATTGTTCTGTCCAAAGGCAAACACTGGTACCAGATCGCATCTATAACAAAACGGCAAAGAAAAACATGCTAAGTAAGCTGAGGTTCAGAATGTTAGGCCAGTTTTACACTCGACAACGCTTCGCGTCTCGCAATTTTGTTGCGATACAAGCTCCATAAAAAAATTTCCCAACTTCCTCACTAACCGCCGCTGCGACGGACATTTTTACTTGCGGGAAGTAAAACTCGGTTTCACTTTGCGGGAATGCTGCAAGGATATTTTGAAACGTGCTCCTGCAACTTGTGGTCACTTGTGTCGCAACGATTTGTGTTATCAATCAATTAATCGTTTCTCTGCTGAGGCCACCGTCGAGTGTAAGGCAAGTTCCAAGTTAAGAATCATCGCCTCGTGTGGCATCCTTCAGACAAGTTGTCTTGCAATGTCGCAATGCACAGTTTCAGTCGTTGGGAGTAAAGTTGCATGAAACAATGCCTAGTGTTAGGCAGTATTAACTGGGTTCGAAGTTGTTTGCTAGTCAGAATTGACCAAATGAAACCTGAGATTCAGTTTCGCTTTCCTGTGGACAAAAGCGCTGGCTAAACTAAACGGCAAGAAGGAGAATCCGGTCCATGACGTGACCATCGCTATTATCGATCATCAGCCAGCATTGACCGTTTTTATGCTAGAGACGTTAAAGTCGTCTAGACGCAATTAACGTCTCAGACGTTAAATGCGTCTGGTATAAAAACGGGACGCATTAAAGTGGATGGCCACAGAGAAAAAACACGAGATTTTCTAAAAAAACTATTCTCGGAAGTGACTGGACACGACTAAAGTCGCCCCCAAATAAATTTAAAGGGCACGAACATACAAATAGGGCTAAATTTGTCCTCGTTAAGGCCGTCCGTTTTTATACTAGACGTATTTAACGTCTGAGACGTTAAAGTCGTCTGTTAAGTGCGTCTGAACGACGCACTTAAAAGAAGACGTTAAAGTCGTCAGACGTTAAATCCGTCTGGCTTATTTTCGTTTTTATACTAGACGTTAAAGTCGTCTCGAGACGACTTTAACGTCTTAGACGATGTAGACGATGTAGCATAAAAACGGCCATTGACGTGTAAACTCGGGATAAATATGACACTAAAATAGTAACCTACACGTGTGAACGGCGTCAAGCGTCACACTAACCCAGTTTCCAAAGCCAGCTTAATGAATCCTTTGCGGCGTTGCAATATCAGTACATAGCTGTCAGGACGGCAATCAATCATCTCTGCAGCTCCTCCCACAACGAGGACGATAGAGTGCCCTGCCCCCTTCTGTGTTAGAACATATTTAATGCCGTCACGTGTCGCTTCAACCACGCCAAGGCTCATGATAATGTCACGGTATAACCACGCTTTCACAAGACCTGTTTAAAAACAATGACAGTGTATTAACCTTGTTATACCGGCCCATAGTGGCTTGTAGCAAACGCCACCGCCACTGAAAACTGAGCAGACTTAGGTGGTGATTGGGTCACCAATTAGTGAAAAGATCAGAAAGTAAATATACACGGACATGATTATATCAAGAGATAATAATTATTATCTGTTGATTATATTTCGGCTCTTTTAGTGCCAGATCCAGGATCCTGTTTCCACTGTTCCAATACAGGATTTTCATGAATTGAGAGAAAACTTAGGCATTGTATGCAAATCTACCTTAAGACAACAATATTTAAACTGAAAATTCTAATAGATGACATAGTTATCAGAAATATTGACCAATTTTAATCCGATGCACCACTGAAGACAAAACTATTAACATTTTGAATATTCTTACCAGAGTGTACTGAAAGATGAGGGATAATTCCAGGGAATTTTTCACTGAATCCACAAGCATCTGTACCAAGCCCCATCGATACTCCTTCCGTGAAGAGGCCGTGCGGATGATATCCGAAAATGTAATTCTTTTGCGGATCAAGTTCACTGGTTTTCACGAGGGTTATCGGGTAATAATCTGCTATATACTTAAAAATTGAAAGTCGCCTCGTGAAGTTCCTCAAAAGATCCCGTCCTCCTCGTTCAGGAGTCTTCCACTCCACAAGATAGGTCCACGATAAATAGAGAATAACAAGCGGCCATAGAGGAGTGTAACGGAACAGTTGATACAGCACGACTAGGCCGAGAACCATCGTTCCTCCCGTAAAACCGACAATATACAACACCGCCACACTTGCAGTTTGTAGAGCGTAGTTAACTAGCCTCATTTTAGACATTTTAGGTTTTTGAAAACCGCGGGTTGACGAATCTACCGAATACAGAAAATGTTTTTAAAATCGTGGGTTATCGGATCGGAAGACCATTAGCGTGACCATTTGCGTCACATTTACGTCACCCACTCATTTGGAAAATTGAACACTTGAAAGTGGAGAATGGGATACGGAACAGTGAAAACAATTGCAAACACTTTCTGTTCTGACACACCTCGCGCTCCCCTCGGCCGCGCTCCTCTCGTGAATTGAGAGACGACTGGGGACGAGTCAGCGGTTTATTCTAAACAGTTCCGTTTTTCTTTACTAGACGCCCGAGAAGACCATCATATAATTATTGTTAGTTGTTGCGAGCAGGAGCGCCATGTCCCTGCCCCTGTCGATTTAAAATATAAAATATCAGCAAGACCACAGCGACAAACCGTTGAGTGGTGCCGGATCTCCCAGTTGTAGACCTGGATCAGAACAATAATTACTTGTATAAAATCAGAAAACGGCAAACTGTAAGGATCAGTTTGCCGTTTCCTGTCGATTTATTTTGGCTACTAAGCTATCAAAGTGATTAAAATATAATTCTTCTTATGATTGCCAATCTAACAATTAAATCTTCAATTACAGTAACTGATGTACCAAAAAAGGTTCTCAAAACTAATTAATGAGAGCATGAAATTTCCAGTCCAACTTCCCCACCCCACCCCCGACCATTGTATCTTTTTTTTGCTTTCGACGAGCCTGCTGTGCTCCTTTAGCATTCAGTGGAATTCCCCATGGCATCAGGAACACGATCCAAGATGGCGGTCGAAACGGTGAAAATAGAAGCGGATGCTTATATGGTGTGTTTAACACATGCACTGTCCACTGAAAGAGAGGAAGTGATGGGATTATTGATAGGAGAGGTATTTATCTCTTGATAGATTACAGTTTCCTTTTGGAGTTTTTCTTTGATTCGACGTAATGATGTATATAAACCGTTGACACTAGTTTATAGCTATAAACACTCTTAAACCAAATTTGTTAAAACAAATCGACAGGTAAGAACTTTTTTGTTGTTAAATTAAATTTCTTATTTTAAGAATTTAATTCTTATTTTAAGAAAACTTTCTTCCTTAAAATCAATTTCTTAAGACTTAAAGTAAGAATTAAATTCTTAAAATAAGAAATTTAATTTAACAACAAAAAAGTTCTTACCTGTCGATTTGTTTTAACAAATTTGGTTCTTAAAATAACAATTCGAGTTTAAGAGTGAAATGTACGTAGCTTGATCTGTGACATTATTTAGAAGTTGTTTCCGTTTGCAAACTGCTGTGTTGTGTTTGTGTTATCTAGTAGAAAGGAATAAAAAAAAGTGCAGTGCCGAGAGAATGGAAATGCTAAAGCCTCAACTTTCTCGGCCTTTGTATTCGAAGTTTTACTTCTTCAACTCCGCTCCTCATTGACTAGAGTTGATTTCCTTTTTATTAAAAGTCGCTTGAATAAATCGATGGCTGAATTGTCCGCAAGACAAGGGAGAACTGTACTTCTGTTATTTTTTTCCAGTAACTTTATTGCAATTGTCAAGAATATCAGGTCACTAAT
>JAJGOT010000802.1:137500-234769 GCA_022457155.1 Cladopsammia gracilis | reverse complement strand
TCTGAATGAATCTGTCTGGCTCCAGAAAACTGGCTAATCTTTCAAGGCTTGCATTCATGAATTTCAAGGAATCCACAAATCTGAGTTCATGGAAAACACTTCGCTCTTTACCATCGTTTCCTGTGTATCGGCCGAGTTCAATGGTTTTCGAGAAGCTCAGATATTTCTCCTCATTATTCGGGATGCATTTTATGTTGCCTTTAGTTTTCCCCAAGTTCTTTATAAACAGATGCGCGTCATATCCAGACAAGTTATGAAAGATCACAGGCGTGAATTTTGGCTTTTTGAATCTGAGATTACAAGTCTTATGAGCAGCCCCACGATATTTTCCTGTGTAATGGCAATGATCTCTCACTTTCTTTTCAATTTTGCTGAATTCTCTTCGGCAAATCCAACACTGAGTTGCTTGTTCAAAATCTTCTATATCTGCATCAGTCATATAAATCTTCTTCTGGCCAAATCTTTGATGAAACCCCTGAACAAACTCAGTCAACATATCCACAAATGTCTGTCCGACGTTTGCCAAGTCTTCTTCAGTTTTTGCTCGATAAAGAACTGGCTTTTGCTTATATAAACCATCTTCAAAGCAAACAACCTGGAAACAAAATCCACAAGGCTGATGCTTCTGATAATCCTTCGTGAAAGATTTATCGTTTCTCGGTTCAGTGCTAGAAATTCTCATATTCAATGCTTCAAAATCTGCATAGACAACGAAAGGCACTTTTGCAGATTTCATATAATTTTTGAATTTGACAATGCTATCTTTCTCAGGCATTTCAATTTTGATTGCTTCTGTCTTTGAACAGCTCTCATGATGGAGATCCAACTTTGCCGCATTTGGGAAATGATTTAGACATCTTCTGCAGTAGACTTTAGCTTTTTGATGGTTATTCACTTGACTGGATAAAAGTCTGCTCAAGTCTTTCACCACGCAATAATGGTGGTTTCCATTCGCTTCGCCATTGTCTTCTCCAATCAACAAAAGATTAACAGGCCTTACCGCCAAGGCGGTAAGCGACTGTCCATCAACTTTGCTAACTCTCAATGGATAAACATGCCCTTCATAGCCAAAGACATTCACAGAAAGTCCTGGATTCAATCTCTCAAACTTGTCCACCTCTTTCAATGAAACTGGAAATCTGACTCCACTCCAGTTGAGTTCTTCAGATTGCGAACTCAACAACCGATTGACTCTTTCAGCATTCTTTTTGACTGGATTCAAAGCTCTGGTGACAGCCCATTTGAAGCACTGATTGTCAAAATTTTTCATATTGATCAAAGCCTTCTTGCTTTTCAGCTTCTTAGGTAGATCAATCCAAGAGTTTCCACGCAAAGGGCGAAAACGCATCAAATGAATCTCCAATCTGACAACTCGAAGAAATCTCCAATTAGATCCATGTCTTTGGAAAACAGACATATTCTCAAATGTGTCGCTCTTCATTCGTTCAAACAAGGAGTTTTCATCTGTGGCAACCAAATTAATTTCAACCTGTGAATTGAAAAAGGCTTTATCCTCAATAATGGCACCTGTTGACATAACAGTTTTCTCCATGTCACAAACCAACACAAATTTGACTTTAGGTTGCTTTTGTTTCCCCAGAATCTTCGTTATCATAGGTTCCACCACATGATAGAAAGTTTCTGGATCCATTCCAGGCTTTCCATCAATTGTGTATACTCTTGCAAAATCTTTTAAAGCAGAACGGCTTTTTCTCAAACCGAATGCTTCTTCCAGCGTTGGTTTCTGTTGAAGCGCTTCTAAGTCTTTCTTCAATTGTTTGTTCCAGATTTTTTCAATGCTTCAGTCAAACTTTCTTCTACTTCCTTTTTGTGTTCACTCAAGATAGGCATCAGCTTGCGAAAATTATCTCGATTCAGATCTTTTGAAACAACTTCTCCAAGATGCGTTCTGAGAAAATCTGTCATGTTTCGTTTTGTTCGGATATTCTCAAATCCAGTCAAACCAAAATATTTTGCTACAGCTTTGAGTTCATATAATTTCATCAGCTTTTCAGTTTTAACTGGCCTATCAACACCCATATTCTTTCGAATAAGCTTATATAAATCTCTTTTTGTTCTAGCTTTTGAGCGACCTTTAATATTCATGTGAGTTGCCAACCTTCTCAAATCAGCAAAAGAATTTTTTTTCTTTCGTGAGTCCATTTTATATAGCAAACACAAAATTTTGAAAAATCAAAAAAGATATCTCAGCTATATAAAAATGCGAGACGATAATATTCAGATTACACCAGTTGGTACTAATGGCCAAACTGGAGAAACAAAAATTTTCAAAGATATCAATAAGGCTGCAAAAGAAATGGGTCTTCTTTCTTCAACACTCAGACATGCTTTCAGAAAAGGCAAAACAACTACAAAACGAACATCAGATGGCCAAGTTTTTCTTTTGGATGGTCATCTCAAAACAGCTGATATCATTCTGGATGGAATCAAATTTGATTCACCAAAAGAAGCTGCAAAACATTTCGATGTCCATCTTCAAACAATCTATAAACATCTCAGAGAAGGCAACGAATCAGTTACAAAATCACATGCTTTTCGATCACTTATCACCAAAAGAAATCCAACAGAAAGGCAAAAACTTTTCATGCTTCATGTGATAACTTCGGATGGCACAGAATATGACTTTTATTCCCAGAAAACAATTGAGGCTTTTTTCAAAACTCCATCCAGGCTTAAAATTATTCCAGCCACAAAACCTGCTTATCTAAATCTTGATAAAGAAATGGAAATTCATCGTGAATATCTAAAGGAAGTTGAAGTTTGGTAAATCTCCCAGGGAGTAATCTCCAAAGGAGTAATTTTTTTATTTTTTTATCTATGATAATAAAATGATGATCACAAACACCAATTACCAAAACCAGAAAATAACCCTTTCAGAACCAGAAACCAAAAAGACCGGTGATTTTTCATTTACTGTCTTGCCAATATTGGTTGGCACCGGCAGTGAGGCCGGACCGCCGGGGCGGTCTGCGGCGGAGCCTTGCAATATTCTTCTTGAAGGTAAGATGAAAATATGGATGCATAAAAACTCTGATAAAACATCTTACTCTCTCGGCCTTACTCTCAATGACGATGATATTCCTATGCTTCGTTCTTTTGAGAAGGCCATCGACAAACTCACCTTGCCAAGAAAGATGAACTCAAAAGGATAAATAGAAAACTTAACAATTTAACTTTTTCAATCATCAAAGAAGATTCCTCAAAATATTATAAGCTTTATTCCAAGCTATACACAGACAAATCTGGAAAGATCAATTGCCGTTTCAACAAAATAGTCCAGAAAAAGAGATCAGATGGAAATACCAAGGAAGTTAAAACGCGTGTGAATCCACATGACTACATCGGAATTCCTTTCACAGGTTCTGTTGTCGTCAGGCTTCGCCAAGTTTTCATTGGAAATTTTCCATCAATCACAATCACAACCCAAGAAGTTCTGATCAAAGAATTGGTAGAACAACCTAGTTTCTTTGATCAATATGAAGATGAAGAAGATTATGACGATGAATATCCAGAACCACCCCGCCAAAAGGGAATTATCAACTCAGACGAGGGTGAAGCGTTGACATTGAAACAGCTTAATGATAGCGTGTCGTAATCAAACCGTCGGCGCGGTCCTTTTTCTGTGAGTCCATTTTTCCGATCATATTACCAATGATAATATGATCAAACTCAAGCAATCCCCTTTGGCGCTGGCAACGAAGCTGGGTAAGGTTGTGCATAGTGATGTTCATAATCCCGCTCATATTTCTCTAAATTCAAACATAAATCTGCCACAATTCCATCCACAACTTTCATTGCCTTTATGAATTCTTGTGAATCAAAAAAGTCCCCTCGGAGATACGATCTCAATTCAGTTAAAACATTTTCATACTTTGTCATTGCGAATTGACTTATCTCAATCTTTCTGCGGAAATTTTTCATTTCTTGGAATGTCTTCAAGAATAACCCAGCACCGTTTATAACCCCTAAGACTATTGTATTCAATGTAACTCCTCCTACAATCGTTCCGGTAACAACTAACAGAGTAGAACTAAGAGTTAACAAAACATTCATTTTCTTGTATTTTCTTTGTGCTTTTCTGCAGCACCAGCATTTTTTATGATAGAAAGCATAAAGTTTTTTCTATTCATCAACTTACTCCTCAGAAAGGGTTGGATCAATATGATTGAAATTAAGTGGACTATTACACTGATTTTGCATTTTTATTGCAAGAAAAAAGTCTTTTCATGGTTTCTATGAACGATAGAATCTGTTCCTTTATTTCTTTCAGTTTTTGGGTGTCTATTTTGAACACAAACATTTTAGTTGGGGAGATCGAATTTCAAATAAAAGTCCAATGGTGTATTTTTTGCTGTTTCCCATCGGTCGTTTTTTAGCTAAACTTATCTGAGGAGATCATCCATCATCCAAAGCGTAATTAATTGGTATTTTTTGTGGACCATTGTGCGGGTATTCTTGCCGTTCAAAATATGTTTTCTCGCGGATGGTTAGTTCAATTTGGGATCGATCTAAAGCACCTGTGCTAATCACTGTTGCGCTTTTCAAGACACATTTGCTTGGAACAAAAAAATTGGTCACGTCACCATTGAAATAAACATTTGTTCTATGCTTGGCTTCGTCATAATAAGCGCACATGAAAAAGCTGGATTTCAGATTGCTAATCAGCTGATATCCATTCATATCCAAATTAGTTTGTATGACTATTCTCTGATTTTCGAAACTGAAGGGAGCATCACACACACTTGAATCAACATCTGCTACAAAATTTTTAACACCATAAATAATTAGTTTTGATGTTGCATCTGATGATGAAGGCTCAGCTTCATCATATTTTAAATCCACCATGACATACTCAGGTGGTGTAATCTTCCATTTATGCATATAAATAATTGATCTTGTATAACCGGAAAATTGTTTTGTTGATTGTTGATTGATATTCAGACTTGTACTCTGAACATTAACACTGACATTCCCCATTGTACCTGGAAAGAATTCAATGCAAATAGTGTATTCACCTTCAGGTAATTTATACATATTAAATCCTAATCTACCGGAGTAATACTTATTTCCATTTCGAGAAAATAATAAATCATATGCCTTCTTATTGAAACGATGTGGAGAATCTGGAAAATCATTTATTCCATTTACTATAATCCCATTTTCAGAGCTTGATTCATCCGCATCTTCCATCAAATAGCCGAATTCATCTTTTGCATGGGAAGTCGAAGATATATGAGATTTATTGACATAATCTTCCAGATATTTCTCAAGTTGCACATTTTTGCATCGACATATGTTTGGTCAGCCTTATTTGTTTCCAAATCGCTGATTGCATCTGTATTCTGCGTTATTTTTGTATTATTATAAACCGTTTTTCTATCAAAATATGTTTTATCAGCTTTGGGATTGACTGCCGCCGTGACTTCGTCGTCTACATATCTTTTGTTTGCCCCTTGATCGGCAACGGTTGGGTCTTTCACATTGAAAATGGTGTGATTTCCCATATCCAAACTAGTCTCCATTGGAAACGTCTCTTTTCGGCTGAGAAAGATATTCTTGACGTCATTATAAGAAACAAGATTGTTATAATGTGCTCCCAAATCATGCCATGTTTGTTGTTTTGAGTTCTCCACGTTGAAAAGTCCTTTCAAATCAATATCCTTCGTGACTTCATGCGTTGGTTCAGGAGCATCAGGGTGGAATTTTTTCAGAGTGATCATATTCACCGCTAAGAGATCATTGTTTTCATCCGTGTTCAGATTTGTGATCAGTTTGCGATTCATTTTTATTTCCCCGGGGTTAATGAGGTTTTGCCCTCGAAGGTCAAGATCTCCAGTCATATGCGAGGAACCATCAACCTGAAGTGAATCTGCCTTCAGTTGAATCAATTTGTTTTCAAGAACATCAGCTTGATGTTTTGTGATTGCATCGTTATTCGCTGTTCCTTCAGCGACATTGGTTATTTTTTTGTTTTGCATATCATAATCCCCTGCGGGTGTCAGTTTGAAACCAACGCCTGGCAGTCCATCTTTGCCTCTTTGATTAGTTGATTGTCTTGTTTTAGCAGGTAATAACCCATTAGAATAACTCATCATTTTTATATGGTCTCATCAAAATTTTTAGAAATGAATTTCCTCGGCTTATCAATATACAGGAAAGAATATGGGTCCTTGGTTGCAGTTAAATAATCTTCCTTGGTGATATTATTCTCTTGACATAACCTAGAAATTTCATTGTTGCTTGGGAATTCATTCAAGCGGATATCTTTTGGTGTTTTATAATAACTCTGCGAAAGATAAATAACAGAGCAATTCTTATGTCTGCCTCTGATAAAATAATCAACCAATGGCTTTTGATTCTTTTTCGCAAACAAAATCATCAAATATAACTATTTTTTTTTATTATTATCGGATAATTCAGAAACGGGCAGGATTTCATCGGGACTCGCTTCCACGACGTCATACCCAGCTTCTTTGCTGATTGGACGGAATGTTTTCAACAGATGCTGATATTTTGATTGTTCAAGATTTTTCGCATAGAGATAAATTTTATCATTATACAACAGCCGAAAAATCATATCAAGAAGAACATTTGTTTTCCCCGATCCCGAAGGGCCACAGATAAGCATTCGGAAATTTTGATTTGGCATGAAAGGATGCAGTTGTCTATAATTGGTTATGTGATCATTGAAATCATAATTTGGAATCTTCATTTTATTATGTTCTATATCTTGTTCCACATTTATTCCACATTTATTCCACATTTATTTCACATTTATTCCACATTTATTCCACATTAATTTATATCTAGTGGTAATAAAATGAGTTTATTAAAGTGGAAAGAACTTGCAAAAAGCAAATCTGAGTTGGGAAATAAAATCAATTACGTTCATGATCGCATCACCAAGAAAAAGTTAGGTGAACAAACAAGTCAAACAGAATATGAAAAAGTATTCAAACCCATAACATCAAAATAAGATGATGTTAGTGCATCGAATTTGAAACCCCCTCCAAGACTTAGGAAAAAGAAAGTCATTGGAGAAAAACCAGGCGTTGATTATTATCCAGACGTAGATCCATTTGAAGAAATGGATGTTGAAGGTCTGTCCGCCGCGGCGGACAGCGGTTTATTCGATGCTGATGAGGTAGCGGTTGCACCGCAAGCAGCTAAGCAACTTCCAGCGAGACCTCCAACATATGAAGAAGTACTGGAAGAGTTAGAAGGTGAATCACCTATATATGAAGAGTGTGTTCCTGATTATGCTATGGAAGAAGAGGGTGAAGAAGAGGAAGCTGAAGACTGGGAAGACGCTCAAGAAGAATTGGAAGAAGACGCAGTTAATAACATACTAGATAGCATGGGTTTAGTAAATTACGACAAAACGGATAAAGTCTTAGCTCAGCCCAATTTTCCGGTAGAAAAGAAAAAATTTTTTATTGAAAACAGCATTATAAAGCCAGCTTTTGGTAGAAGAGGTCAACTGAACAGCCGCAACAACTATCTGAAAAAAAAATTCAATGAAGGTAAAATAACTAAAGATGCAATGAATGTACAAAGGTGGCAAATAATAACGCAAAGAAAAGTATTGAATGAATACATGAAATATTATAGAAACAAGCTCAAGTCACTTAAAGGCTCTGGAGCCCGAAAAAGATATGAGCGCGGTATTACATTACGGACCGCCCCGGCGGTCCGATTTTTCTCCAATCCAAAAGAACTTCTGAAGAAACTTGACGTCATTATTGGCTCCATCCTTGCTGGGAATACAAACGTAGATGTTAGAAATACTGGAGTTGCAATTATCGACGTTCTTTTGAAAGAGGGATTCATCAATAAAGCCCAGCATGAGAAGATCTTCAAAAACTATTTCAAACTATAAAATGCAGACTGAAAATTTGATTGAAAGAGAGATTGTTTTATCTTCATACTCCGTTAAGAACGGCCGCAACAAACCCGAAAATTTCACAACAAAATTCAATCGACCAATTGTTTTGGACTCAAATGAACAATATGTTATTGGGTTTAACAGAATTATCAATATGAGTTTTACGTGGTATAACATCAATGCTGGATACAATAATCAGCTGATTAGATACAGCTCGGACGGTGGGAAAACATTTTCCGATATCACCTTTCCTGCTGGGGTTTGGACACATGAAGAGATGAACTATTTCATTGAAAAAGAAACAGTGATAAAAGAAGCTGGAAAAGATGAGGTTTTTCCAATCAACCTGGCTTTTAATGATACAACCCTCAGAGTAATAATCAGACTGGCAGAAAATTATCAGCTTGATCTCACCCAATCCAATTTCGGGGATCTTGTGGGTTTTGATAAAAAGATTCTGAAAGACAGAGTTAATGTTGGCCCCAGAGTTCCAAACCTCAGTCAAGATACTGATATGCTGAACGTTCATTGCGATCTGACAAATGATTCGCTTGTGGATGGACAAGAGAGTAATATCATTTATTCCTTTTCAACATCTGTTCTGCGGGCATCATATAGTTTTACTCTTGAACCCATGAGAGTGATGTTCAGTCCTGTGAATAAAAACACAATAAGCTCCATTCGAATTTATATCACTGATGGAAAAAGAAGGATTATCAACCTGAATGGGGCTGATACAGCATTCTCATTAATATTGAAAAAGGTAATAAAATGAAAAGTTATGAATTCTCGCGTTATTATAACCCCAAATTAGGGCGGTTTGTTTTCCGACACAAAGGATCCGGTGTCATTGTTGATAATATATTTAAACCAATGAGAGCTGTAGCCTCAGCAGTTTTCAAGAAATTCGCGAAACCTGTGGCGAAAAAAGCATTGGAAGCAGGAATTTCTCACGCTGGAGATAAAATAGGCAAAAAATGGTAGAAAAATCTGGTGATCTGATAATGAAAAAACTGGGATATATGAGAAAAAGTGGAAAACAACCAACACGGCCACAGTCATTGTTAATCCCGGCAACACAATCACGGTCAGCCCCTGCTTCAAATAATGGAGAGAGTACTGATGCCATATTGAACAGATTAATCTCGGGGCAAGGCATTCGAGGCTTTCGAAAAAGAAAAGAAAATAATATAATATAAAATGGCTTTTAGATCGAATGAATATTTACAACGAAATGAATAAGTACGCTTCCAGCTGGATGATGTTATCCGGGCTCCAGGTAATAACCAACACCAAACGAAAAATGGTTATAAATTCACAATTAATGATAAATCTGCATTTTACGATTGGTACAATGCTTATTTTGAAGTACAATTTCAACTCCAGAAATTAGCAGATGGAACGAGATATAACGCTGAAAGAATAACCGTAATCAACGGTGCTCATTCCTTGATTAAACATATGACGATTAAATCTGCAGGAAAGATTGTTTATGATACTGATAATCTGCATAAAGTCTGTTTCACTAAAAATTTGTAAGAATACTCCGATGACTTCAGCAGATCAGTAGCTAAGAACAGTTTATGGTATTCAGATACTGATCGTCAAATAGCTAATGCTAATCAGAATGCGGGATTTGAAGCTCGGCGAGTGATTACTCGAGATCTTCAAAACACTAATACGATTATTCCCCTTAATCGTTTTTCCTTTTTCGAAAAGTTGGAAGAGAAGATGCTTGTACCCATGCAGCTGCAATTTGAGATTACCCTTAATGACGATGGGGAATTAATTCATATGGCTAATGGAGTTGATGCTGGAAGAGTTGTTGTGAATAGGTTTTTGCTTTGGGTCCCCAGATTAACACCCAAAGATTCTCTTTATGACAAATTTGTCAGTTCATTCCTGAAAGAAACGCAATGGAAATAGTTAAGGGAAATGTATCAACAATCAGCTCCTACGCAGTCATCAGGATTCTTCCAGATATCCGCAAGTATTGACAATGTAAAAAATATTTTCATTTATTTGAAAAGAACAGCCCCACCCAATGATGATCCTGCAGAAGATAGCCCTTATCTTATGGATACTTTCAAGCTGAATGAGGGAGATGACGGCTCATCCTTGTCGACTTGCCGATTAGAGTATGGAAATGGTGTTTTCTACCCGGAAATAGAGTATGACAGTGAAAGCAAAGTAAGAATATTCCAGGATGTCATGGCTTATGCAATGAGGAAAAATGACTATAACACTGGAACACAGCTGAATTTAGCCAATTTCAATTCTCTTTATGGATTGATTTATTTCGATCTGACTTATCAAACTGAAAAACCGACAAGAGATCCCAAGCAGTTGATATTCAGGTATAGATTGAACGCAGATGCAGCCGCCAACTTTAATGTACATGCGATCGTTCTCTATGAAGAAGAAGTGAAAATTGATAAAATTGGAAATGAATTGGTTATCGTATAATGTAAAAAAACATATGTTATCATTTAAAATGACAACATATCATCCATATAAAGTAAATTTATCCGAAGGGCAAAAAGGAAAGCTTGCAAGAGCATATAAAACAAACAGCCCTATCACGCTTAGATTAAATTCAAATCAAACAAGAGGAAATGATGAATTACTGCTTACAGCCAATCAAATTAAAAGACTCAACAAAGCGGCATCCCTTGGAAATGGAGTTGAGATTAAAATATCTAAAACACAAATAAGAAAAGTGATGAGGCAAGGTGGCATTTATTTTCTGCTGTTATTCCATTAGTGAAAACATTAGAACCCACCCTCGCTAAAACAATCGGTTTATCAGCATTGGCTGGTTTAGCGAGTGAAGGAGCAAGTCAAATTGTTAAAAAGATAAGTGGAAAGGGGCAAGTGGGTGGTTTCCTTATCCCGCAAGATAAAATTCAAAAACTGATTGACTATAAACATTTGCTAACAAATAAACAGAAACAAGAGATTTTGAATGCCCTTCAATCAGGAGGCAGATTAGTGATAAATCCAACACCAAAACAATCTGGAGGAGCATTGGGTACTATATTAGCAAGTACTGGTATTCCTCTGGCTCTTGACATGGTTAAAAACATGTTTGGAAAAGGGACGTCTAGAGGGCGAGGGGCACCAGGCATGGGCCGGTCAAAAGGAAAGGGCGCGCCAAGATTGGGGGGCCCCTTGGGAGCCACCACCCCCATTTATTGGTAACTGGGGACGAAACCCTGTTGGGATAGGTAGAAAAAAAATCACGGTCCGCCGAGGCGGTCCGGTCAAAAAAAGGAGCGAAGCGACCGCGTCAGCAAGGAAAGGGACTTCTGTTAGGGCCAAACAGTCCATTCAACAGCATACCACTGGTGGGGGCAATATTGTATGGCCACAATTCATAAACAAACCACTGAGTAATATTGATCTGTTGAACTGGATTACATATCTTAGAATTTCAAATTTCAAAGGGATATATGCAAGGGATGAATTTATGCCCAGAAAACACAGCCCATGCATCTTGAATTTTGATTCACTTAAAAATGCAGGAACTCATTGGGTTTGCTGCGTCCCTTCATTACATACCACATTATATGGTATTTCGATAGTTTTGGGATGGGATATCCCCAAGAATTTACAAGTGATGGGAAACCAATACTTTACAACATAACTCAGTATCAAAACATAAACAGTGTCCTTTGCGGATATTATTGCCTGTTTTTTCTACATCAATGGTCACTCGGAAAAGATTATTATGATATCCTGAAGCCTTTGAGTCCAACTAATACCATGTTCAATGAGAAATTCATAAAAGAATATTTTGATTTAAAATGGAATCATATTGCGTTAAAGAGAAACGAGTTACGATATGTGTGGATCCATCCGGATATATGGTTGCAAAAAATGGGAGACCGATGTGGTTTTGTCATTGCGCTTCATGTGGAATAAAGAAGACAAGATTTGTTAAGGCGGGAAACTGACGCGGCCCTCACAAGGTGGGGGCTACAGCGGAGCTGGTTTTTTCGATATAGCCGATAGCCATTCACTCGGCGAAATGGCTTTAAAAGGTAGTGTTAAAGGATTATATAATCTTGGTCGTATTGGATTAAGTAAAGCGGTTAAATCAGATTTTGCCAAACAAAAGATTAAAAATACTGTTTTCAAATATCTTGATCAAGGTTTGGATGCATTCACCAAAGACCTTTCAAACAAATTAGATCCCTTATCCGGTCGCGGTATCGGCTTCGCCGCCAGCGGAGCTGGCATTGACGCCCATGCTTTAATTGGCAAGCTTCCGAGGCCTAAAAAAGGATTCACTCTTCCAGGGCATCTTTATACCGGACCATTCAACCCGCTCCACGAACAAGTTAAGTTCGATCCGAACACTGGCGAAATTCTAGAAATTTATCAACAACCCACGGGAAAAACAGATGCAGTTGCTATGCAGCATGACGTTGATTATTCAGTCTGCGCAAAGAAAGCAGACCCACGCAAGTGTAAACATGAAGCAGACAAAAAGATGGTTGCCGCTTTGGACTCGATTCCATGGAAACAACGACAGTGGGGTCACTCTTTCGCACGAAATGTAATCGACACAAAACAGAAGCTTGGATTAGAAGCGCCAAAAAACGGCAGAAGGCGACGCTTTCCAAAGCGAAGAGTAATGGCATATGGGGTAGACAAGATCTGGGCGGCTGATTTAGTCGAGATGGGGCAATTTTCGAAGTGGAACCGGGGAATAAAATATCTCCTGATGGTGATCGATGTCTTCTCAAAATATGGTTGGATACGCCCACTGAGAGACAAGACTGGACAGTCGGTTGCCGATGCTTTTAAAGATATATTTAGCACGAAGCGACAACCGCAAATGCTTTGGACTGATAAAGGAAGTGAGTTTTTCAACAGAACAATGAAAGATCTTCTTGATAAGAATGGGATAACTTTATATACAACGGAGAACGAAGAAAAATCATCTGTTGTCGAACGCTGGAACAAGACGATTAAGGAGAAACTCTTTAAGATGTTTAGCGCTAACAATAATACGGAAAACTTTGACAAACTTGACAATTTAGTGGATCAATATAACCACAGTTTCCATTCTAGTATTGCCATGACTCCCACACAGGCAAGTTTAATTAGCAATGAGTCCAAGGTTTTTGCTAACTTATATGGCGATTAACTTTATTCTAAACATGCCCCCGCAAAATTTAAAGTCGGCGATAGAGTGAGAATTTCAAAATACAAGCGAAAGATATTCAATAAAGGATTTACGCCGAACTGGACAGAAGAGATATTTGTTATTGACGAAATAGTGAACACAAATCCTGTAACGTATAAATTAGTTGATCTGTTGGGAGAAAAAGTAATTGGATCATTTTACGAACCTGAATTGCAACCGACGACTCAGGATGTTTTCCGCATTGAAAAGGTTATTCGCCGCGATTACAAGAAAAAGAAAGTTTTGGTTAAGTGGAAAGGCTATTCCGACAAATTTAATTCGTGGATACCGTTGAGTGACGTTCAAAAGGTTTCCTAAAATATCTATCAAACGTGATAGATATTTTCACCGCGAATTACGCGTAATTCGGTATTTTGGTTCATAGGGGTTTCCCCCGAATTACGTGTAATTCGCTTTCTCTATTTTCATTGGCTTACACAAAATTCTCATTGTCCATTTTCCCCGAATTACGCGTAATTCAGTATTTTGAGTCATAGATGTTTTTTCACTGTAATTCTATATTTACATAACAATTATTCTCTCTAAAGTGTAGCCAGTTTCCGAGTAAGTAATTTACAATTCAATTAGTTTTTCGGAAAACTGGCTAACATCAAATCAGATAAAATAAGCACTCTCGCTTGGGGGCACTGGAGAATTCAGTGAGCCATTTTGTCGAACACATGATTTTTTGACTGTCAACCGCAGTCAAAAAACTTTGTTGTGATTTTTTCAAGTCAATTCTGCGCAATTTTTAGCGGATGGATTGATCGCTAGATTTTGCTGACCCGCTGAAGTTGAGGGGATGATTTTTGCTGTTAAAAATGGGCGATAGTTTTCGGCGGTAAGTTTAAGGAAGCAAAAAGAGTGCTGAAAGTTGGCGGATGAATTTGATGAAACTGTGGAAGTTAAGGGGATGGATTTTGAGGGGATTTCGAGGGGTTATTTTTGACGCAGCGGTAAATTTGGCGGATGATTTTTACTGTGGATTTTGAGGGGATGGGAAAGAGGATCTGCGGAAGTTGGGGGGAAAGATTTTGTTGAGCCAGAATCGGCCTTTCACTTCTACTCAAAAAATGCATTAATTTTACATTATATTCTTTTAAGCAAGCAATGTGGATTGCTTTTCAATCAGCCGCAGTTTCTTAATCACTTTATTGTTTGAATGTTAGTTTTTAGATTTCTTGTTTGTTCTTTCATAAGACTAGATTGAGATTTAGGTAGAATATCATTGATATAGTCTCACATGCTTTGATTAAAAAAATATTAATCGCTAAACCAAATGGGACTACTGTTTAGTTTCGTCTGAACAGCTGTATTCATGGCCATAGCAAGTCTTTAGCGTTAACCTGTGGTCTGACCATAATTGCTTCCGCCGCGGCTAAGTCATTCAACTGAAGGATGCGTTTTTCCGTCTTCAATTCTCAAGGGCTCAAAAAGACCTCAGGCATAGTGAATATCTGGTGAATATTCCCATTCGACTTCGTCTCGGGAATATTCACCAGAAATTCACTGAGCCTTCGGCAAATAACTGTTAATGCCAACATGCGTCATGTCTGTCTCATTCATAACCTTTTTTTGTGTTCGCAGCTACAGGAAGTCTTAAACCTCAGTAACTTCCACGAAAACAGTTCTAGAGCCGGACAACATCAACTTTTCCTGTTAACGCTTTCACGCCAATCTAAACAGCAGTCAGCCATTCAGTATTGTGCAATATTGCGGACCGCCGTTTAAATCCGCATGCCTTGACATGGAATGCGGACTTTAAACGGCGGTCCCCAATATTGCGCAATTGGTCTTTTTAGATGACCATAGTTCTCGTATCCAAGGCTTGAGTATCGTCATGTGAGATGAGTATTGTGCAATATTGGGGACCGCCGTTTAAAGTAAACCTCAGTAACTTCCACGAAAACAGTTCTAGAGCCGGACAACATCAACTTTTCCTGTTAACGCTTTCACGCCAATCTAAACAGCAGTCAGCCATTCAGTATTGTGCAATATTGCGGACCGCCGTTTAAATCCGCATGCCTTGACATGGAATGCGGACTTTAAACGGCGGTCCCCAATATTGCGCAATTGGTCTTTTTAGATGACCATAGATCTCGTATCCAAGGCTTGAGTATCGTCATGTGAGATGAGTATTGTGCAATATTGGGGACCGCCGTTTAAAGTCCGCATTCCATGTCAAGGCATGCATGTAGTTTGAGATTGGTAACCAGATAATAAAAACTTAGATATGTTATGCATTGCTACTAAATAACTTTAACAGTGACTTGGCAAACATCATGATTCAGTGCGCCTCCATTCCTCGAGAGTCAAACTGATCTGTCCTTATCAGAGCCAGCACTACAGCTTATAAGAATCATGACAGACAGACTTCGTTCTCTCTGGGATTATATCCGCGGTGTAAGTATTTGTTTTATTGCTTCAGAAGTTGTACGGTGGTTGAGTCAATCTGTCACTGAGCGAAAACGTCTTTGCACTCTAAAATACTGCAAGGAAAAGTAAAGTTTGAATTTGAGGTATATCCTAGCTTTTGCAGTCTTTCTGACCACTGCGAATAAGTTCCATATCAACAGGGAAATAAATTGAGCGAGTCACTAAAAACAGCACGATTCAGGGGCACCAAACGAATCGCTTCGGTGGAAAATGTTCGGGAAGACGGCTTCAGTTAGTCGTAAAAAAATTACGTTATAAATGTAGCCTCAAATTATCGTTTTGGATACGAAATAAGGCCGGCTAGGATCAGTTCGGAAATAAAGAAGCTCCTAGTAAATTCGGGGATTAAGATTCCTTACCCTAAAATGTTCTGCTGTTGAAATATTCAGCTGAAAAGAACCGAAAAGCTCAAACCGCATTTAGCTTTCACATAGTTTCCTTTGAGGGCACTAAAATGATATGGAAAAGCAGTACAAATCATTCCAAGCGTTTGACTAAGTATTCATCGTTCGCTGCTGGTAATGATTTTACCCTCAACAAAAAATTATACGCCACCTCCATCTTGGAAATTTATGTTTCGCCATACAAGCTACATACAGTGTTGCCGGTACACGTTATAAACTTGCGCGGTGTTTTTCATATAGCACCGTGCAATTTAAAGTCCACGTTAGAAAGGATCTCTAACAACAACTTAACACGAATATAATTCAGTCTTGCAATTGTAAGCGGAAATAATGCAGCCATTGCATACTCCATGCAGGTAATCACAAATTTTTAGCTTGCCACTGGGTCATTAAGTGCTAAGTTTTATATGTCTTTTGTGTCTTTATTCTTCTAGTAGAGGCAGATCGGCTAACCTTTAGGTTATTTTTTATGTGACAGGTAAAATTTAAAGCTAAAAGATTTGTTAAAGACTGACTGGAATATTTCGTTCGGCTCAAAAGAAATTTAGCAGCCAGAATAAATGTTGAATGTTAAGAATTAGAATAGCTCTATATCACTTAGAACTTTACTGAAGTAATTTACAACTTATGTCTGGGAAAACTCGCTAAAACTTACATTATGGTTAATTCTCTCTTTTTAGACGTTGCTTGACAGTCCCATCTTCTTTTATGCGATGTTATATTGTTATTAATTTAATTAAGATTTAGGTAAAATATAAAATAGAATATTAAAACAAGAAATATAATCGGTAATAGAATATTAAAACAAGAAATATAATCGGTAAAGCATTCAACGCCGATCTTTTACAAAAGCATGTACAAGCTATCCATTCCTAAAACAAACAAAAACAAAGGAAAACAACTGAATAAATTAGCCTGCTTTTAATATTTTTATTGTGCAGTTTGAATTCCACACTAGAAAGGAGCTTTGTCATCAACTTAACACAAGTAGAATTCAGTCTTGCAATTCAAGATACCACAGAAATCGTGGTTGTGACAGCAGCGATCAAAAAATGCATTAATTTACATTAGGAGTTTAATAAACAGTCGGTGTTGTTTGATTTAAATCTTCTTTCATACGACATTTTATAACTATATTGAGATTTAGGTAGAATATCATTGATAGAGCCTCACATGCTTTGATTAAAAAAAAATTAATAGCTACACTAAACGGGATTACTGTTCAGGTTCGTCTGAACAGCTGTATTCATGGCCATTCATTAACCTGTGGTCTGACCATAATTGCTTCGCTAAGGCATTCAACTGAAGGATGCATTTTTCCGCGTCTTCAATTCTCAAGGGCTCTAAAAGACCTTAGGCTCAGTGAATATCTGGTGAATATTCCCATTCGATTTCGTCTCGGGGAATATTCACCAGATAACAGTTGACTTCGCCTTCGGCGAATAATTGTTTATGCATTGCTAAAAAAGAAAAACACTTTCGGGAAACCGTTACTTTCGGGTGGGCCGTTACTTTCTGGAATTACTAGGAAAGACCGGAAAATTAACGTTACTTTCGAGGGGCCGTTACTTTCTGGAATTACTAGGAAAGACCGGAAAATTAACGTTACTTTCGAGGGGCCGTTACTTTCGGGAATTACTAGGAAAGACCGGAAAATTAACATTACTTTCGGGTAGCCGTTACTTTCTGGAATTACTAGGAAAGACCGGAAAATTAACGTTACTTCCGGGTAGCCGTTACTTTCGGGAATTACTAGGAAAGACCGGAAAATTAACGTTACTTTCGGGTAGCCGCTACTTTCGGGAATTACTAGGAAAGACCGGAAAATTAACATTACTTTCGGGGGGCCGCTACTTTCGGGAATTACTAGGAAAGACCGGAAAATTAACATTACTTTCGGGGGGCCGCTGCTTTCGGGAATTACTAGGAAAGACCGGAAAATTAACATTACTTTCCGGGGGCCGCTACCTTCAGGAATTACTAGGAAAGACCGGAAAATTAACATTACTTTCCGGGGGCCGCTACTTTCAGGAATTACTAGGAAAGACCGGAAAATTAACATTACTTTCGGGGGGCCGCTACTTTCGGAACTCTTCGGTACTTTACAATCTACTTGTTAAAAGGGCCATGCCACCATTTTTAATGTTACTTCAAAAAGGCCAAAAGACATACAGTGGAACCCCGATTTTTCGAATACTCGATTCTTCGAAACTCCCGATTATTCGAACCAAAACTCGTTTCCCTTGGATTTGAAAGTTTTTGTTTTCGATATATTTCTGTTTAATTGGCAAGAGAAACTTAAATTCTGTACATAGAGTTCAGAGCTACCTTATATTTAAGTAAAAATGACATATCTCTAAATCCTATGTACAGATTCTTTTTAAAATTAGCCCAAATGTTTGTTATGTTTATAAGACGAAAATATATAAAAATAAAAAAAAATTCACCGAGCAGTTTTGAAGTTATTAGCCTCAAAATGTTGAAAATGAGGTCTTTTTGGCCTATTTTGATGTTGCCATGGTAACAAATTTTGATGTCGTAGCCACCGAAATTTGTTCATTGGTTAAGTGTTTACAAACCTGTACTAAACGTTTTCTGTTAACTTTACTTGTGTAGCTGTGATTGAATATCATAGATGTATCATGATGGGATTGTTTAAACTATAAGAAGCCACCTTAAAGTTAACTCTCAAATAAAGACGAGATGAAGTTTAAGAATAAGCTGAGATCCGTTTGCAACGATTCAACAACCTATATTACACTTACGGATAAACTCTCCAGTCACATTTCTAATCTTACCCGCAAACTTAAAGACATACTTTTACACAAACAAGCTATTCTTACCGCGGAACGCAGACGTCACGCCAACACACAAGATGTACAAGACACGCGACCTCCACAAGACACGCATCCTGACCCAGACAGAAACATGATCACTTCTAATGACACCTCATCCAGACAGAAAAGACGTAGAAGAAAACGCAGAAAAACAAATAGGAAACTAAACACCACCACTGTCATAAACTTGTCAAGCGTGCAATTAACTCAAGACGAAGTCAATTTACTCTCTCGTGGTCTAAAATTTTGTCCAACTCCAACTCATATCAACTGGTCTGAATTCAGAGCAGACATTTCTGATTTCATAAGACGACTTCGACTGCATGAATACTTTCACGATAATAACAATAATTCATCTCATAATGACCACAACCCTTTCCGTGTGAAATCTACTTGGACACCCCATCCCGGGCGTGACGCTTCATTAGACGCATTCTCCAACACCATAGAAGAACAACTACTCAACGCCAGGCCAACTAAAGTACGTGACAACTTGACCAAACGAGAAAGACGAGCTCTGAAACGACTCACCCGACGAGAAGATATCATCATTAAGCCCGCAGACAAAGGCTCGGGGACGGTTGTCATGGACATGGACTGGTACGAAAATGAATGCCTTCGACAACTCAATGACCCACAATTCTACGAAAAAATCGACAAAGACATCACTCCGCTCACTCACAAATGTGTTATAAGATACATTTCCAGTTTACGATCTGACAAAATGATCGATGACGAAACAGCAAAATACCTCCAAGAAAACTCTCCTAAACCAGGGCGCTTTTACACCATTCCTAAAATACACAAACAAGGTCATCCTGGTCGCCCTATAGTCTCCAGCAATAGCCATCCCATAGAACGTATTTCCCAGTTCGTCGACTTCCATCTTCAACCACTAGTGACCAAACTTCCCTCTCACATAAAAGACACCACCCACTTTCTCAACAGACTCAACAGTATTGGTCAACTACCTGACGGTGCTTTACTCGTTACCCTCGATGTATCTTCACTTTATACAAACATACCTCACAAAGACGGAATCCAAGCGTGCAGCGATTTTCTAGACCGACGACTCAATCCCACTATTCAGACAACCAGACTCTGTGATCTCATCCGCATGATCCTCACCAATAACACGTTTACTTTCAATGGACAACACTACGGACAAATTAATGGAACAGCGATGGGCACGAAAATGGCTCCCTCCTACGCCAATCTCTTCATGGGAAAATTTGAGGAACACGCCCTAGCGGGTGCTTCGCATTCTCCCCTTATCTGGTGGCGTTACATCGACGACATCTTTCTTTTATGGTCGCATGGAGAAGAAAAATTAAATGATTTTATCACATACTTAAACAACCTACATCCTACAATCAAATTTACCAGTTCCTTCTCCTACAACGAAATCCCCTTCCTTGATGTTAACGTAATGCTCATCAACGGCAGACTGGAAACTGACCTTTATATTAAGCCTACAGACAAGCATCAGTATCTCCTTAAATCATCCTGCCACCCCTCTCACACCAAACAATCCATCCCGTTTAGCATGGCCTTACGATTGAGAAGAATTTGTTCTACGGATGAGTACTTTAACACACGTTCGAACGCACTCACATCCCATTTAATCAAGAGAGGATATAAACACCGTTTTATTGAAGAAGAAATAGAGAAAGTACGTCTGATTCCTCGCAGCGAAGCCCTCGAGACATCTAAGAAAAAAGAGTCTAACAGAATCCCATTTGTAGTAACATTTAATCCAGCCCTTCCGAACATACGTCGAACCATTTTCAACAATCTGAACATTCTTCGTTCTTCACAACGATGCAAAGCAGCATTCCCTTCTCCTCCTCTCATATCGTACCGCCGATGCAACAACCTCCGTGACATTTTAGTTAGAGCCAAACACCGCAGACCACCCCCCCAAACACCAGGAGCTTTCCGCTGTAACAGAAATAGGTGCAAAACGTGTCCTTTTATCTCAGAGGGAACCACGTTTTACACCTTTTTCTCTACAAACGAACAACAACGAATACGACACCACATCTCTTGCTCATCTACGAATCTCATATATATGATACAGTGCTGCAGATGCAAAGTACAATACATAGGAGAGACTAAACGACATCTCAGCGACAGATTTGGCGAACACAGACGCGCAATCGAAAAAGCCATTAACCAACATCACATTCATCAGCCTACCACCGTTTCAGATCACTTTACTCTTCCTGGCCATTCAATCAACGACATAGAACTCATTCCCCTTGAACTCATTAACTCTAACAGAGACGCCATTCGTAAGGCCGCAGAGAAGCATTTTTAATTTCCAAGGGCAAGACTCTTGAACCCTATGGGATGAACAGACGCGATGAAACTTAATATACTTTCTATTTTTATAGTAGCCTTTGTAAACGTTTCTGCTGTTTATTTTTGTTAACCAATCATATTTAATCTTTCATTTGAATCATTTTATATCTTGTAACCGTTATATTCCATTTTTACTTAGCTCTTTGTAGCCCCTGATGAAGGTTAGTTTTGCCTAACCGAAATATTGGGCAATAAAATACCCTTTATAGCTGTCCGATCAGCCTTGCATTTAGTTTTAAACCTTAAAGTTATCCTACTAGTGCTCTAAGAATAAGTGTCTTGTGCTACAGATGACCAGGATGGCATAATGCATTGGATTGCAACTTGAAATAATTGGGATAATGTTTTCAGTTAATGTCGCCTTGTGTCTGGGAAAACTCGCTTAAACTCAGGTTATGGTCAATTCTCTCTTTTTAGGCGTTGCTTGACAGTCGAATCTTCTTTTGTACGATATTATATTGTTATTAATTTAATTAAAGGGATAGTTTCACGGTTCGGCGCATGTGCACAGATAAAAATGCTTTATTCGCTTTCTTACCAACTTTATCGGTTAAAAAACCTCTCACATTTATGTCAATAATCACATACTATAAATAGTCCAAACAAAGCGAAGGATGACCAAAATTCACAGAAAATTTCACTTTGGAAATATCTGTAAGGGCCAACGGACAATGCAAAAGCGTCGGATCCTGGTGGATCTAGTCAGCAAATTTAATATAAATACGAAAACTAATAAAGCAAGGCTGACTGTACAACTGGGATTATAATATTCTTTCCAATATTTCATCAGGCACGGCCTGACTTCTTCAGGGAATAAAATGACTACAAGAAAAACGTTACAATATAAATCGCCAAGAAACAAAAGGATATAAGATTACAATGGAAAGACGATACATTTAAAAAATATAAGATGAAACGTTACAATTCAAATATAAGAAAAACAAAAGAATATAAGATAACAAGATAAAACTAATGAAAGAAGATAATTTATGTAAAATACATAAAAATGCGAAGTTTATATTTCTTCACGCTTGTTGATACCTTTGGGTTCAAGGGTTTGACCCCTTTCGATAGGATACGCTTCTCGAGCTTTGCGTACAGCGTCACGAGATGAATGTATGAGTTCTAATGGAATAAGTTCTATGTCAGTAGGTAAATGAAAATTTCACCGACAAAGTCAACACTGAATAAAACTTTTGACCCGAAGGATTTATTCTACGCTCTGGTGGTTTTCATGGCGCACATGGGTATGTACTGAATCATCTATTCAATCAGCTGACTGACCGCGACATTTTCACGGGCAAATTTTCCGCCAGAGTTATCTACTACCTTCCGATTGGTCTAAACAATGAAACTAAATGGCTTTCGTCATAGCTTGCACATGCGCCGAACCGTGAAATTCTCCCTCCAGAAAGACTGGAAATAGTCCGCTGTGACGTCAATACAAGAATGCCAGTGTCGCGGTTTCTCAGTTCCTCCGTTTTTTGGTGCGTCTTGCTACAACCATAGACAACACACCTCAGTAGAACCATGTTTCTTCCTCAGGGCGCACCAAAAAATGCGAGGAACCATGAAACTGCGACACCGGCATTCTTGTATTGACGTCACAGCGGACTATTTCCAGTCTTTCTTCTTGCGCGGTTTTGTAACCCACCGGAAGTGAAATTTAACGTTTCACGGAAAAGAAAATCGATATCGAAAAACTTTTTCCGCAGTTTCTTATCAGAACGCCATGTAGATTCCATCAAGCAAATAAAAAAATACCTGTCGTATACACTTTAAGATTTAGGTACAATATGATTCTAACTACACCGTGAAACAGGATTAGTTCAGTTTCGTATCCGGACAGTTGTATTCATGGCCACAGGAAGTCTTAACTGGATATTGTTTGTTTGTTCTTAATCTTTATTTTTCTGTGGTTTTGGCCGCCTTAATTACTTCTCTACGTCATTCAAGTGAAGGACGAGTCTCAAGAGCAGCCAAGGTAAATTTAAAGCCAAAATTGAACATTAACCTGCGGTTTGACCATAGTTGCTTATCCACGTCATTAAACTGAAGGATGCGGTTTTCCGTCTTCAATTCTAAAGGGGATCCCAAAGGCACCCAAGAAACATTTAAAGCCAAAATTTAAGCATTAACCTGTGGTTTGACCATAATTGCTACTCTACGTCATTCAACTGAAGGATGCGTTTTCCGTCTTCAATTCTCAATGGCATCCCAAAGGCACCCAAGAAAACTAAAGAAAAGTTAACAAAAAGAACTAGTTAACTTCGATCCTTTACGAAAAGAAAGTCCTATCCTTCCCTCAAACAAACAAAACTAAAACTGAAATAAAGGTGAAGTAAAAGCGTCTTCTATAAAGGTTTAATGTAGTGACTTTTACTTTTCAGCGCCCCTCCAGCGGAAACGGCACTTTTGACCCCAAATTTCCTCGGTTGTCATTGGACAACGCTTCCATTAGACCCCATTATGACGTAGTGGTGGTTGGCTCAGGGTATGGAGGATCCATTGCAGCCAGCCGTTGTGCCAGAGGAGGCCAAACCGTGTGTGTGTTGGAGCGAGGGAAGGAGTGGTCACCCGGAGACTTTCCAGAGTCGTTATGTGAGGCCTCTGAGGAAATTCAAATTCATCCCTGTGGGAAAGACACGATAGGTAATACCGATCAAGGTGTTTTATTCTATTTCATTGGTTCATTAGTATCACCAAGTTGGGTCAGTGACAACACAACAACTACTTTGGGCCCTTGACTGTACTGTCATAACTAGCTGGGAGCCTCTGCTGGGAGGCAACGTGGGGGTCTATGTAATCCCCGAAGTCCCCCAAGATACCTTAGTCCTGTCTATATTAATATAATGATAGTTATCATACAAAGTACCAAACAATCAATGTGCCGATGGTGGCCCAATAAAATTCTGAAAAAAGTCGGGTAATCGACAATCCATACGACAGTTCACAGTCAGACTCGTTTTTCAGTTCACAGTTCGAAGTTTTTTTTATTGCACACACACAATAACCCTTAAGATATTGCGACGAAAAAAAGGTACTACTAAAATATTCAGTAACAGAAGTTAAAAGTTCACAATTCATAGCCAGAAGTACAGTCCACAATTCAAGAGTTACAATCCACAATCCATAATAAATTATGTAAAGTCCATTCCACATGCTATACTTTTAATCCACGTTTCACACACATTTTAGAGTATTGCACCGTTCCATAGTCCATAATCCATAGTAGTCCTCAGCTAGACTTGGTACCTAGGAAAGAGCGCGGTTCGTTCCGGTTTACAACCTCGTTTGTGTTTCAGATGCTTTTTCATTACAAAATTCTTGAAACCACCCACTACAAGAAACGAGGACGATAAAATTTAGAATAGTTAACAATATGCTTATCAACACGATCGATCGATGTTTTTTATTAGACATCGGAAAACCTGAAGAAAAGAAATTCTTATTTTTACAGAATCTCAAACCAACGAATTCAACCTCACGTTGCATACTACTATAAATAAAACAACGTTAACCCTGAAAGGAAAGGGGGGGGGGGGGGGGGTGTGTGTGTGTTGGGGGGTATATATACATATATACCATGTAAAATCGCGATTCCTCTAAATAAACCTGATAAAGTCACTGGTTAAATGGCTAGTCGAAATATTGTAACTACACCTTTTTCACGTTGTTTGATCGGTCCTCAGTAGTCTTCCGACAATTGCTTTTGTTATTTACTTTACAGGGAAACCATCCAGTCTGTATGAGTTCTATGTGACGGATGACTTGAGTGTTGCCCAGGGGTGCGGACTTGGAGGTGGCTCCCTCATAAATGCCAATGTTGCTCTTGATGCTGTCCCTGGTGTGTTTGAAGACAAGTTATGGCCATCAGAACTCAAGCAAGACTTGGATAATTTACAGAAGATCGACCGAAAGCATTTCGTAGAGATGCTGAAGCCTACCCCTTATCCAGATCATTACCCTGCTCTGGATAAAATCGATCGCATGAGAGAAGGCTTTGATGAATGTGACATTGAAGACATTGATAAGATGTATTACAAAACTCCTCTTTATGTAACATTTGAAGACACACCGTCCAATCATGTTGGAGTGCCACAACCAAAGTGCACCGGCTGTGGAAACTGCTGTGGTGGATGTAATGTCGGAGCAAAGAACACATTGAACATGAACTATTTGCCTGATGCCAAAGCTCATGGAGCAGAGATATTCACTGAGGTAAGACTGATAAAGATATTGTTTCTAAGAGAGTCATAACCAACGTAGCAGTTGTTTCCTTTTTGAGAGCCTGAGAGGTGCATGAAAGCTTGGGGTGCAAGATGACACCCAATGTTTTGCTCTAGAAAAGGAAAGGACTTTGCAAGCTGCAGTTAGTGTACTGATAAATAAAGAACTTGCTTAACCATGGCTAGGATCACGCCTTTTTTTAACCAACAGTTTAAACAAACGAGCCGCTAATATTTTCCGTCACGACGCCTTACAAACTGCCCATCACGATTCCATAAGCCTGCACAACCCCCCTTGTCCCTCCGGTGGTTTAAGGCAGATTTAACGAACACAGACTGTCTGTTGACAGTTCTATCAAATCTAAACCCACTTCTGTTGCATAACCATTCTTTATTTGACATGCAACTTATTCCTTTAGAAACTATATTAACATTTCTCATGACTAGATTCTTAAAGCAAGCCAGGGAATCATATTTTATCTGTAAAACTAATCCTTTAAAACCTAATGGGCCGGGGTGAAGAAACGTGATTAAATGTAACATATATTTCCAATTTTGAAATTATCTTCCGCTATTTGATATTCTGTATTACGAATTTCTTCTTGTACATAACAACGAAAATCGAACTGTAAATTTTAGTAAACTCTTGTACCTGACAGTATATTAAATATACAATGTCACTTAATAGTAATTTCAGTGATGAAATAGATTGTGTGGTTGACGCCTCACTGTTTTTCCGGATAAATTTATTAAAAACTTGTTAAAAGATTGAGCACCTGCATGCGAGAGTGTACTGTATGAGGTAATAATATGCATCTTGGTTTAGCCTACATGAGCCTTTTGATTGCATTCTGATGTGAAACAGACTAATGTTTATTAAGAATAACTGAAAGGGTTTTCACTAGCTTAGCTGCAGATGCGACTCAATTGCAATCAAACGTGTAGTGCGTGCAGCTTTTGAAAATGAGAGTACTATTTAAAGCCACGCAAACCGACATGATGAAATTGCAAGAAATATTCCTGTTTATATGGGTAGTTTGCTTGGTGATCTATTCTCGCTTAAGTGCGATTTAATCAGTCAGTTCAGCATTATCATTTTTTAATATAAACAATTGCAAAAGCTGACTCGCAGAGGCTCTTTTTACAGAGCCAGTGCGTTTCTGTGTTTCTTAAGTGCCTCTCATTATTGCCCGGTATAGAGTTGTAGAGATAATCACACACATTTTGCAGTGAGCCACCGTTACAGTACCGTCTGGTATTATCCTAAAAGTAAAATAAAAAGGTTTCCTGCAAACTTTAAACATCCTTAAAAACAAATAGCCTTTACTTTAAACTACACTTACTTTAATCATTTTATTCACATAGTTTGTTAGGCGTATTTGATCATATCTACATGTTAATTTGCATCATAGAAATATTTATTATTATTATTATTATTATTATTATTATTATCGTTATGGTACACTTTTCTCTCTCAACCTCCGAGTCCATGCCAAACCATGGACTTTGGGATACAAAGAGGATTTCTACTTGATGGAGAGGACCCGCCTGAGAAGGTGCGCTGTAGAAAGGATAGTTATTTTCTGGAGTTTATGTATGTTGATGTTGCCAGGGATCTTGTTGATGCAGTTTTCCATGCCCTTCTTGATGGTGCCAAGGGCTCCCATAACCACCGGGACTGTTGTTGTTTTGAGCCCCCACGTTCGCTCAACCTCGATTTCCAGATCTTTGTACTTGTTGAGCTTTTCCGTGGTTTTAACTGAGGTGTTGATATCGAGGGGTACAGTCATTTCAATGAGAAGGCAGCTCTTGTCTTTCTTGTTCCTTAGCACAATGTCTGGCCTATCAGCTGCGATGGTCCTATCAGTGTGGATGGGCATGTTCCACAGGGTGGTGACACTGTCCTTCTCGGTGACAGTCTTGGGTTCATGCTCATATCATCGCTCCTTCACCTCAATGCCGAACTCTTTGCAGATCTTCCAGTGCATGTGTGCAGTTGCCTCGTTGTGGCGGTGGATGTATTCATTTTTAGCCAGTTCAGGGCAGCCAGAGACCAAGTGATCGATAGTCTCGTCGAAACGACCACACAGCCTGCATTTTGGGTCAACATCAGGCTTCTTGAGGATGTTGTGTTGGTACCAGCATTGTTATTATTGTTACTACTATTATTATTATTATTATTATTATTATCATTATTATTATGTGTTCTCTATATAATTATGTGTTCTCCATGGGGGCCGGGTCCAAACCATGGACCTAGGGCACCCATGAGGCGCTGTGTGGAGGCCACACTACTCAGCATTGCAGGGAAAGGGTCTTGCGCAGGATGTTGGCTGCCCCAAGTAGTGCGGTTTTCTGAATTTCGCAGAGGTTGATGTTGCCAGGGATGCCAGTGACTACTTTATGCCAGATGCCAGTGACTACTTTATTATTATTATTATTATTATTATTATTATTATTTCAGAGCTAGTGTTCCCTCCTTTTTTTACAGGTATACTTGGCACTTAGTTTTGTTCATTATGTAATAACAGCTAATTTTATTGTTTATTAGGTCGAAGTCATGTCAGTGACTAAAGCACCTGACACAATTGACTGGATGGTAAAATACAAGCGACTTGTCAAAGGCAGTTTTAAAGTTGAGGAGGAAACCATTCGAGCTACGCATGTCATTATTGGTGCAGGGGCGCTTGGCTCTACCAAACTGTTACTTCGGTCAAGAGAGCGTGGGCTCAATGTATCTAGCAAGATAGGAAGCCGCTTTTCCACAAATGGAGATGTCCTAGGTTTCAGCTACAATGGAGCCAAAAAGGTTAACTCCGTGGGGCTTACGACCAAACACATGACAGAAAATAGGACAGCAAAACCTCCAGGTCCTTGTATAACCTCAGTAATGGATTTCCGGAAAACAACAGATGGAAACGTGAAGAACGGTTTCGTCATTGAAGATGGAACCCCACCGTCGGTTCTTTCTGGAACGTACACAGTTGGTTTGATGGCTGCTTCAAGAATGAATGGAATTGATAAATTCTCTTCAGAGGAAATGCTGGAAAAGGCATGGCAGGTGAGAAATATTATTAAATAAATGTTATAAGAACAATTCTGACAAACTGGAAATAAATTAAAAGGACCGGATTCAAAGAGTTTGTAAACAGGATATGGAAATAGAACAAGACAATTAAATTCAAGGATATTCGATCTCTGAGCATAGTGCGAGGTGTGTAGTTTGCCCTTTCAATTGACGCACTTCACAAGGGAATTAATATAATGGTTGAATGTAGCCGGTATATACCTTACTGACATGACTAAACAACAAAATAAAAACGAAATGACAGTGGTTACCGGCAAGATGTGCCTTCTAAATCTGTACACTAATGTCTGATCTGGTGATGTTTTGTCAGTTCACCGTATCACTTAAGCTTTGCCCTTGAAAATTAAAATTGTACACTTCTTGTAACAGATTAGTCTGAGGACAAATATCATAGATATATGCGGCATATGTACATGAACACATGTTGTCTGTTAAAAGATAACCAATTATTTGTTCCCTTAGCCGTACCGGTTACTAATTTAGTATTTATTGTACTCCTCAGATAAGTAACAGTCATTGTTGATGTTAATCTCTCATATTTCTCATTAAGGAATTAAGAGGCAAAGGGATTGACAATAGTCTGTCTTGCCTGTGTATGAGTCATGACGATGCAAGTGGTATCATCACTTATAATAAAAACAACGACAGTATTGACATCAAATGGGACGGAGTTGGATATCAAAGGAACTTTGAGACGGTCAATCAGGCAATGGAAAAAGTCACCAAAGGACTCAAAGGGACATTTGTGAAGAACCCCATGTGGACTGCAGCTCTTGGTAAAAGTGTCGTCTCAGCACATCCTCTTGGTGGCTGTCCCATGGGGGAATCTGGACGAACTGCCGTGGTAAATCATGCTGGACAAGTTTTTGATGGTAAACAGTGTGAAGCGTACTGAAAAATAAACAGTTACTTCTTGCTTAAAGAATTGCTAATTAATGCATGTTCACTGAAGTAAAAGGTTAATTTACAGCAAAAAATCTCACATTTTTGAAAAAAAAATGTTCTGACATGAAGAGTCGAATTGGGGGCTTATTAATTTTAGCCAAAATGTACTTTGTCTTTTCAGAGAATATCTGTTGACGGTATAGAAAATTTAGGGGAGTGTCAAAAATAGTCGAAGATGTAGGAGTTTTGTACAAGAGTTAGATGATTCTGAATGATTTAGTTTATGGATAAAACCCCTTGTGCCACCGTTCAAATTAAACCTCTTGCATATACTGAACATAACGGTAACCTAGTTATTTGCTAAAATGCTTTTATGCTCCAAACATACAATTTGTCAGCGAAAAATGCCAAAAATTTAACTTAATATTTCTGCTGATTCTTAGATTTAACAGCCATTTTCCTAAATAATAGCGTGGTAGAAACTTGTGTAAAGAAACAATTAAACTGAGTAATATTAAACGAGCAAAAATTACCGTCCATGCACTTCAAACTTTTAGTTGGATGTATTAATCAATTTTTCTCTTTTATCGGATGTGTTATTTTAGGTGATTCTGACCAAGTTCTGGAAGGACTTTATGTTGTAGATGGGGCAATTGTTCCAATAGCTGTGGGTGTTAATCCCACTCTTACAATTTCCTGCCTGGCGGAGCGCTGTTTGCGGCTTCTTGCTGAAAGAGAAGGATGGCATATAGACTATGACACATTCAAGCCACTTGGTGAGCCACTAAAACATTCTTGTATTGGATTATGTACAGCAATTTGTAATTTAATGTGTTACTTGAGGCTTGTCACAGTGTTTATAACTGACTCCTGAGTGTTCACAAGTAAAAATACAAATACATGTAAATATTCATTGCATGCGAATTTTATGATTACATGAATTGAAGTCTGCCCAATACCATCAAAAATGAGTCTATTAACAGGCAAAGCCTGTTCACAGGCTAGCCTTAGAGAGTTGTAGAAACATTAAGTACGAACAAACAAGTGAAAATCGGCCAAGACCAGCCCACCGTTGAGAGATGTAGCCTTAGTAGAGATGTCAAACACCAGCAGTGGGTCAGTCATGGGAAGTGCGCACGAGTTGGTGATGTGTCAGAAATGGAAGGAGTAAGCCCAGCGAACGAGTGAGCTTTCTAATGCAAACCAACGACTGCGCATATACCGTACAAAGCACTTCCCACGATGTAATTTGTTTATTTTATACATGGTGGAATTTTCTTGCTCAGGAATTGATGTTTCATACCTTTTATTCCAATCAACACGCGCAACGCTTTGGGCATGTTTTTTTGTCCCGCGAAGTCGCAAAGACCCTCAAACAATTAATGCATTAATCACATGCCTAACTGTAAATCAATCCGCAATATTTTTCAGAAAATAAGTTTTCTGATATCAGGGAACTAACTCATTAATTCTTAGCCTGCGAGCAGGCTCACTTGTTTGGGATTTAGCGCGAGTATCTTGGCGGCGAAGCCGGCGAGAAGAATGGGGCGAGGATTCTTCTCGCCGGCTTCGCCGGCTCGCTTTGGCGGCTTTGCCGCCAAGATACTCGCGCGATATCCCAAACAAGTGAGCCTGCTCGCAGGCTAATTAATTCTTTGCAAATGGAGGACTGCCAAAACGAGAAGCTGCTTCGTGCATTTTAGTCTGAAGTTGGCGGCACTTCTTTCTGTTGGTTGTTGTATTATTTGAAAATCCCAGTAAATTATTTTCATAATGAAAGTTTACATTTTCGTGACTTAAAACTTTTCCTTCGCTTCGTTTATTTTCTTTGCCTTCTATTGTTTGTTTGCGTTGTCAAGTAGACATTTCAGTTGTTTGAACTCTTTGTTATCGTAGATATAAACATCTCTTCGAGTTTTTCATCAAGATGTTTTGTTTTGCTGTTCCTGGAAGTAATCTTCAATGCGTTTTAGCTTATACAAAGATGGAGAGAAATCAATTCACATTCAACAACTGCACGTTATCAAAATACGGAACGTCCTTAACGGAATATGTATTGAAGCGACTCTTGTTGTCTTTGTGTAACACGCGAAGACAAACGTGAGTTTTGTTCTCCATTGTAAACGCGATAGAGAATAGTTAATCATGCATTTTAATTCACCCATACTCCCTTTCGGTCTGGTGCGTAGGGGTAAGACCGATTAGTGACAACGTTTAATCAAAGGACTGTATATGTTGTGGTTCAATTTTATCCCTAGCTGGTTCAAATTTTATTTCCCTTTGTTTTTGGCTATGGTAATGTATGATAATGAGTTTTAAACAAAGGGAAATAAAATTTGAACCAGGGATAAAATTGAACCACAACATATACATGTATACGCGTTTCTCACAGATTCACCGTTTGTTTTTTTTTAATCTGCAGCTTACCTTTGAAATGATTGTCCATGTAGTTTGTTAAATAAATTATGTTAGCATTAACCAGTTTTGTAACACGGTGCAATAATTTGTTTGCAGATCAAAATAGCTTTGTCAAACAAAAGCCTGGAATTCGCTTCACAGAGAAGATGGTTGGGAAATACGAGTCATCAAACAACAAAGGAAAGCAAATACCGTGTGAATTTACACTTACCATCGAGTCCGATGATGTAGAGCAGATGCTCAACTGCGACCCATCTCACAAGGCTAAGATAAGTGGAACAGTGACATGTCTCGCATTATCCTCTGCTCCGCTCACAGTTTCAGATGGTATGTTAAATAAATAAATAAATAAATAAATAAATAAATAAGAATTTGTATAACGAGGGTAGCAGTAAACAGCCTTGTGGCCTTCTCTGCAAAACTACAAATTATAACACGGCTACAAAAATGTCAAAAAATATTAAAGCTAGAAAAGGTATAACCATGAATACTTAAACAGGACAAAAAATGAACAAGCTGAGACCGGTTCTAAAGTGTATGGGCGTTTTCTGATTTTTACAGGCAAGGAGTTCCATTCTTTGATTCTATGCACAGTAAATAAATCCACCAGCGTCTGTTTCAAGATTGTAACTTGGACATCGATAAAATTAAGTTCGTTATGTGGAGAAGACCGTTTATGAATATGACAATTCCTTACTAACATTTTATACTTGGAGAATGAAGGTGGCTTACCGGCCTTGATTTGAACGGCTCACATTTCACTGTTAAAGTTTATGCTTATCAATCAGCTGCAGGTGTCAGCGAACTTTTCTATATAGAGCAATTAAACGGGTGTTTCTTGGTGTTGTGGAAGCCATTGTTGGTTAGCTTTTGTGTTGTGGTGTCTTTTGAATCTTTTGTTTTACGTCATTTGGTGATCACGCCATCCGCAACACCAAGAAACTACTAATTAAACTCTGGAACTCATTGCCACGTGCGATTACTACTGCAGACAGCCTGCGTATTTTCAAAAAGAAACTTAAAGAATTCCTTTTCGAATCATTTCTTATTACTTTATGAATTATTTGTATGTTTATGTATGTTGGGTCTGAAAAACCCTGATTGGGAGATTCAATAAAGTTTTATATTTATATTTTATATTTAAGATCAGGTTAAAGAGATAGTGTTCCATAGCAGTGGAACGATGTTATCACTTATTTACATAACACTTATTTTCTCGACATCTAGAGATCTATTCTTAAATTTTTAATAATGCCCCTTGTAGTGTAGATGTATAGCTTTACAATACAATGTACATGTATATGTATATATACCATACCATGTGAAAACAGATTATCAGAGTTTTTTTTTAGATCGCCCGTTTCTTTCTGTTTATTTATCGTTATCAGTTTCAATAAGCCATTTGCACGATGACGTCATTTGACTACTACTACCAGAATTCATTTCGTTTTTCCTTTCTTATTTAAATTTTGTAATCCCAGTACGGTTTAAATAACGATAGCCTTAATTTGCACTACAAAACAAAAAACTGAAGGATTCTGGTAGTAGTAGTCAAATGACGTCATCGTGCAAATGGCCTACAGATCTCTTTAGCTTGTATGTTTTGTTTTCCCAATGTAGGTCATGTGATGTTCTCAAGGGAATTTATCCTTTGTCTTTTCATAAATTATGCATACATGTGCACGTGAAGGAAACAAAATTTAAAGAAACAGTTCTCTAGGGTAACATCACATGATCTACATTGGGAAAACAAAACATACAAGCTAAAGAGGTTTATTTTCTAAACCAATAGGCTATTCATTCACATGCAAATAAAACTTATTTGCATGTGAATGAAAACTCATTTTCATATGAAAGGTTGTGCACCTAGCCTCGCTTTGATAGAGAGGCTAAAGGCAACTCGGAAATGGCCTATTGAAACGATGTTTTGACCATAAGTGTATATCTTACTTATGGATGAGGACTACTTTCCAAGCTCCATATTATAGCAATAATTCTTTCAGATTTATTGTTTAAATGCATTATGCATTATGCAGACACTCCTTATTAAGCAGATAGTATGTCGTAGGCTGAAGTTCCAAAATTGGTTTTCCGTATGTTTTTCTGTCATGAATGCCTCTATTAGGCAGACACCCTGCACTAAACGGATACCAGATTATTCCCTGAGCCGCGTGTTGGCTTAATTAAGGTTTGATTGTTTAGCATATTAATTAATCTTCTTACATCTGAAACTCATTCGTAACCTTTGTCTCTGTTTTCAGTTTACAAAATATTTAACAGTTATAGTGCGAACGCGAAGCGCTCATATCGCCGGATACTTTAAGGTTACAGTGTACCTTCGGGGGTGTCTCCAGTATAACAGCTCTAGTGTCTTAAGATTACACTTAACATACCTAACCCGGATATTAAATTAAAGCTTATAGAGCTGGCTATCTAAATATGGAAACCATTTGGTAATAAAGTGAATTGTCGAATTTTTTACGACGTCTAAATTCGAACGTCCGCATCAACTTTAAAACGCTATAACTCAAAGCGATTATTGTATTTTGCTAATTGATTTGTTCTCGGGTTTCCGGTCACGAAGCGCTAAAAAAACGTGTCGGCGATTTCCCATATTCAATTGTAGTGAAAAGTAGCAGAATATTTTCGAAAAAGGGAGAAAAAAAAAATGGAATGATCGCACGGAAATGGCTCTTGACGAAACAGTTTTCGGAAATAAGAAATTCGCCGACAGGTTTTTGTTGATTATATGTTAGCCTAGCTTCTGTCCAAATTTGAGGAAAATCGAACAAATTTCCTTTGAGTTGTAGCTCTTTAAAGTGTCCCCAACAAGCTAAAAATTAACTTTGAGAAAACAGCGCTTAAAGAAACATATCGCTTTATAAACAAACTCCGCCCACAAAAGTTATACTGTCATTTCTCCGTCAATTTTCACTATTTTTCGATAATTTTTGTTTTGAATGAAAGTTCATTCTGTAAACTTTATTTTGACGCCAAAAAAAAAAAAATTCGATAAATTTTCGATCTGAAGGTACACTGTACTGGAGACACCCCCGAAGGTACACTGTAACCTTAATAGCCGACGAGGCCGTAGGCCGAGTTGGCTAAAATCCGGGGTGATATTGCTCAAGCTTGAGCACTACATCTGTTTTATAATTCAACACATTGATATCGAATCACAATTTCGAGAAAAAAATTCATCGAGATATACAACCTTTCATTACTGTAAAAGGCTAAAACTATTTTACCTGGTGTCATTTCTTACACAACAATCAGCGAATGCCGAAAATTTTGCCAAGCTAAAATTAGTTCAGCGTACACAATAAGCCATTTTCGTATTTAAAATTACCGCTGAATTCAAACACCAATGACACATTGATACAGGGTTAGACTCGACCTGATGTAAAATATTCACAAATACCGGCAGAAGGTGCGTGAAATTTGAAAAATAAACAATGGACAGAGCTCTGAACAGGTCATCTTCTCGCCTGAATTTGTGAATTTATCACTTCAGATCGAGGCTAACCCTGTAAAAATGCGTCTTCAGTGCTTTCATTCAGCGACCATAGCGAATTCGAAACTGGACTATTTGAGAGTTTCTACGAAGAACTTTCCATTTCCACTTATTGCTTTGCAACATCACATAGTGACATAACTACAAGCTTCCAAAAAAAAGAAAGAATTACGTATGTCTACGTAAAAAACGGAACAGAGTAGTGACTACACGAATTAAAACAAAGTAAAATGGCATAGAATTTCTTAGTGGCAAGTGTTTCGTGCCTTAAAAACAGCCCAAAGCAAATTGGACAAACACACGGCTATCTAAACATAGCGGCGAAAAGTCTGAAAGAACTGCAGTATGTCTCACAAAAAAATCACAGCTAAAGGATACAAGAAACGGTTAAAACATCGTTACCTGTAGTTGATGTGGCTTTTTAGTCTTTTCCATCAGCACCAAATTTTCAAACATCGAACGGTACGAGCTAAGTCGATCGCCGTATTAAAGGGCGATATCGTTTAACTTCAATCATATCCGCTTAAAACAAAGGTCATAAACTTTTCTAAGGAGACATCAAGTCTATATGATATTGCAAAGCCGATTACTAAAGGCATTTTCTTAAAATCGTGCTCCTTCATTCACTGTTTGTCGAGTGGTTGAACTTTGAACCAGCTTTCATTCAGCTTTGCCAAGAAAGTTAACACTACAACCGCGACAACGCGAACATTTCGCGCCTTTTTTGTCCAATTATGTGATCAATAATTTTTCTCTTTTATTTTCTTCTCTTTTTTCTTTCTTTTCCCTTTTTTATGTAATAGTTCAGGAATTTTTTCTCCCAAAACACGAACTTGATTGCAGGCAGCGGTCATTTTCACTTCCTTTAAAATGAAAAATTTACCTCCATCGCTGGATATATATATATACGTCATGTAGACCTAAAGTATATCGAGAGCCTTATGACATATTTGGGCAGTGTATCAATGTGTTGAATTATACTACTACATATATAGATAAACGTTAGAAATGCAAGGCTAGTACAACGGAAATTAATGGCAGGTTTAATGGCCATGGCCAATATTTCGACTAGTAGAACTAGTCTTCTACAGGGCCAGCGTAGGAGTGAAAATAACATACAACGGCTCTTAAAAGACATATATGTTCAATGACATTTATGGAAACTTTGTGGGCTTAACATGTGCCTATACATATTGTTCATGCTAGGTCACTTTCAGCTATTCAGTACCAGTGAAGTTCACGTCGACACCAAGGAGATGGTTTACAAAATGACTCTAACAGGAGATGGCGGACGGAGGTTCTCCTTTGATGGTGTCAAATACATCCACAAGGACCACTTTGGAGAAACAGGCTTGAAAGATACCACAACCTTGTTTGTCAAAATTTTCCAACTTGACAAAAAAGATGACGAGCCTTTAGGAAACGCAACCCTCTACATAACCGCGCTCAACTTTGCAAGGCAACTGGAAACAATGGAGATCATTAATACTCACAGCAAGCTTGAGAAGCTGCGGTGGATGGCACGGTTCGGTGCGTTCTTTTCTAAAACTCTCTGGGATGTGTATGGGCCAGTTTCAAGTGACAATTACTTCAATCCCGACGCACCACCCAGGAAGAAAAGGCCTCTGAAGCTTAATGGGTGCATCCCTCAGGTCTACAGCTGCAAGACTGAGGACAAGGTGAATTTTAAAAACTCCAAATTTCACATCACCTTGCAAAGCTTTCAGAGGCTGAAAATAACTACAGTGTAACCCCGCCGTATGATCACCCCATTAACACGACCACTTTGAAAACTTGTAGTCCTACAGCCCCTTTAATTTGACCAACGACCACCTTTTGGACTTCCAATTATCTACCCTAATGAAGCATTTTGATTGTGAATTTCATTATTCATAGATTGTTTAGCCATTAGAATCTTCCTCTCTGATTAGTATAATTTATATTGGTCTGCAGAAAGTTGGTGTAAATTTAGGGACGTATATTATAATTTGACCCCACCCCGCATTTTTATGGCATTTTTATGGCCAGTTGGTAGGTCAAAGAGAAATTCCCCTGTAAAACAGATCATGCTAAGATTACAATTTTCGGCATTAACCCCCCTCCACAAAAAATGTGTGTGATAAATGTGTGGTGATAAAAGATACGTTTATTCATTCGATCACCACATATGACTTTTTCGACACTGCTGATCCTAGCATGTCATTTATGCACCTAATGTATGGCCTAGTTCACCACGAGTCTCTCGTAGCTCAGTGGTTAGACCATCCGACTGGTGTGTTTCTTCATTTATCACCACACATGACGTTTTCGACATTGCTGATTCTAGCAGAACGCATGCCATATATGAACCTAGTATATGGCCTAGCTCGCCACGAGTCTCTCGTAGCTCAGTGGTTAGAGCATCCGACCGGTGTGTGAACCTAGTATATGGCCTAGCTTGCCACGAGTCTCTCGTAGCTCAGTGGTTAGAGCATCCGACCGGTGTGTGAACCTAGTATATGGCCTAGCTTGCCACGAGTCTCTCGTAGCTCAGTGGTTAGAGCATCCGACCGGTGTGTGAACCTAGTATACGGCCTAGCTTGCCACGAGTCTCTCGTAGCTCAGTGGTTAGAGCATCCGACCGGTGTGTGAACCTAGTATATGGCCTAGCTCGCCACGAGTCTCTCGTAGCTCAGTGGTTAGAGCATCAGACCGGTGTGCGGAAGGTTCCAATCCTGTCGGGGACTCAGATTTTTTTCTTTGTCCCATGCTCGTGACATGATGAACATTACATGCGACCGGTGTACGGAATCATCCGACCGGTGTACGGAATCATCCGACCGGTATACGGAATCATCCGACCGGTGTACGGAATCATCCGACCGGTGTACGGAAGGTCATAGATTTGAATCCTGTCCCACTCTCGTGGCATGATGAACATTACATCTCTCTCATTTCTTTACCGAGCTTAACATTTACCACCTTTCTTCATTTATCAAAAATCTGGTTATACGCGGCACTGGACATAACTTACATTTGAAGACGTTGCACACTACCCCCGTCAACGTTTGCCGATTCCCATAACTTGCGTGCATGTGTTTTAAGAGAAAGTTAAGCTGCAGAAAACGTTTTCGTACTGATGTTGTATATGTTGTATTGGTTGTATCGCAAGTTTACATAAAGTACAAAACTTTAGTCTTGTGTTCCTTCATTCAACGTTAACATTTAACGCCAACCGGTATGTTATGGCTTTGTTGCAGTTTGTGATAGTCTTGACACGCTACGATGGTGGTTCCAAGGGTCCAGTTGTCATGTTTCATGGGGCTGGAGTGAGTAGTGGAATATTCAGCCTGGACACTATTGACACAAATCTTGTGGAATACCTGGTGCAACACAGGTATGTTGTATCAGTTTTAACCTTTCAAAGCTCAACATTCAAGTTCTGTTGACGGTCCTAAACTACTCTGATACGTACTGTACCTTTTATCACCAGGTATGATGTTTGGCTTGTTGACTGGCGCACTTCATGCAATCTTCCCTCAATGGTACACAGGGACTACACACTGGACGATTGTGCAGCCTTTGACTATCCAGCGGCTATCAACAAAGTGATTGAGATCACTATGCAGGTGAGGGAAACTTGACGAAACTAAAGGTGTAAAATGGTGAATCCTAGACTCGCCAAAGATGTCATACCGCGCTCTGTTACATTTCACGAAGGGACCAGTAAAGTAAACAATTTACACCATGGAAACTGTTTGTACGATTTTTAGTCATATAAAGCGTATCAGAGAAAACTCACTTGTTCCCTGAACTCACTCGTTAATTTCTTTTCTGATACTACTCAACTCTTGAATAAACATCGTAGACGCAAATCTCTACTGATACGGCATCGGCATATACTACTCACCCCGGGTCACACCCGAAATGTTGTTTGGAGACGAAATAACGTTTCTCTATTTTCCTGCAGAAAGATGTTCAAGTTGTGGCTCACTGTGCTGGATCATTGGTGTGCTTCGCTTCCCTCCTGTCTGGAGCGCTTGAGGGAAAGGTTAGGAGTGTGGTTGCCAGCCAGGTGGCTGCAAACCCGATTCCATGCACGTTCAATAAGCTGAAAGCGGGACTACGCATTCCAGGAGTAGTGAAGGCTCTCGGCGTCAAAGGAATGACAGTCGACACGGATAATCGTAATTCATGGACCGATTGGTTCTTTGACAAATTTGTCAAAGGAGTTGATTATATGTTCCTGCCTTATGCCGAGCTGTGTCACAACCCTGTTTGTCACAGGTGTGTAGCGAATCCTGTGGAGACAGACCTCAGGATCTCTTATAAGGGTTATCATGCTTAACCGTTTAAACCACAAATTCACTCATAGTTCACATGCATGTATAGTTATTTTATATATATTTACATTTATTTATTCCCCATTGACCAGATGGTTAGATAGAGCGTTGCGTCTGGGTATCTCAAGCTCATGTGTTCGAAACCCGTTCACGCCTAATTATTTCTATTTTATCTGTTTTCAACTGCCTTAGTTTTTAGCATCACCGCGAGGATCACAAATTTCACTTTCGCTTAACCCTCTTGAGTTTCTTTTAGGCTCTTTAATTAAATGGACAGTGTAAATAACGGATGAAATATCGTGTTTTTCATGATTATGGCGAGAAGCTTGCCTTACATGTACAATCTTAAAATAGGAAGAAAAAAAAACAAAAGTGATGAACGCAAAGAAATATGAAATATAAAGACAATTGAAAATAATGACTAAAGAACTCAAAATACACCAGAATGGAAACTTTGATTTCTTGACCGCCTGTCATGAAATCAAAATTGATGAACTGTAATCCACTTCCATCCTGCACTTTTTCACCAAACTACTGCTTCTGTTTTGCTCTATAGAATCCTTAATTTTTAATCCAATTTAGTTATTTTGTATATTTGATGGCATTTGGCGATATAGAATGGAAATTAAGTAAACACAATTTTGTTATTTCGACGGCAAAAAATTGATACGAATATGGGTTTTATCTGAATCAGTGGTCTAACTCTTACAATTTAAGGTCTCTGAGTTCCCATTCCAGTAAAACAAACCTTTACTGCCTTACTATAACAAATGTATTGGAATGCTTTGCAGATTACGACAAATTTAATATTCCAGAACCTCTTCAGAATTTGAACATTGAATTTGCAGGCTAGAAAAGGTGTAAAATACAACCTAAAGCCATGTTAAATATCTACCCTTATAGCATATAGCCTCCATCTGACCATGCATCAGAGATAGTTTAATTTAATATCCTTGAAGATACCAAATAATCGATTAATCATTTCACTACCTTTTGTAAGCTTGTGCAATAGGCTCGGATAGCTTGCGTAATATAATTTTTTTATTCTGCAAAATGACCAAAAATAGTTTTTATTTTCTATGTTACATCGATGGTGTGCAGGATTAGCTTCACTTATGGATTGTTATGGGAACATGAAAATCTTAACCCACTGACACATGATACTCTGCATGAGTTCTTTGGCTACGTAACTTCAGAGTGCAGTTCCCAGTTGGCTTTGACGATGAGAGAGAAGAAGTTGGTTTCGGCTTCAGGAGAAGACATCTATTTGCCTGATGTGGACAAGGAGGACCGACTAGACCGACCAGCTTACAGAGAGCATATAAATCGACTGAATATGCCAATCTGCTTTATTGTCGGTAAGAGACAATTGCGCTAGGTCCAACAACAACGATATAGAGAACAATTCAACACGAAAAGAGAAATTCCCTATAGAGCAGTTTTCAACTGAGTGTCGTAAAACCAAAACCAATGTAATTACTCTGACCAATCACAGCAGTCGTAAACAATCCAATGAACCAATCAGAGCTCGAAGCAATTACATGTCGACGGCGCCAAGCGCGGGAAAACGCATGCGAGCAAATCATGATTGGTTTTGGTTTCACTTCTGATTGGTCGAGAAAGTGGCGCGAGATTTTTTAGCCAATCACAAAGCGTAGCAATGCAAAACCAAAGCAATTGTGTAATTACTTTCGATACTCAATTGAAAACTGCTCTATTTAGCAATCAGTCAGCAAGTGAATCGGTCAGTCGGCCAACCAGCCAGTCATTCAGTCAGTCAGTCAACATTGATTCCTGCAGTTTTGACCTCGCGACGGACAAAACAAATGTGATAAAAAATGTGTGAATTTTCCATTTAAACAGCAGTTTTTCAAAGCAACATTAAGCTCTGGTCACGTTCATAGTTTTTATCTGACAAACCTATTCGAGCGGTAACAATAGAAGAAATAACAGTCAAATTTGGCTCCTCTGCGTCCTGTCATTCAAGGTATAAAACGCACCGAAAACAGGGATTTTTAAAAAACGTTTCCCAAAGTTAGGATTCTCGAAAATGGAGAATCGTCGTTTCGTTAAGTATGGTGATCTCGACTTGCTTGGAGAAACGAGCAAAGGAGGCAGATAGCTCTACTCACATGACTAAGAGCCTGTAAAGTAATCAAAAAACTGGCCAAATATATTCAACTGTTTTTTTTTTTATTTTACTTGTCTCAATCCCTTCTCCTTGCCGTAAGGATCAGTTTTCCGTTTTCACCTATACTATGTAAAGTAATGTCCCGGATGACAGCATGATTACCTTACCGGAAGCTGGATACAGATTAAACGAATTGCGTGACATCAAATTAATTATAAAGTTAAAATGTCCCATGATTTACGCGCGGGCATACTGGTGACATATGCTGTGTGCCTTTTAACTCAATAAAGCAGGGGCGTGACGTAATGCGCGTGCTTTATCCAGTGATATTATGAACCCGGTCTAACTAATCATAGCGCGCCGGTTTTCTTGAGTATTTTATATTATTATTATTATTATTACAGGAGCTTATTACCCCGGAGCCTTCATCTCCCACTTTGACCCTTTGACGCAGCGTATTTACACCTTGGGCTATTTTTGGAAACCAATTTTTCGCGTGAATATGACGTGTTCGGACACACCTCTATCCCGCCCCCAACTTCCGACCAATCGACTGTTTTGTTTACTCCTGTTGATCATTACGCCTTCTTTGAAAAAATGGCGGCCGAAAGAGAGAGCCTCTCCGATAGTAAATCTGAATTTTCCAACGTTAGCGATGAGCTATCTCCATTAGAATCAAGCTTTTCAGAAACCGAATCCGATGGCAATGACAATGAAGTTACGAATGGTTCACAATCTGCTAGAAAAAAGAAAAAACTTACGTAGCCAACCGAGCACGAGTCGCGAACCAAAGAAACAGCTCAAAAGACGAAAGAAAACTACAGAAAAAAGTGCGGCGAAGGGGCTTAGTGCTTATGAAATGGAAGAATTATCATCATGGGTATTTTCTTCTAAAGAAGCTAAGAGGATAGAAAGCACAATACGGCAACGGCTTTTCAATTCGCCAAGATTACAAGCCTTCGAAGAGCGCCTGAAATTCGCTCTACACTTGACAAGTGAAGCACAAAAGGACAATTTTGAACTTTTGATCGTTGGTTTCTGTAGGAGATTCATCACTTTATCAAAAGAGTAGAAAGGAAAGCTGCGTTCTCTGTTGCGTGGATGAACATTTTGGCAAATTTTCAGTCCGTAAAGAGGACGCAAGGAAGAATTATTCTCGAGCGCTGTTTTCCGGTTCCCAACACCTTCTCGCACGAGGAAGTTCATTCTGTGTTCAGCGTTATCCACGACATGGTGTAATAATACACGAACACATTTTCAACAATTATTGTATAAATTTGTATATATTTAAAAGAATCACCACTGACAGAAATTAAGAGAATTTACGCAAGTACACAACAAAATTTCTGCGAATGTGTCGGGCATCTGTTTTGAACAACGAACGTTTGGAAATCGATTTTAGAATTATTGTTGGATCTTTGCTGTTGGAAAATGAATACGCGACCTAAGCTGAAATCATACGTAATAGTCTCCAAACGCAAGACAAAGTAGGCAATGAAACGACTTCCGTTGAGTCGTGTAAGGTCACCGCGCGCAAGTCTTAGTCACGTCCATGGAATAATAAAAATATACTCAAAGGAAATTATCGGATGTGAGCAAAATCCTGGTTTAATTAGCGAGCCTGCAAATACCCGATTTTTTCCTCGGCAAGATTTTGGGCATATCAGGTAGTTTCATACCGATTAATTTCCGATATTTACAACCCTGTTTGTAATTATTATAATAACATATTCTGAAACTGGTCGGAGAATAAAATAGTCAACAAGATTGCTGTGTTACTTCTATACAACAAATTTTATTTCTTTGTTTTATATTGGCATATTGCACTTTCTCTGATTTCTAACTCTGCAGTGATCGGCTTGGTATTTTACAAGCTCACGTTTCCAGTATTTTCGATTGCTATTACAATTTATTTATCAGGATGTATCAACATGTCTTTTTTCGTAAAAATAACAGGTACATAAAAGTACATTCCTTTAGTATATCTTAAATATTTTAGCAATTGGAGTGCAATAAAAACTTAAATTTACAAATGTTCAATCCATGTTAATGTGCCTGTAAAATTGTGAACTGAGTGCACCTCTCTCAGCATCCTTGCACATTCAAGAATGAGAAATTCGAAAGAACTTGCTATTGTTATGACTGACCCACTGTTACTACCAATTAAATGTCTTGGTGGCTATCACTAAGTGCACATATACCTGTTTGTTTAATAAAAATACCTACAGATCTATCATGTCCTATGATAACACCATATCTGTCTTTGGTTAATAACTGGTGCACATGGTCAATCAATTCACTGTACTGAAATGCATCAGTAAATCCATACAATGGGGAAATGGATTAAATGCTGCATTCATTACCTGCAGCACTGACATCTTCAACATCTAGATACACTGCAAAGTCAGCATATAGTTAATCATACAATGCATTTCCTTCGCATATTGCATCAATGAATGAGTAAGAAGATTGAAGATTGTTTATCCTTCGCCGGCTTAACAATCCTTCTTTAAATATGAGGATGCAAGCCCCTAAATATCTTGCAACTTGTTGATGTGATGGCCATAACAGATCTTTAATTAGTGTAGCTATCATAAAGCGTTGCTGGAATGCTTTGAAAAGAAACCCTGACTCTTAACGGCCCTCCTACAACTCGAACTGTTTTAGTAATGTAACCTAATTTTGCTTCCACATTCATTAGCCCGAGCAATAAAGGACATAAGGTATGTGCCTTGGAAAACATACTATGCACATGAGAAATCAAATCTTCAGAACTGACAGAAGATAGTTTGTCTTTAGCTACATCTAGGAATTCATAGATTGGACACTGTAAACGCCAAGAACCATTAGAATAAATCGCAAGTCTTACCGGTTGAAAAGGCCCTGTTCTATCACTGTACGTATGAACTTTAGATGCATGGACGACAAGCGCTAAATCAGGAACGCGATGTTTTCCTTCGTGAAGAAATGGCGAGTTTCGATCAGTCAACGAAATCACTTCACAGATGAAATCCCGAGCTTTTCAACGGTCTACACCAAATGTTCGTCAAGTTCTTTGCGGTCTTTAGAAGATGACTTACCAAGCTCTTTGACCGTACTCTGTTTCTCACCTGGATTTTCTCTGGAATGGCTCTTCACAGACAATTCTTTAGCAGTTAATTGAGCGGGCTTGAGGTCGACATCGAAGCAGTTTCGTCGCTTATCTAGAATCATCGCCCTTCTTTGCAGACTTTTTCCGCTCCTCAAGTTTTGAAGAAGCTGTGTCACCTACTCTTTTCACTTCGAAATTTAAAAATGATACCGGGAGAGGAAACCAAACAAAAAAAGTTTAAACTGAAGCTAAACTTGTTTCGCGAACGCAAAACATTAAAATGGCGCGCACGAACACGACTGACACAACTGAGGTTCTCCGTCCGAGGGTTTGCGTTTCCTATCACGTACGGACGTGAAAACACGTACAAGAAGTAGGAGGAAATAAGCGAAAAGCCTGTGTACCATCAAACATTTAGATACCTCCACAAGTTCTAGTTTTTTTATGGACAGCAAACCTTCCGGCCATTTCCTACTACAGCTTGTACATGTCTTGTTGTGATTTGCACACGTATGAGCAAATAAATACCGCATTGAATCATGGGTAGCTTGCTTGTAAAAATCGGACAAAATAGAAAACGAGGGACTTTAGAACGGTGGAATTGCGCTACAACGTGTTGCTCCCTGTTCGCCTGCTTTCCGCCATTTTTATTTATTTTATTTTTTTGGGTCGAGTGCGGACGTCGCAGGCAACAAGATTTCGCGGGAAAGTATTCTTCCTAAAAATAGCCTAAGGTGTAAATACGCTGCTGCCCTTATCATAAGGAGATGAAGGCTCCGGGGTAATAAGCTCCTGTTATTATTATTATTATTATTATTATTATTATTATTATTATTCTCATTATTGTTATAAACCTGTCAATAGCAAAATAATCCATTATGATTGGTCATCTGTGCGCCTATTTCTTACGTAATTACTCGCCCGATTACACCCTGAATTGTACTCCACTCAGAACAATTACTACTACTACTACTTATTATTATTATTATTATTATTATTATTATTATTATTACTATTAGATTTTATATACTTATATGGAATTAATATTGTAAAACTCACGCAATTTAATTATTGACTGCAATGTATTTTATTCCGGAATACGTCTTATTAAACTGACGCACCCTAATATTTCTACTGTATGTACTTCTTTATAGGAGAGAAAAACAGCTGCTATCTGCCAGAAAGCACTTTTACAACTTTCAACCTTGTGAAAGAAGCACACCCAAGTCAAGAGTACTCTTGGATTCAGATTCCTGAGTATGGTCATCTGGACTGTATTTATGGCAAAGACGCAGTGCATCATGTTTATCCCCAAATTTTGAAGGCTTTGGACGCTCACGCGCATGACCCTGCCCATTTACACGTAATGAGGGCCGTTTTGTCTTTGAAAAGCAATTCAGGTTTGTTAGTCATTTTTCATGCATCTTCGTTGATATAAGACATTGAAATAAGTTATAACATTGTATATAATAACTGAACATATTGTGCGCGTTCTGATTGGTCAATAGTTATTGAATATTATACCGGTAAATGTATAACCACATGGAAAATGTAGTTACTATACAAAAGCAATAGACCACACGTTTCTATTTTTTGTCAGTGCAATAAATCACTTGGATGTTGGAATAATACTCGAAAAGCTTGTAAATCACTCACTTCCGGCTTATGACTTGCAATATTTTCTCGCGTTCTTCCAGCAACATCCCGCGTTGTTTAATTAATCGGCCAATAAACCATAAAGAATGTGTGGTCTATTGCTTTATTAAACGTATACATTTCAAGTTCCAGGCAGGATATAATCACATATATATAGTTTCTCCCACAATTGACTTGTTCACATGGTATGGAGCATCCGTTGTTAGAACAACGCACCGACAACTCGGGGATCTTTGGGTTCAATTCCCGTTGTAGATTTTCTCTAAGTCGTTGTTTTTGTTGCAATTAGGGATTGTTTTAATTCTCTAGGGCGACTGAGGTATTTAACACACGGGTGAGAAGCGTGGACAGAATGTGCGAGTGCTTGTGTGAAGCTCTTTCCACAGAACTAACCGCCATTTTGATTTTATTAAGCTTTTAAACGAGTCTTAAGAAAGCCACAGATGGCCTACGCGGCCGGAGCTAAACCCGTTGTCTGTAGCATGAAGCACCTATAGGGGAATATTGAATACCAAACTTTCATGATCTTTTTTTTCTCTTTGTTATATTACAGTATTAGCCTCTTTGCAGGTCCTCTGCTTTTAAGGTCGGTCATGTTCCTAAATGAATCTAGTCTTTCTTTCAGGAGTCACTGATGAAACTGACGGGCCTGATAGAAGGCTGCACATGGCTCTTCCAGCCGAGCACGAATTGACGTTCCTGGATGTAGATGACGAGCCAACAGACATGAATGTCTTTCCGGATTATTTAGGCGAAGACGATTGTTCTCTGCAGGATCAGACGAGCATCTTGGACGAAATCAATAAACTGACTTCTTCCCATGAGCCAATCCAAATGTGGCCATCAAAGGTCGCGAAAGAACCAAGGTTTGTCATGTTAATTGAAAAAGTCATTTATTTAAAGTTTTAAAACGTCTTATAAGTTTAAACTTAGAAATTCGAAAAAATAATCAGAAATAAAACGATACCAATCGTAAACTTACACGCGTTTTTCTCCGCATGGCGCCGGCTACAAGTTCTTGTCAGCTACATACAAGCATACATACATAAACTTTATTTCGGTTCGGATTTTATAGTAGTAATGTAACAGTGCTAGTATCTAAGAATAACAAAATAAATACAAGAACAAAGTAGAAAAAATTGAAAATTATTGCATAACTATTTAAAAAATATGTTCAGGAGCAAGAAGACAAAAATTGTTGTAATTGGCCAAAGTGATTGTGTTGCGACTTCGCTCTCAGACGACTTCTTACGTTGAAATTTATTTATTTGGGAGTTATTATAACTCCAAAAGGTACTAATTAACTTCTGTAGCAGAATTAAAACCAGAACAAGAACTCGATACAATTGCAACATGACCACCAAAGGCTAATAAGAAAGTTCCAGTCAAAAAAATTAAAGAACCAAGGTTTGTCAGGTTAATTGAAAGTCTGTTACCTTCGCTGTAAAATGACCTATATAAGTTTAAAACTTCTAAGTTTTTGTTCTAAAGAAATTCGAATAGCAGAACATCGCGCCACCCAGCGATTGGCAACAGACCTCCCTCCGACCTCGTTCTCACGGTCTCTCTTCTTGTGGGGATTGAAAGAAGAGCGACGCTGGGAACGCGGTTGACCTCACGCACCCGTTGGGTGCCTTTTATATACAGTCGTTTGATTAAACGTTGTCACTGATCGGTCTTACCCCTACGCGACCAGACCGAAAGGGAGTATGGGTGAATTAAAATGCTTGATTAATTGTTCTCTGTGTATCGCGTTTACAATAGGGAACAAAATTTACGTTTGTCTTCGCGTGCTACGCAAAGACAAGAGTCGCTTCGATATATATTCCGTTAAGGACGTTCCGTATTTTGATAATGTGCAGCTATTGAATGTGAATTGATTTCTCTGCATAATCCTTTTCGGTCTGGTCGCGTAGGGATGAGACCGATTTCAATGACAACGTTTAATCAAAAGACTGTATATAACTGGATTTGTTAAAACATGTCTCTAGAAATTTCAAACTTGTGCGTCTTAACAATTTGACACTTAAGGTGAATGTAAAACGTTTAAAAGTATCTAGTTAGGGCTTAAAATGATATCTTAATTGCTGGCAACTCACGACAAGTTGCTCTCTGCAAAAGTGACAACACTTTGCAATGAAATTAATAACATTTGGAAAGCACACAAATAATGACCTTTTAGTATGTCAAACGATACGGTTCATAGCAAAACGTTCGCCGAAGATAGATCTAGAATTCGCCTTCCTTGAACCCAGAATGGGTTATCTAAGGCACTATTCTTAGTTTAACTAAACACAGAAGAAGCTGTTTTATGCCTTGCACAGAATATACTGAGCAGCTCGATCGACATACCTGTCAGCTGATAAGCAATCATTTGTCAAAACCAACTTGACGAAGCCGGAAAGCACACAATAAAATTCTTTTGCGGCAGTAAAAAACTTCCAGGAAACTACCCATAGCCTTTCCACGTTTCTCACAAGCAAGTTATCATCAAATAACTCGAAAAAACGCACGCTCTTGGCAAACAAACATTTGTCTTCACAGTAATTTTATTCGAGTTCCCGGATGTAAACTGGTGTTTGACAAGGCAACACATAGTCTCTTGCCTTCAAAACAAATATTTATTAAGTCTTTGGCCGGGTCAAAATTCACCAACAATTCGGCTGCCGTTTAATAGATATGACCCGTAGAGGCTACTTTTTGAGGCCAAAGACTTGTTACCGCCAAGAACAAAGCGCACAATATCATCACCTTTTCGTCTCGGCCCGAGATCAAAAGTGTCACCCGTGTAGCCTGAAAACAGACGAAACTGGGTAACATATAGGACGAGGACAGACTGTGCCAATCGCTAGCTTTCGCGGGACTTAATGATGTCCTCGGGAAAACTTTGTTCAAGGCGGCCAAAAGGAAATCTACTGAAAATAACCGACAATGAACCACTGATTTCTAGTGCGCGCTACTTCAAAACGTCATAATAGAGAATCATGGGAAGTAACGACAATCTTTGCACTTGGAGGGGAGGGGAGGGGGGAGGGGGGGGGAGAAGGGGTGTTTCCTGGGTTTAAGCCAGTTTATAAACTACCTGGATTTTTGAAAAGGAGGTCGCCCAAGTAAGCGTTTGTGTATGTTCTTGGCCTTGTTTTTTTGTCGTTCGAAAACAATCTCCAAACCCCCCAATATAAAAACTAAAGACTGTTGCTAGTCTTTTTTTCTGTCGCTCCCTTTTCCTCTTCCCTCTCTTCTCTGTGATTTTCGGGCTGATCGGGGTCATAAAAAGCCTTGTTGGGGCTTGTTGTAGTGAAATTGCTGTAATTTTCGTTAACCACCTTTTCAAAAATTCAGCTATATATATATATATAATTATTTATATATATATATATATATATATATATATATATATATATATATATATATATATATAACTTCATTAGAGTTCAGACTTCAGGAGTAATCATCGTTTTATTGCGACAGCTCTGTTTCGTATGGTCCAAAATTAAAAGGACCACACTCATCAGGCAACTTGAACGAATGACCGGTAAAATGGAATACAGGCAGTAAAATACGAAAATTCAAAAATGGTTGCTAGGTAGCAAATGCGTGCCGTTTGACAAAATAAGATGTAGAAGTGTATCCGGTTTCACCTTTTACAAATCGTCTACACTTCCGGATACACTTCTACATCTTATTTTGTCAAACGGCACGCATTTGCTACCTAGCAACCATTTTTGAATTTTCGTATTTTACTGCCTGTATTCCATTTTACCGGTCATTCGTTCAAGTTGCCTGATGAGTGTGGTCCTTTTAATTTTGGACCATACGAAACAGAGCTGTCGCAATAAAACGATGATTACTCCTGAAGTCTGAACTCTAATGAAGTTATAGTCAATGCTCCTCTATAGTTGAGCGCTCTACGTTATCCATTCTACTCAAGAATTTGTTTATATATATATATATATATATATATATATATATATATATATATATATATATATATATATATATGGAGTGTTTTCACATGACGTTACGGCGGCCATGTTGGTGTCCCAAAACAATAAAACGGCGGCCATATTGGTGTCCCAAGCTAATCCTGTGGGGATTGAACTCTTTTCTAATGCAAACACTTTGTTTTGTTCAAATAAATTACAGTGGAACCCCGATTTAACGAAGCGCAGGGGACCGGAAAAAACAGTTCGTTAGATCGGGGTTTCGTTAAATCGAGAACCCCGATATAACGAATTTGTGGAAAAATGACCAAAAACTTCGTTAGATCGGGGTTTTGGTAATAATTAAAAGTTACCGTTCTGCTTCACTAGTCCGTTGCACGCGGCTTTTGAAAGGTTTTAACACTCAGTCTACACTAAAACCCTCCTTAACAAACGGCTAAATGTAGAATACCCGTCCAAAACATATAGAAGGAGCAAATGGCATTTTTAAAAAACATGAGGTAAGAGTCAGTGCAGGCCTGCCATGCCCATTTTACACGTGATGACATTTTATTCGTTATATCGGGGTAGTTTTTACGTTTGGTCCTCCAGATTTTGTTCGTTATATCGGGGATTACGTTAAATCGGGGTTCGTTAAATCGGGGTTCTTCTCCATACATTTTACTGTGACTCTGGCCGGGCCGAGAACATTTGTACGTTAAATCGGGGACTTCGTTAAATCGGGGTTCCACTGTAGCATAGCTGCAGACCACGTGAGTGAAAACACTCTCTCTCTCTCTCTCTCTCTCTCTCTCTCTCTCTCTCTCTCTCTCTCTCTCTCTCTCTCTCTCTCTCTCTCTCTCTCTCTCTCTCTCTCTCTCTATATATATATATATATATATATATATATATATATATATATATTTGCCTTTTTATTGTTTCCTTGTTTTATTTTGTTGCTTCTTAGGTACAATTTGGGTGATGACGATTCTTCTCTAGACGAAATTGTAAGTCCTGTGCCCCGCGATCGCGACTCGTTGGCGTCGTCATCAAAGAGACCAATGGCTGTGTGTAAAATGGATTGGCGGCCACATACGAAAGTTCCAATCAAACCAAGGTTTGTCAGAGGTTAATTGAAAAAGGTCTATTAGCTTTCGTTTAGCGGTAAAATGGCTTCAAAACTTAGAAATATTTGAATGGCAGAACATTGTCCCACCCATTTTTGATCAAAAGACCTCCCTCATTCCTCGTCTTTTGAGGAAGGGAAAAAGAGAACTTGGAAACTGACGCGGTTATATTTTATTACTTCTTAGTTACAATCCGCAAGTTGAAAATTTTGGGGAAGAAGTCAGTGTCCGGGAAATGATCAATCCTAACCATTCAGAAAAGAATGTAATCATCTGCATGAGTGACCTTCATCTTGACAGCATCTGGTTGAAGAAAGAAAATGGAAGGTTCAAAACCTTTATCCAGGACTTAGCAAAGATCTCAAAGGTAAGGATAAAATATGCCTAGGTAGATGGCATGACGTTTGTAAGAAGTCAACTATTGTGGGCTGAGTATAATTTTCATGTAAGTCATACCAAGCGAAAAGAAATTTTACCCTAATTTCTGTTTGAATATTGCTCACACAGTGGTATAGCACTTATGTCCAGGATTGCAGATAATTAGATGCGTGGCAAATTTTGATATCCAACACGAAGTGTCCCGTTAAGTCTAAGTGTTAACTATCTTTTCTGAAATGTTTGGTAAGCATTAGTGTTAGTGTTGTTTTTAGGTTAGGGTAAATGCACCTGCTTATCTTTACTTAAAGAGCGGAATTTAGGGGACACTTCGTGACGTTTATTGTCTGAATTTTTGAAAACAAGTGATGTTGAAGTTGAGTAGAAGAGCAAAAGGACACTTTGTGACGCTTATTAAATTTGACATGCATCTAATTATCTGCAATCCTGGACATAACTGTGGTATAAAGTAGGTGCAATTACTCCAATAGTGGTGTAAGAGCGGTTTTCAATTGTGAGTTTCGAAAGCAATTTTGTGTCTGTATTGATTTTGTTTTGCTCCGCTTTGTGGTTGGTATTAAAAAAAACTAGCACCCCTTTCTCAGTTAATCAGAAGTAAACCCATACCAATCGTCACTCTCATGCGATTTCCAGCGTATGACACAGGCTACAACTATACTTGCTTCCAGTTATCATTGGTTCATTGGATGGTCTGAGACATGCATAAACTTTATGTCGGTTCGGATTTTAGTGCGTAAGTTGATAGCACTCTACGAGGATCACAAATTTCACTCGATGTAGCAGTGCTAGAATCTCCGAACGACAAAATAAATACAAGAATAAATTATGAAAAACATTGAAAAATACGTTCACGGACAAGAAGACAAAAACTATTTACAGTGGCGGTAGTTCTAATATTGTCGGATAGTAAATGCCACTTCCTCTGTTGTAATTGCATGGTCAAAGTGATTTCGTTGGGACTCAAATTTAAAGCCGCTTTTAACCCTTTATGCCCTAAGAGTGATCAGCATCAAATTTGTCCTTGTAATATTAATGCCTTTTTAATAAAAATGGTCATGAGAATTAAGGACATGATCACACAAGATGAGTTCTCTTGATATCCAAACAATTTCTCCCCACTACTTCTAAAGGACATGATTACACAAAATGAGTTCTCTTGATATCCAAACAATTTCTCCCCACTACTTCTATAAGAAATAAATAGGACTAGAAATGAGAATTTAAATTTTGATATTAGGGCTTAAAGGGTTAAATAACTCCCTTACGTTGTAATTTTGAGAATTGTTATTGTTATAACACCAAAAGGTACCGCTCTAGAAGTTTAAAAAAACTTCTGGAGCAGAATTAAGAGCAGAATCAGAACTCGATACATTGATATTTGTAGCTAACACCAAGCGCGGGAAAACCTCTGCGAGCAAGTCACAATTGGTTTTAGAAATTATATTTCTGTTTGGATGAGAAAGTGGCGCGATCTTTTTCAGTCACAAATCGAAGTAATGTAATTCGACACTTTAATATTGAAAACTAATTTATTAGACGCTAGCTTCTTAATCCCCTCTTACGAATGTCGTATAGCTAGGAAAGATACCGTCAGTAAAGGTCTAAAAGAAACGACCGTCGTTACTTTCTAAGTTTCGTATCACTCCGGACTTCAGCCGTCAGTAATGAGTCGTGGTCTGTAATAGACAATATTCGTATTCTCGGTATTGAACTGGAACTAGCTTACAGTCGAGGCTAATGCGGGGGAATATCATTAAAAATATTTGCATGTGAAAAGATTCCCCCGCACGAGCCTCGACTTCACGCTAGTTCCAGTTCAATACCGTGAATACGAATATTGTCTATTGTTTGTTGTGTTATTATCAGAACTTAATAAGATAGGCTTTATTCTAGCTTTGGATTCTGGGAAAGCACAGATTCCTGGAACTAGACGTTGACCAACCTATTTAGTATTTTACGTGAATAGTGCAAACGATAAGAGAAGACAGCATTCAGTATTAATTAAAAAAAAAATGGAACACTTTCAATTCCGAAACTTTTCGACCATCTTCTGGGGCTTCCCAACAACGCATTGTCCGATGGTCATAGGTATGATCATAACAACAGCCACAGACATTACATCAGATTGACCATCCCAGCTTGTCGAAACGTTTAGTTAATAATATATATACATAGCCCAAGCCTAACAGCGTCGCACTTTGAACAAGCTTAACTAAGGTGAAACTTAACTAAGGTGAAAGGTTGGAAGCACAAGAATTAAGATTGACGAACGGGCTATTTTCAATTTTAGCAATTCTCAAAAACAGTATTACGCGACCGTCTGCACAGTACATTTTTATAGACCGTACAAAAGTTCACAAAAACAACTTTTCTCTGTCTAGAATAACTAGTACCACTAGTTTCCGAATAAAATACAGTTTATGTTTGTCAAAAATTGCCCGAGAAACTGATTTGAAAATCAAAAGTTGAAAAAATACACAAACATATTTGCATAAGGCGATGCGAGTGAAGATAGAGCTGTACAATAAAATCAAAGTCTTGTTTTGTTTACATAAAATCGCTTTTCAATCTATCTAATGAATGAACAAACAAATAAAAATGGACAACACAATCTTCTTTCGAAAAAATTTATTCAAATCTCCATTAGTTTACATTTAAAAGCAAAACGCGTACCATTTAATTATAGCTCATCGAGTTCAAGCTTTCTTCGATGAAATTCAAGAGATCGATACAACTGAATTTAAGCACGTTTTAAGAGCGGATGTCCGTAAATATCGACCGGAGGCGTGCAATAGTAAAAATATCAAAATTCTCAAAAAAATTCACAAAGTAGCCCTAGGTAAACTGTTATCAAAAATATATTTTTTACCTCTGTCCGATAATTGGTTTAGACGTACCGAGGTGATCTTGGTTTCGCACCTCCCGGGCCGGGTTTTACGGGTATGACACCATGCATTAATGAGACCTCATTTTAAAAACTAAAACAATTTTATTGTGATCCACAAATAACTAATCATACAAAGTAGATAATTATACACATTTTAAGCCGTTATTTTCTCAGTTTGAACTAAATTTAAATATTTCGGAGATTTTTCAATATTTACATTATTTTCAGCGATTTCATCCAATGCAATATTGACAAAGTTCAGAGCCCAAAATCATCGACTGGTACATGGCCTACAGTACAGAGTCTTACACCACGTAAAAAAGCATTATTTCATCTTTCAAAATCTGTTTTCAAAACCATGGGCAACTCAAAAGAAAAGTTTTGAGGCCGCAAAATGGAAGTAGTACTTTCGTGAAATTCGAGCTTTATTTTCACGGCAGTCCGATGCTGAAAGCTCGGATAAACACAACCACCGACACAACACACCAACATTTTTAAACAAAACGGTTTAACAATACTTGCTGCCAGACAACAGCACATCTTTAAAAGACTATTTTCAAGAATTTGCTACCATTTTTGAACAGAAATAGAACATTTTGACTGTTTTGTTCAAAATTTTCAACTCGCGAGTGTACATGAGCACGTGAGGTTTGTCAAAAGTCAAGAACTCTTATAAACGTGAAATCAAAAACAAATATGAATGTTTTGCGTTTAAAAACAAGGAGCCCGTTGGGCTTCGAAACTGGCTCGTTTGGTCTCATTTTCCACCCGGTTTTCATTTTAGAGTCCACAATATACAATCTAGAGTCTATTAATATGCACAGTCCAGTCCACATTTACATTCCACAGTCCGCTTTACATTCCGCACTCTGCTTTAAAGAGGCTGCAATTTCAGGTCTATATCTTTTTCTTTGAACTTTGTATTGTTTTTTTCGCTTTAAAATCCTTGAAACCACCTACTACAAGGAATCAGGATTGTTTTAACACAGGCATTTTGGAGAATCGGTGACGGGGTTTCGAATAAATTAACAATATCAACATGATCGATCAAATAGCGTGACATAAATACGAGATGTTCGGAATTTGAACGTGACTCCACGGAGTAATGCTTGAGAACCTGCTGGGACGTGTTTTATTCAACGATGATTTGGTTAGAAAAATTCAACTCGCTTTCCTTTTACCAGAAATAGATTGCATCCGAAAATCACAGAGATTTAATTTTTAACAATTCCGTCGAAATTAGAACGGTAAATATTTGAATTATAGTTGCCGACATCACTGATTACGCCATTTCTGAAAACCGGAAGTAAACTAGGTACGGTGTTGGCCGCAGCAAAATCGATTCCCGGGGCAGGTGACACGACAGAAAAAAAAAAGGGTATTTTAAGAACTGACTCGCCGCAGGGCGGCGAGCCAGTTAATAACTTTGTAACACACAGAACAATATCTATGGGTGTAAGTCATTCGTACCTTGGAGTGTGCTTTCTAGATGCAGAAGAAATCTAGGAGTGCATTAGGGAAGAACACATCTTTGGTGGTTTCAAATTTGAGATTGCGTTACATGTCGCAGAGCGACCGCTTGTCAACGGTTTTAGCGTATTTGGACATTGGTTTTGCAATATTAAATTTACACGCATTACTTTGAGCCACGTGCTTCTATTTCAGTTCAATCTTTTCCTTTACAGCGTACTAGTTCTCGGTCGTGATTAAAAAACTGCACCTTTTAAGGAAGCTGTCTTGTAAATGGCTTCGTGTAACTACTCCGGACTAGTTGGAGGGCATTGTGGATCCAGCGAATTCCCAATGTATTACAATTGGAAACTGTGACAAAGACATCAGGAATCACCTGAAGTCTTATGGTGCTGGCTTTGCTGACTCAACCATTAAAACTGAGGCAGAACTTCTCTTAGCCAGAGCAGGTAAGCGAATTAAAATAGCATTTTTCTGTACACCTGTAACTACGTGTGAACTGGGCTAGTCGTCATTAAAAAATGTTAACTCGATATATTTTGGAAGTGGAGCACGCGACAGTTTTCCGTTTATCCTGCTTTATCCGCAAGTACATGTAATAACGCTTTTTTATCGCTAGACTATATTTTGGTAGAGACAGGTCCCCATCTGTGTAAAAAAAAAAGTGTGAGTATTTCGCACGTGATTTTTACAGCCAAAATTTAGCGCCAGTTCAGGATAAGTGTCGATAAGGCGCATTTCGAGAACGCGCGCGCAAGGAACACGCGTGCGAGTTAGACTTCAACCCACCCCTTCCATCATGCATCCTATTCTTAACCTGCTATATTGTGTATGCGCGTTTATACGTTACAAATTCAACATTGATCAAACGTTATTAGAATAACAGTGGGCATTCAGCTAGCCCTGATTCGACACCCGCAATTTTGTTTCATAACTTTATTGTTTCTTGTTTTCAGGTGTATTCAAAATTAATGAAAGCCATCTTAGCATATCTATTTGCCCAAGGCATCGGGATGCATTTGGCATTAGATGGCGCTGCCAAAAACGATTCTGTGCTGTTTCGTCAAGTTGGGCACCTCATTCGGCGAAGCAAATGAAGGGAGATCGGAGTATTACGTTTGTGCAATCAAGACTAATCTACAAAATGACCTCGACAGTAGTGCCTATCGGTTCTCCTAAGTACACGGGGTATTTAAACGAAACAATCTAATCAACTCCCACTGACTGAGAAATGCATGATTATAGTGTCTTCTTTCTGGAATTAAATCAAAAAAGGGCAGTTAGAAATACCGATGTTCATTATTATATATAGGTTCATTAGTTTCCAGCGTTTTAATGAATATCATTTTGTTTTTTATTGGTTGCAGCCATATGTAGGCGAAATACTCACACTTTTTTTTTACACAGATAGGGACCTGTCTCTACCAAAATATAGTCTAGCGATAAAAAAAACGTAAACAGTCTAAACAACTTCCTCTACAAGGAGAACTCCATAACGGTCTGGAAGTCATATGACATTGGACAGGGAAAGACGGTATCGTGGTCACAATTACAAGGTGTCAAGCATTGTTACTTTTTTCTAATATTATCACTACCATGGTTAACAAAATTTGATAACCAGAAAAAAGATTATCCATTGATAGGCAAATAATTTTACGATTTCTGGCTTTTAACAGTTTCATTGGGAAACGACCTGCAATTTGGAAAATGTTACCTATGACAATATATATAATCACAACAAGGTTATGTTTAAAACAGGGAAACACGAAAGGGACACAAGGTTCATACAAGACTCCCTCTTATAAATAATATGAGATATATCACTTGACTGAATAATAGTTTCGGCGGTAGAGAAGGGGAGGTCAACAGTATTCGCTACCTGCTTTTCACTGCGTTCAGGAGATGGATCCAACTTTCAACAAGAACCAGCGCGAATACTTAGACGACAAGTTTCAGATCGGACAGGAGAGTGGACACAAAGCCCACCCTGAGACGGTGTCACGAAATATGCGCTACGCAAACACTGACATGGCAGCGACGCTTCAAAATGGCCGAGTTCCTAAATGCTCAGCAGATTCAGAGTTACTTCTCGCGTACTGCTGCAAAGCTGAGGCATGCAACAGCTGCTCCGTCGGTGCAAGACCCATCTACAGATGATAACGATATCCAGGCGGCTCAAGAAGAAGAAGCCTATTCGTTGGCCCGTGCAGTTATTTTGGACCAGTGCATCCCATTGTGTACGACAATCTAAACATATGTACCTTGTACACCACCAACAGGCTGACCAAGCTCAGCGTTGCACAGCTGAGGCTAATCTGCAACCACTAAAACATGGACGTGGAGGCAAAGCCATCGAAGAGGAAAGCCCCTTACATAAGTTATCTCGCAGATCTTGTTGGAGCATGCTCTTGCACGAAGGTCTAACAGAACCAAGACATTCACACCAGTCAACGAGGGCTGTGACCGTTTCTAAAATCTTAGCTATTTACGTCTTGTACAGTAAGTCCTCTATTGAGACTCCGAGGGGGTGGGGGGGGGGGGGGGGGGGGGGGACTTATTTATTTCAAGCACGTTTGAGTGGGGGTGAGGGTGGGGAAGGGGTTTGATAGAGAGGGGTGGCATGTTATAAATTTGCGAAAACACTATGTAACCGAGCTTCCTAGACGTGAATAATTTAAAAAAAGGCCATAAACCATACTTTGATTGATGAAGTGTAATTATATTCATTCATACCGTAATTGCCAAGTACCGGTAATATTCCCCCCAAAGCTCGCGAGAACTCATAATACAGTCTGAGGTTTATTGTTTTTGTTGTGAGGGAGAAAGGAGGGGGAGGGGAGGCTTAAAAAAAGAAGGGGGGCTCTTAATGAATTTATTGGGGCGGCTTATTGGAGAAGAGGCATATTTGAGAGGGGGGCTTAATAGAGGATTTATCTGTGCAAAAGTTAGTCGCTTTTCACCACTTCATTTATCGCCTTGTATTTACGTTTGTCTCAGCGTTTCTCCGTTGTTTTCTTTGAACCTAGGCAAGACAATGCAAACAATAAGTAGCGTTGACGTTTTACGTTTGACCAGCTTGTGGTCTAAAACCATTTTATCGTGACATGGAATTAGTTATATTCCCTTTTTTGATTATGCGATTCTTTAATTTGTTTAAGAGTTTCAATGTGTTGACGGTTATGATAAATGCTATTGTGGTGATTCAGATCAGTTGCTCTGATCTCCATTCGGAATATAAAAGCGCGCCCGTAAGCGAAAAACGTACTAGTATCAGTGGTCTGCAGGTGTAATGTACTGTAACGCAATCGCTGGCAGTTGACAGGCGTTGAAGCCGCGGAAGATGTTAGCTGATGTTCTTCGCCACTTTTCCGGAGGATTTCTACAATACCTAGAAAACCTATTCTAAGGTACGAATAACAAACACTGACAGCTATTCTTCTGTGTGTTAAAAAGTAATTTTGGAGCCCAAAACTTTCTAATTGTTTTGATAGTGCTTGACCTTTGAAACTTCACGTGCTCGTGTACACTCGAGAGTTCAAAATTTTGAACAAAACAACCAAAATCTTCTATATTGCTGCTCAAAAACGGTAGCAAATTCTTGAAATAATCTTTTAAACATGTGCTGTTGTCTGCCAGAAAGTATTATTAAACCGTTTTCGTTCAAAAAATGTTGTGTTGTGTTTATCTGAGCTTTTAGCATCGGACTGCCGTGTCAATAGAGCTCGAATTTCACGAAAGTACTACTTCCATTTTGCGGCCTCAAAAATTTTCGTTTGAGTTGCCCATGGTTTTGAAAACAGATTTTGAAAGATGAAATAATGCTTTTTTACGTGGTGTAAGACTCTGTACTGTAGGCCATGTACCAGTCGATGATTTTGGGCTCTGAACTTTGTCAATATTGCATTGGATGAAATCGCTGAAAATAATGTAAATATTGAAAAATCTCCAAAATATTTCAGTTTAGTTCAAACTGAGAAAATAACGGCTTAAAATGTGTATAATTATCTACTTTGTATGATTAGTTATTTGTGGATCACAATAAAATTGTTTTAGTTTTTAAAATGAGGTCTTATTAATGCACGGTGTCATACCCGTAAAACCCGGCCCGGGAGGTGCGAAACCAAGATCACCTCGGTACGTCTAAACCAATTATCGGACAGAGGTAAAAAATATATTTTTGATAACAGTTTACCTAGGGCTACTTTGTGAATTTTTTTGAGAATTTTGATATTTTTACTATTGCACGCCTCCGGTCGATATTTACGGACATCCGCTCTTAAAATCAATTCTCCAAAACTAACAATAACACTAATAAAAAGTCACTCACAGATTGATATCAACATAAATTCTCATCGAAAACTGTAATCTGTTTTACCTTTAAGTCCCTCGCTTGCTTGGAAATTCAAATCTCCGCTTCTGGTTCTGAAATCCGTAGAAAACAAACATCTCCCGCATTGATAAAAACGTAATACATGAAGTTCCTCGAAGCAAGATTTTATCCCTGAAAGCTCGTCTTTTTCCACTAAAGCGGCTTCTGAGTATACCTTAATTAGTATCCCAGTCTTGAGTAGCAAACCGCGAAAAAATGCAGGAAAATAACGACTTTAATTCTCCGCTAGACACAACAAAACAACTAAAGTGTTTACCGAGCTCACGGCTGTGTGGCCGCGCGAAAAAAAAGCCTTGCTTTCAAGATCCCGGATGTTGTTAAAACACGGTGGGCGGGCACACGCGCGCCCGCGAAACATTCCGCCAGCCATGACCATGAAAAATCACGGCACAGGTTCTATGAGTATGGAGCTGCGCAGCCAGGCCTTCGACCTGGCAAGTGCTCCGCTATCAATCACACTTGACACACAAGCTGTCATGCATACGTTTAAGATCATTCCTGGAGCATTTCAAACGATTCCTTTCATTAGTTTTCCAAGAGGCCAATTACAATAGAATTCGTGTTTGAAATCATTTTTTTTCCTCAGACTAACCTTCACACATTGATACTCCTTGGGGATTCTCTGGAGATGTGGTTGGATAGTGTTGATGCAAAACCGAAAGCAATACACGAACGAATCAAAGACTGGCAATCAAACGACACATGCTGCATCCTTTTCGAAAGCGTTCGTAAAATGGCCGACGAAGATGGTGTCAAAGTGTTCTACCTTCGAGGAAATCACGACCATGAGATGGACGCCAAAACGGTCAAAACTCTAATGGGAGGCAACGTGGAGTTCATCGAAGGCTCCCTTATTTATGAAATCAAAAGTGACGATGGGCATACGTACAGGATCCGCTTTGCACACGGTCATGACTGGGATATTTTCAACACGTACTCACTGTCCCATCCGCATGACCCTTTGGGTGGAAGACCGATCGGGTATTACGTTACACGGGCAGCGGCTACAGCAGAATCCCAAGAGAGTGAAACAGAAGAGGTATGCAACTGAATAGTTAACTTAAGTCTGTTAAATATGGTACCGCTATAGAGCGTTTGCAAGTGACATCACGGCGGCCATATTGGTGTCCCAAAACAATGAAATGACTGCCATATTGGTGTCCTCAACGAAACCTATGGGACTTTAGCTCTATTCTTGTTCAAACATTTCCTATTGTTTTAGTCACGTGAGTAAAAACACTCTATTGACCAACGAGGGGTTCAACACTGTACTTATTCATTCATTCCCACGACCTAGCCATGAATTGTGTCAGGTAAGTTTTAAGTCTTTGATTGAAATCCTACCGCTCTTTGACCATTCAAATGAAAACTTTTGAGTATTTTGTTTAGCATATTAATTGTAAATGCTCTTACAATCGAACCTGCCGTAAGCGACCACCTAAAATGTAAGTCGAAATCAAACAAATTCTTCTGGAGATTCTTCAGAAAACAGATGACTATATTGATGTTCCCCAAATACTTTGTGATATTAAACAAATGAAATTGTTATAATTTGCATATTCCATTTATTTCCCGTGTCTGCCACCAATATCATGATTTTATCAAAGCTTTAAAACAATCTGTAACCGGCTACAGATCAGCTTCTGTATTGTTATTGTCTAACCTTTATTATTTTCAATTACATTACTTTTCCCTGCCTCGAATAGCGTTTTTGCTAATTTGCAGGGTAATTGTATTTAAGTTTATATGTCTAATAAAGTTTTGTTTGTTGTTGTTGTTGTTTTGTAAGTGAAGGTGGTCGCTGACGAGCTATCGTTAGACCACTGACGCACTAACACAAACTTTGGCCTTGATAATTATCGCTATCATGCTCAACCTCATCCAATAATTGTTAAGTAATTTCAATGTACAAAGCACCTTTCCGCGCAAAAAGACAACATTGATATAGTTTCTCTTATCATCCAGCTACAGTCGAACCCGACACCCTTAAGCTACTTCCCAAAGTTATGCAAGGTCCATGTGGTTGCTCGCAAGAAGTCAGACCACAGAGGATCTTAACTTTGAATCATATGAACCTGCAGTAATTTGAATGTACAACTGAGCACCAATCAACGCAAAATATTGTATCATATTGAGCCCATGTGGTCGCTTACAAGAGGTCAGACGTGCCAAAGGGTCAAAGGGGTCAAATATGAACCTGTTGTAATACCAATGTACAAACCACATGGATCTTAACTTTGAATCATATGAACCTGTTGTAATATCAATGTACAAACCACAGGGATCTTAACTTTGAATCATATGAACCTGTTGTAATATCAATGTACAAACCACAGGAATCTTAACTTTGAATCATATGAACCTGTTGTAATATCAATGTGCAAACCACATGGATCTTAACTTTGAATCATATGAACCTGTTGTAATATCAATGTACAAACCACAGAGATCTTAACTTTGAATCATATGAACCTGTTGTAATATCAATGTACAAACCACAGAGATCTTAACTTTGAATCATATGAACCTGTTGTAATATCAATGTACAATCCACAGGGTTCTTAAATTTGAATCATATGAACCTGTTGTAATATCAATGTACAAACCATAGGGGTCTTAACTTTGAATTATATGAACCTGCTGTAATATCAATGTACAAACCACAGGGGATCTTAACTTTAAATCATATGAACTGTAGTTATTTCAATGTACAAAGCGCCTATCCGCGCAAAATATTGTGTTGTACAGAGCTCTTAAAGAGGTTTTGGTGATAGGGCCAAAGGTCCGTTTTACTGGAATTGTACCGTAAAGCTGGATTTCCACTGTTGCGTAATTTTTACGTATATTTTACGTGCGTAAACAAGTAGCCGGTTAAAGCTTTACAAGTGGCTCGTTTGAACTTGTCAAATAAAGCAATTTTTTTCTCAAACGATGCGTGACATAAATATGCATTGTGTGAAATTAAAGATAATTGGGTGACGTAATGCGTTAAATTTGGTGACCCTTACGGGACTGCCATGTGCATTGCATGTCAAGAATGTTTTTTTCAAACTCGGGTTTTCGAACGCGTAAGGTTGACCATTCAAATCCTTTCGATAGAAAAACTTTCTTTGCATTGTACAATTCAAAGTGTCAAGCAGAGATGACTGCTATAAAAAACAATATGCTTATCAACACGATCGATAAATATATTTTACTGTTTATTCTTGCTAGAACTCTACAAAAATAATTCTTAATCCTAAACAGTCTCAAGGAATTCGGTCTCAAGTTTTAAATTAAATACGAAAATGTACGGTAAGCTTACATGGCAATTTGACCAATGGTGTGTTCACACTAGAGCAAAACATGTTTAGCGTTGTTTAGCCTGATCACGAATGAAACATATTTCACTGTGAAACGTGTTCACATAATAATAATAATAATGATAATAATAATAATAATGATAATGATAATAATAATTATTATTATTTAAGTGTCAGAGTATTTAGCTTACTAGCTAATTGTGGACACTAAATACGATGATTTAAGATGTTTACTCTGATTGACCTACTTCACGAGGTAGTTTCGACCTAAGGCAGATGGAACATGTTAGCGCAAATGTTGTCTCTTTATCAAACAGTGCATTGCCCTTCGTTCTTGAAGAATATCAGAAGTGAGAATAAACCACAAAATCATACAACAGCACGTTCGAGTTGTTTTATCGGTTCATGTGTAATTATGAAGATTTCATGCGAGCTTATGCCTGCTTCATAAAACATCATTAATTATAGAAACAAGCGTGGAATGTGTTTTAAATTTAACAACTAATGTGAAGAATGAAATTGCGAACATGTTCACGGGAAACTTGTTTCGTTGAAACATGTTTACTATAAACATGTTTCGGTGCTAATGTGAACACAGCATAATATATCGGGAAAAGGATGTTATGGGCATCCATAAGAAACATGAATGCTACATTCTTATGTACTACGTATACGTATAAGAACAGCATAAGAAGCCGGATGTGGCCAATAATTATTGCTAGAGCTTGCACTTAGTCCACATTCCTGTAAATTACATATGTACCTATGATTGTTAATTTCTCTATTACGAAGGCTACCACAGGAAACCTCCAATTCGTTCTTCACATTGAAATAAATTTGGTTCATGACCAGTGATGCAGGTGTGAAGGTTTGAAGATGGGGTTTTGACATTTCCATAACGTCATTTTGCGTCAATATCGGACGTTGGGTAGCATATCCGGTGAATTGTGCTGACTGCACAAAAACCGGATGATTAGCTGACCGCAAGAAAAGGAGAACGTCAAGGGCAAGTCACCCAGGAAAACAATTGATTTTATTTCCCTATTTCCCTCGATTCCGGCCACATTGGGAAGGTCCCCCTTTTTTTCCTACCTCCGATAGAGTTCCCAAACTCCCTGTCTCTCGCAGTTTAGAATTTCCTCTCCATGATCTAACCATGATGTTATAATAAGTCTGAGTTAATTGATAGGTTTTTTAATTGGTTCGAACTGTCAGGTTATTATGAAGATCACAGCTGGCTTCCTCGGAAAGATCCCCTGGGCCACTGTCAAGTCTACGATCATGAACACGTTATCATGGCCCCGCGTACAGAAATGGTTTACAACGCACCTCCTTCAAAGAGCTTTGGGCAGAAACATTTCAGAAGATGAGTACATTCTTTTGGATGACGGAAAGTGGATTAAGATGGCGAATGTGGTGAAGTATCCTTACTTCAAGCGTGCCATTGAAAAGGTAACTTTTTACATATTATATTCTTTGCAAGTGTTGAAAGCAAACATAACAGGTTTTAGATTGAGATTATCACCTAATATACAGTGACAATTATACTTAAATATCAACACCCTAACCTAACCTAATTTTTTCAAGATGGAATCTATTTCCACCATCTTTTTTATTTATTATAGTTTCAGGGCACTAGTAGAGTGATTTTAAGGGAGGTGGTCACTCCAAAGTACACCCTTTCTTCCTTTCCATCCATCCATCCATCCATCCATCCATCCATCCACCCATCCATCCTTTTGTACCCACCGCTAATTTGATTAACATCTATAGCTCAATTGTTGAGCCGTATTTTGATTATTGTAGTATTGTGTGGGACAACATTAGCGAGCACCTCACCAGTAGGTTGCAAAAACTACAAAATCGTGCTGCACGGGTTATATCCGGTGCCGAGTTCAGGACTTCAATAGATGTATTATTAAGTAGCTTAGGTTGGACTACAATCGTTTGCAAAATACCTTCGACCACCCTATATTTTAATTGACTTTTTAACAATTTTCAGTCTACATTGCTGATGTTCACTTCCCCCGGGCCCCCAATAACAATGTTGGATCTAAACTTTGGAACCCAAATCAATCTTCATGCGGTTGGCAAGCCCCCGGTATCTCCAATCACCACCCAACATTGATATAGGGGGTGGGAAGGGGGGAGGGGGTTAATGCACTACAAAATTAATCAAAATTTAGTCAAGTGGTCGAAGGTTTTTGATAACGATTGTAGCCTTAAAGAAAGAAGAAATAAGCAAAAAGCGCTTATGATGTTTAAAATTATGAAAGGCATGGCACCAGCCTATTTACAGAATATTTTTACGAATAACATCGGGCGTTCGACTTATAATCTAAGGACTTCTAGTTACAATCTAGCTTTACCGGTAGCTAAAACTGATTACTACCGAAAAAGCTTTGCATACACCGGAGCGAAAGTTTGGAATTTATTACCAGAAGAGATAAAATCTGAAAAGTCCGCGAGTGCATTCAAAAACAAACTAGCATCTCTCAATCTCCCTATTGAATTTTAGTATTTTTCCGAATTATTGCTCTGTTTTAACCGAAATACTTATTTTATTCATAGTTGATATACTGATGTAAAATATTGTAATTAGTATATGTAGTTATATATTTTCACGGCTTTTGTGAAAAACAAAAGTGCAATTATTTGTAATTTTTGACAAAGTCACCGTGGGTAAATAAAGTTTTTCTATTCTATTCTATTCTATCTATCCATCCATCCATCCACCCATCCACCCATCCATCCATCCTTCCTTCCTTCCTTCCTTCCTTCCTTCCTTCCTTCCTTCCTTCCTTCCTTCCTTCCTTCCTTCCTTCCTTCCTTCCTTCCTTCCTTCCTTCCTTCCTTCCTTCCTTCCTTCCTTCCTTCCTTCCTCCTTCCTTCTTGCCTGCCTGCCTGCCTGCCTTCCTGCCTTCCTGCCTGCCTGCCTGCCTCCGTCCCTCCCTCCCTCCCTCCCTCCCTCCCTTCCTTCCTTCCTTCCTTCCTTCCTTCCTTCCTTCCTTCCTTCCTTCCTTCCTTCCTTCCTTCCTTCCTTCCTTCCTTCCTTCCTTCTTTCTTTCTTTCTTTCTTTCTTTCTTTCTTTCTTTCTTTCTTTCTTTCTTTCTTTCTTTCTTTCTTTCTTTCTTTCTTTCTTTCTTCCTTTTTTTTATTTTTTCCACCAATATAAGGTATCAAAATATAAAGTAATCTACAATACTACTTATGCTCATTTACGTGGTTGTGGCAGTGCGCCCCATTATAGACACGTCAAGAAAACATTTACCGACGCTGCAATATTTTTCAAATTGCGTAAATCCCGCAATGCCACATTCTAGAATAAATCCTGTAATTCTACCCAACTGACTTGCGCAAAGTATATTGCAATTCTTCAAAGTCGTTGATTCAGGTAGTTTCTCTTTTTTTACAGTTTGGTCCTGATAAGACTTTCAGTCTGCTCAAGGGCTCATTGGGGAAATTTGATGATTTCCTGTCGCGATGTGAAGAGGATGTTTTCGTCCTGGGACACACCCACCATTGGGTGGAGAACGAAATTAAGAGTACCAAGAACAAGGATTCTATTTTGTATGTTAACACCGGAACCTGGATAGATTCTGCACCCAATGTAAGTATAGTCAGTCCATTTCTGAAACTGCCAAAAGTAGACATCTTAACTGAGAACTTGTCATAAACATAAACTGCCTCGTAGCTTTATTTGTAATTGAATGGTCATTTAGTTATTTTTTTTGCACAGAATCGTTGCGAAGAGCATGATAAACAGCATCTTAGGAACGTAATGCTTATTACAGTAGTTTCGGCATTGGAGTGGTCACACGTTCAGACTTCTCATTCAGGTTCAAAAGTTATATTATTTCTGCTTTCTAACTTTACATTTTAGGATTTTATACACAGGCTCGAAATTAGAATCTTGCAAAATAACAATAATTGCCAAAATACAGCTTCCATCATACACATATATAACAAAAATTGTAAAATTTACCTTTTAACGATTTTCCAGCCCGCATGCGCCCCTGTCCTTGTGATTGGACAACTTCAGAAAGTCCACGAATGATTCTTTACGAAAAGTATCCTCCCAGATCTCGCTAAATATCCCTTGGATCGCATGTCTTGTTCTTGTTCCTTTTTAGACTTCGAAAAAAGGATCCTAACGGTATGTCACATTCCGAATCCATTAGATCATTGCATTGTATTGCATTGCATTGCATTGCATTGCATTAGATCATTGCATTGCATCGTTGGATTGTATTTTTCTATTAAAACGACCATACTTTTTAATGGTGGCTTTTACTTTTAATTTCTCTTCCAGTTTTCCTTTGCCTACATCGTTTCACCGACGAAGGATAAAGAGGGCACGGTTGAAATCAAGCGACACCACTTAAATCCCAAGGGAACTGATCCGTTTGAAACAGTCAAAATGAAAATGTGGTTACCAAAATAAGACTCGTCCACTGTGCTCTAGTTAATCATTGCAAACATACCTTGTCGTTTCTTTTTTTTTTCAACCAATCAGAGCCAAAACCAAAAGCAATATTTTCACAAAATCTGAAAGACAGTGGAAATTCACCTTTACGCGTGGTTTCCCGCGCTTGAAACGGTTGGGTGTGTGTGTATGTGTGTGTGTGTGTGTGTTTTAAGTTCTGATTGGTCAATTATGTTCTGTTTGCTATGATTGGCTAAATTTCATTTAATACTTTACTTAAATTAGTGCTTTTAGTGTTTTTCAGTTAAGCTTCTATAGTTCGATAAATAGTCGCGACGCTTCTGTCAATCAATGACACACAAATATTTTAATGATATTATAGTTTAGATTAAAATTTCAAGCGTGAAACTTTCATGTTTTTTAGATTTTTTTTGACATGGTTTTTATTGTTCTAAGTTCCAAAAGGCACAGTTACTTATACTGGTATCTTTATCTTGTCCCATTATACTGTTAGATAAATGCCTTATTTTGCTCCGCGAATGGTCAAGTGTAACCACTTATTGTTTATCCGCATACTTCGTGGAGGACGGCTTGTCTATCTGATCAGGAAATCTAAATCAAGAAACCAACTCAAGTTTACATAAGACATAGAAGTAGTTTTCTGGAAGCTTTCCTCGAATTTTGATTGGCTCACGGTAATGTCGCCAGTTACGATGCCTCGGTCGCAGCACAAGCTGAGTTACGTACAGACTGGGAAAAACTGAGAAGTGAGATCGGGCATCAGCAGACTTAATCAGTCGATTGATGACCTCTGTCACCTCCACCCAACCATCCCATAAATGTGAATCACGACAGACCACACTTTTTTTCAAACTATGATGTCCCTTGTAAAAATGACAAGGCCAACGACTTAACGCCACTACCGTACGCGATTATCTCAACTGAGACAATGTATTAAGCACAGTCAACATGATCTTACTTGTAACACCTGGTTGTTGGTGCGGCCGGAATTCGGACTCGTGACCTCTCGAACCAGGTGGCGGATTGGAAAGTCGATCTTCACGAAGTTTGCTGTTAAAAAGTGGTGACCCATTCCCTTCACTCTGTGAAAAAAGTTTCAGAAACGATTTCTGATAAAAGCTCGTAACTGTGTGGATGTATCAACTAATGTAGTTCAGTATAAAGTATAACGCGTACTTTTTTCATTTTTCTTAACCAATTGTGTGGAGTGTTTTTTGCAAAAGCATTTGGCTGTTTTATGATATAGGAAATACGTCATGTACAAATCCTTTCCAAACATCTCGCTACTTTCCATTTACACAGGAAAACCTAACATGTGATTGTAACATTCTACCCGGGGGTTCTTTTCCCGCTCACTTGATTTTTGGCGCGAATTCATGACGACAACACTAATACAACAACGCGTTCACAGGCCAATAAACGCACTTGTGAGGGGAACGTGAGGGGATGGGAAAGTCTGGGGACTAGGAAATTCAGTAAGCGCCCCTGTACGTTTTCCGCCGGGTTGAGTCTAAATACTATAGCTCAGAAGGAGGTCGGACATGTGGGTGCATGTGGGTGGTTTTGGTATTGACTGCAGGGGCTAGCTACAATCACTTGCAAAAATAGTTGAGACACTCTGCCTAAAAACGGCAATTCAACAAATTTAACACTTTAAACATTGAATTCTCCCCCCTCCCTCGTCAATGTTGTCTGAATGTCGGAATTCCATTCAATCCGTAAGCGAAACAACTTTGAAAGGGGGAACGGGGAGTAGAAGGAAACCAAGTTGTTTATTAACTTTTTGAAATTCTTAACCTTTTTTCAAGGAAAACTCGCTTTTTGGGGAGACTGTTCCAACCATTTTGCAACTGGTTGTAGCGACAGCCACTTTAGTACTGACATAATGTTTCCCTGTCTGTCTGTCATTGCACTGCAATGATCAGCCTTACCGGTTTTCCTCAAACCTTTTGCGTTTCGTGTTTGCATGGCCGAGAAAAATCTTCATGGTAATGATAGACAACGCTAAATATAAGAGCCAGTGGAAAAGAGAAAAGAAAAGTATTTCGAACAACTGGATGTAATAAGAGACATGTATTTGGAATACTGTACTAATAAAGGGTTTGTGGTTGCATTTTTTGTGGCGTATGGTTAGACTGCCGGGAGAGGGGGAAGGAGGAGGGGGATCTGCACTTTATAACCTACCTATATAACTGTATGTGCTGTCTTAAGACCCGTTTACACATGCGATTCTTGTCGCGCTCTCCAATGCAACTTTTGTCGCAAGTGTAAACTAGCGACGATTTCCTGTGCGATTCGGGTGGGACATTTGTTTTGATTTGCTGTGATTTCCAGAAATCGCGGCCAAGTTGCATCAGGTTTCGAACATGTTCGAAACTTGTGCGACATCGCGCGATAAACCGCGCCCAAATCGCACTGAAATCGCGACCGCTGATTTCCCTTTTTATCTCGTTAATGCGCATGCGCATTAAACGAGATTTCGGAATCAGTACGAAAAAAGGGACAAAAGTTGTTAACAAAGGTTTCTTTGTTAAATTTTGTGGACTTTTGTCCGGGGGTTTCTTCTTTCTTCTTTATAGAAGCTATATTAGGGCATTGAGGATATGGTTGGTTAAACCGGATAGGATTTCAAGAAGGGCGTCACATACTGCCACTAAAATTTCTCTCTCTCTCTCTCTCTCTCTCTCTCTCTCTCTCTCTCTCTCTCTCTCTCTCTCTCTCTCTCTCTCTCTCTCTCTCTCTCTCTCTCTCTCTCTCTCTCTCTCTCTTAATTAATTAATTAATAACAAACGGTTACGTGATATGCCGCATGACGGCAAAATGCGAGACGCTGACAAGTTAAAATTTAATAACAAACGGCGAAGTGCGAGACCATTTAAAAATAACAGACACGATCGTTTCGAAATTTGATCGGACCGTTGTGGCTGCTATAACATTGAAACACAACATCACGTAAGTCCATTTGTAACTTTATTCTATGATCATTCTAAATAAACGCGTGGGTTTCCTATGCACTTAGCCTCTTCCAGGCGTTTAGATTGTGGGGAGCAGCGAAAAGCGGCGCGTGGCGCTATTGGGTCTCCCCTCGTTTTTTCTCTTGCGCCCAATTTTTCTTTCGCGCGCCACAAACTTAACGCCTGGAACAGGCTATGCTACACTGTGCTGACGATCCGCAATAACGGCGAAATACCTATCCGCAGTTGCATTTAAACTTTCGGTTTGGTCTCAATCACGCCATTGTTGCGTTACTTTTTCTACGCAGTTGTCAGCCCTTGCTTCTTATAGTACCGTCGAAAGGACCGAGACGGCCTGAATTCGTTTCTTGCTTGTAGCAGGGCGAAAATAAAGAATTTGAAAAAAAAAAAGAATCGTGTATTTCAAACATGTGTACCAAAGCCTCTTGACCAACAAAAAATAAAGGAAAACTATTTTTGGTCGCGAAATCGAGCGGAACGCTTTTAGCGGGACTGCCACTTAACGCTAACAGACCTACCACTAATCGAAAAACGGAAAACAGAGATATTTCAGCCGATCCACATCTGAATAAATTACAAGAAAAATATTAAACATCAAACAACATTTAACAGACCGGACCCTATGGAATATATGAATGATCGATGTTTTAAAATATATTAAAGTGAAGTCGCTTAGCGAGTGACAACCGGAAATCTCGTGAAAAGTTGCTTAAATTTAAGGCAGGAAAGCAGGTAGCTTAGGCGAGTCGGCAATTAATTTTAGTCAATGAGAAGCCAGTTGTGGTCATTTATCAGACAAGGCTGTCAAATTGGAAATAAAAAGTTGCATATTTGTGTCTTGTTGTACTAAATGTGGTCCAACCAAATTGCAAAGAAACTGGAACGGTTGCATCTAAATACGAAGTATTCTCGCCAAATATTGTAAGGTAGTAGGTGCCGGCGCTCTCATTGCGTCAATGGTGGCGCAATTTCTGCGAAAAATAGCTCAAGACGTCTTTAATATGGCTTTGCATGCGTGGGGCCAACGCTGACGGTTTCTTTCGGTGACTATGCCAGGCGTAGTCAATCGATAAACTGATAACAATCAATAACAATCGATATCAATCTTCGATTGATATCGATTTGCGATACCACTCGATAGGAATCGATAAAGAAAAAAAGTTGTGAGTTCGATTGATATCGATTTCCGATGGAAATCGACAAGGATTGGATTATCGATTGTTATCGATTATCATCGATTTTTATCGGAAACTATTTTTGTCAATTTCTACAAGTTAGAGATTGACACAATGTATTTTCTATGGTTTTATTGAGTCATTCAATCGTGGATATGCAATGCAAATGTCAACAAGCTGATACTAAAAGAACAAGAACAATAACAGAAATAATTTGGTATTTTTATCGATGTTAAGGACCCTGTCACAGTGTTCACAGATCAATGGCTTTCCTGCTGATGAGGTGCTGTCTTGCATGCTCAATAAGGTCATGAAGTTGTTCACCCAGAAGTTTGATTGTAGCTTGCCGACATTTCCACCAGGAACCTAAATGAAAGATGAACAAATTACTCACTGACAGTATTAAATGACTATATATTAACTTGTCAACCACCAAAGCTAAAGTAGCATGCCAATTTTCGTTAATATGATCACACCGAAATAGCCTTGCGTCATGCATTAATTAGCACATTTTACCTCTTTCGGCTTTTGTAAAAGCCTGCCTGTGGGGTATTTGGCAGAGCTAATATAATACATGTACATCCTCTAAACTTGTGGTTGACGCCTGTTATGCGTTAATTCATGGCTCAAAACTCGTAGCTCAGTTAGTGGGGCAACAGTCTGCAGAGTAGGAGGTGTCCGGAGGGGTACTTCCATTTAACACTGACAGGGGTGATTATCAGAAATTACGAAAGGAACCCCTTAAAGGAACCTGAAAACTGTTTTGTAGGTGTGGCTCACATTAAGTTTTACCCCTTAAGGCCGATTTACACGGCACACCTTTGTCGCATGCGATTTTTTGTAGCGTGCGCTGCTTGCATCAGGCGAAAATGAAAACAAATGAAAACAAGGGCACTGACACACTTGAGGGGAGAATAAGTAAAAAAATACATTATAAATAAAAAGTTTTTGTTTAGTTTTTTTTTCTGTTAACTGGAAAATGGAATATTAATTACCATCACTCATGGGACTCATTATTTGCCATCTGTAATAGTCATGAACCGTGTGCAGTATCTCCCCTTACCACTCCTAATTTAAAAACTTGTAGTATCACTGTTTCCATGTTGTAGGGCATATAGCTAACGCTAATGTGAATGCTGTTGTTGAACGCTGCTATTGTGCTGTTGTGGTCTGTTCACTCTCGTAGTACTCATAGGGGATGTTAAAGAACCCACACCACTTTTTGCAAAGAGTCGCTATTGCATGGAGGTCCCTCAGAATACCTCATGCCACATCCTCACTAATCCATTTTCATTTGAAAATGCATACTTTCTGATGCGTTTTCGCCTATGCATCCACACTAAAATGCTTTCAAAAACGGTTTCAAAAGTGAAGACTTTTGAAAACACATTGTTTTGAATGCTTGTTTCTACTGTGGAAGGTGAAAATGGAGACTTTGAAAATGGTGAAATAAAAAGCATCACATGCCATCGGTTCCAGGGCGTTGAAACTTTAACACATGTGCAGTCCCAGGTCCCAATCGTTTTAATCCTTTTCAAGCATTTTAGTGTGGACAGGTGAAAACAATACAAAAGCACTACTGTGGATGAAAATATTTTTCTTTGTTTTTGCCAATTAAGATGAAAAGGAGACATTTTAAAATGCATTAGTGTGGACAGGGCCTCAAATTAATACACTCTGATCTATGATTTATTTCAGTCTTACTTTTGTATCCTGTCTGCACTCAGGGCAAGTTATAACATGATCAGATCCTTGTTTCTTCACCACTTTCACCAGGCATTGTTTACAGTAAGTGTGCAGACATGGTAGAACCTTTGGTTCCTTAAACTGTTCCTATTTTTTTGGTGGTATACCCGTCCCGCTGTTAAGAAGGCCAACGGGTTCACATGTTCCTTAATGTACATTGCAGTTCCTTTGTTTGAAGTCACAAGTTCCTTTGTTTGAAGTTATGTGTTCCTTAACCTACATCACGGATCTTTTGTTAACCGAGAGGGACCGAGAGGAGACTTATGCGAATGGTGGACCAAAATGGCGGCAAATTTCGAAGACTTTAAAAAATCATAAGAAATTCACGTTTTGCTGAAATCAAAAACTTTTTTCGCAGATGTTCATTACGTGACGTGTAGATTTAAATCCGAAAATAAAAAAAATTAGGTTATCGGCACTTTAAGGCATGCATGCAGTTTGAGATCGATAACCACATATAAAAACTTAGATATTTTATGCATTGCTACTAAATAACATTAGCAGTGACTAAACTGTTACTTCAAAAAGGCCAAAAGAAACATATAAGTGGAAACCCAAAAATAATGGTTCAGTTTAGTTTCAAGTTATTCTACTAGTGCTCTAGCTAAGAAAAGCGATAAGTGTCTTGGGCTGCAGATGATCAGGATGGAAATGGATTACAACTTGAAAAAAATAATTGGGCTAATTTTTTAAAGTTAATGTCGCCTTGTGTCTGCTAAAAAAAACTCTTGCTTGTATCAGAACACTGAGTTGTATTCATGGCCACAGGACGTCTTAAGCATAAAGCAGTCCATTGCACTTAGTTCGATCAGGTCAACTGGCTATGGTTTGATTGTTCTCTATTTTTCTGTGGTTTTGGCCTTAATTGCTTCTCTAGTCTACGTCATTCAATTGAAGGACAAGTCTCAAGAGCAGCCCATTTAACGCCGATCTTTTAAGTAAATAGCCTATCCATTCCTCAAACAAACAAAAACAAAACAGAGGAAAAAACTGAATCAATTACCATGCTTTTCATATCTTACTGTGCAGTTTGAATTCCACTCTAGAAAGGAACTTTTATCATCAACTAGCTTAACACAAGTAGAATTCAGTCTTGCAATTCAGGATACCACAGAAATCGTGGTTGTGACTGCGGCGAACAAAAACTGCATTAATTTACTAGTCCACTAGCAGAGACCGCAAAATCGGAGTTTCGTTCAACCCACGAGCTAGAAAAGGTTGGACAGCGGATTTTATTAGAACAATGCTTCCTGATTAAGGCTTGGCACGCCTTAAAGTCTAAAAGTGGTATACGATCCGAGATAAATGGATGTTTTTCTACGTCACCAGCTCTCTATCATGAAAACGAGGCCACGAAGTACATGACATTTGTTTTCACCAATGGCGAGCCAAAATCAACAGATATGAGCTAAATACCGTATGTCTGGTAAACATGTGTCACAAAAGTATAATTTGATGATTAAGACGATGTCACGTGACCGATCACGTGACAGGAAAACCCTAAGAAACCGCTGAAAATGTGAGAAATTCTTGTCTTTTTTCATTACTAAGCAAAAAAATTCAATTCCGAACCTTTCTTTTCGCATTTTTTTTAACATTTTATTATCTACAACGTTCTCCCTTCTGTTTTGGAGATATGTTGCTCATTATTTAATGATTGATTAATTTCTGGTCGATTTGATGGCAAAATGAAAACGAGGCTGACGTGAAAATTGTTATATATTTTCGTGGGCTTCTGATATTTTACCCTCTTGTCAGATACCGCACAAAAATCACACAAATAAATAAATGAATGAATGTATCATTTTCAAATAAAGTATCATGTTAGGAATGAAAAATAATGAATAAAAGATCACAAAACAAATAAATAAAGTGAGGAATCAATATATGATGCAAATAAAAATGTTAAGTAAAAAGATCATTTGATTTATTAGAATTACAATGATTACTTAGTGGGGCAAAATGTCCATGCAAAGATATGATATCATTCATATATATTTACGGAGCGTGAAAACTGGTTTCCACTTGGAAAGCGCGGCCTCGTTTCCGCGATGATCCAAATCGAGGCTTTAAAATCCAACATGGCGGCCTCCGTGGAAGGATATCTGCTTCGTTCGTCTCTGTTTTGTCTGTAAGTACATTCTTTATATGTTGATCGTTAAATCATTGCATTGTTTTCTGCTGGGATCAAACAAACTAAAGAAAATGTTTGTTGATTATTTAACTCTATATAAGTTCGCAATCACCATGTTTATTTAATCAGATTTATATTTTCAAAGAAACTACTTAAGAATGCCAGATTTGATTTGATCAGTGCGAAACCAGTCACGGCATGTATTGCTTGTTTTGTCTTTCATTAATTAGCATGTATGAAACTTAAAAATAAAAAATAAAAACTGAGATGCAATGAATTAATCAGTAGTATCTCTTTGATAGCCACCATGTCTAGTCAAGAGAAAACTACAGATGGCTTTGCTCTTCCCCTTCCCCCTGATCCCAAGAAGATAAAACTGACGACCCCTGGGAAATGTATCATTTGTCAGACAGACAAGCCTAACGACAAGCTTAGAAAGGGAAAAGATTTATCGGTTCATACTCTTCTGAAATCAGCAAATCTTCGACGAGATAATGTTTTCGAACGGATTTCTAAAGAAGATCTAAGCAATATTGAAGTCTACTGGCACGCCAACTGCTATTCTACATACACAAGCTCTCATAATATTCATTATGCATCAAAGAGTTGTGCTGATAGTGATCGAGAAGCTGAGGAAAGTGAAAATATAAATGCCAGTGGTAGATTTTCGCGTTCGTTAAAAAATACAACCGATTGGTCCAAGTGTTTCATATGCAAGAAAAGGACCTACAAGAAAGTGCGAGAGCTAGTCACGGTTTCCACTTTTGAAGCATGTGGCAGCATAAAGAAAGCTGCTGAGCATCAAGGGGATGAAGACATGCTTCATATACTACGCAGCATAAATGATGACCTCGTAGCAGCGGATGCAAAATACCACAAAAATTGCTTTTCTTTGTATGTTGCCAAGAATTAGGGAAAATCTCTAGGAACTGACAAAGAATCCTTGTACGAGGTCGCATTTCAAGAATTGGCAGAAGATTTAGCCACCGGCATGAAAAAGGGAAAGGCATACGATATGGCCTCGCTGTTAACAGGCTTTCTTGAAACTCTAAACAAACGAGGAATAGGTTCAGAGAGCTACACAAAACAGCATCTCAAAAATCGTCTACAGAAGCACTTTGGAGATGACATAGTATTCTTCCAGCCATCAAATCGAAGCAAACCTGAGATTGTTTACTCAAGTACTATAAAAGTACAAGATGTTTTGAATGCGTGGGCAGACAACACACCAGCTCTTGAAAACAAAGGCAAAGGTTCAGAGACAGTAACAGCTGACGATATTTTTCGAGTTCCAAGCCATATAAAAAAGGAGATTAAAGAATGTAAAGGTATTTCCACGAGACCGTTGGATGTAAGGGACATTAGTGCAGAACAAATCAAGAAATTAATACCCGGTTGTCTTTACTGGCTGATCAGACTGCTGATTACCTCAGACGAAAGGGACTATCAATTATTGGATGGATCAAGCACTTGCAACAACTTGGCTGCTGAACGGCAATTCATTAGTATTGCACAGGACATTATTCACTGCTCAAGCAATAGTCGCACAAAGCTTCCAAAGCACATAGGTCTGGCCCTATGTGTGCACCATCTCACCTCGTCGCGTCTTCTTGTAACACTTCTCAACAAAATGGGACACTGTTGCAGTTATGACGAAATGCGTGCGACAGATACTAGCATCGCAGCGGAAGTGCTCGCTAAAGCGCAAGAGTTGTACCGACAAACATAGCACCTGGTCCGTTTCTTCAACTAGCGACAGACAACACAGATATCAATGAAGAAACTCTAGATGGCAAAAACACGACCCATGCGACATCCATGGTTGTATTCCAGAGACGGCCGTTTGGACCAGAACCACCCCCAATCCAACTGGCAAATCACAGTGACAGGAGACGATCTCTACAAGGCGGGGGGAGGATCTACGAGCTGCAAGAGTGCTCTGCACTTGGAAGATGACCTCAAGTCACTTTTGGCAATGGGCAGGTTCAACAAGAATGGTTCAAAGAAGAAAATGAGTTATTTGAGTCGGCAAGTCGCGCTGATGAAGTATGGAAAGTTATGAGACTGCATCCCACGAGTCTAACAGAATCACAGCCTTCTGAAGTAATTGGGAGTCAGTCCATTCCTGGATGGAGTGCATTCAATTCAATACTTTACCCAGATTTACCACAGATTAGCATGGTTGGCTACTGTCCCCTAATAGATGGCTCTTCAACGGAGTTCAGTACAGTATACACTGTTCTCAAGCACGCTCAGGCCATCAGTCATACGATGGGTCAAGAAGATACTGTAATAACATTCGATCTAGCTATTTATGTAAAGGCCAAGCAAATACAGTGGAAGTTTCCAGACGAATTTTCCGATGTTGTTATCAGAATGGGAACATTCCACATCGCTTTGAACTTCTTGGCTATTATTGGCAAAAAGTACCTGAACTCGGGACTTGAAGATCTGCTAATCGAATCAGGGGTATATGCGGCTGGGTCGACAACGGCATTAATGAAAGGCAAATCGTACAACAGAGGAGTGCGAGCCCATAAGCTCTGCATGGAAGCCTTCTTTCGATTGATGTGGCCAGAATTTGTGAAGTGGTGTAACAACTCCAGTTCCTGTGAGCAAAGTCTCCACATTAGCGAAGAGGAGCTGCGAGCAAGAATCACCAGTGGTGTTGCTGCTGTAGAGAAACAAGAGAACATACCTCAAATATTCCCCAAGCTAGAAGAAGATCTAAGTGGTTTGCTTTGTGCATACAATTCATTTAAATCAGAGGCTAGAGGCAAGTCTAGGATGTTTGCCTTTTGGGAAGAGTACTGCTCCATGGTGAACATCGTGCTACAGTTGATTAAAGCAGAGAGAACCAGTAACTGGAACCTCCATCTTTCAGCAGTTGCAACGATGACACCACACTTCTTTGCCATGGACAGACCAAATTATTCAAGATGGCTCCCCGTGTACCTTATAGACATGCACCGCTTGGAATCCACACATCCACGTGTACATCAAGAATTCCTTTCAGGAGAACATTCCATCAGTCGCACTGGTCAGCCTTTTTCCCAAGTGTCAACAGACATGGCGCTGGAGCAATCAATAAATGCTGACAGCAAAACAAAAGGAGGAATCATCGGAATCTCGCAAACACCATCGGCAGTAGACAGATGGTTTCTCACCATACACGAACGTGCTTCAGTCACCACTGCAATGAAGGAAGCCTACGGAATGAAAGACAACGACAACACCATACATAAAGAAGCAACAAAAGTGAGGGTAAAGCGAGATGAAGATGATGTTAATAAGCTACTAGCGTGTTTCACATCTGGTCTGATGATCGACCCATTTTCTCTTGAATCAGATGCTGTGGTCAACTTTGCTACAGGAGTTGTTTTACCAGATGATGTTGCCGAAACACTGGTGAACAGCACCAAGAAAGGCCGAAACCAAATGAATAACTTTATAGAGAAAAGAATCAATTCCAACGCAGCTTCTTTCTGGGATTCCATCCCAAATAATAAGGTTAAAACTTTTAGTTCTGTGTCAACGAAAGTTTCTGTGAAAGCAACGAACGAGAAGCTGATTACAGTTAACGCTGATAGGGACCTCTTCGGAAGGCTTCTTGTCGCTGCAAATGCTCGACAGATAAACCTAAAGGAGGTTTTGAGCTACGAACTTTCACCAGTTCCGTGTTCATTGGCGCACCAAGATGGGAGCCTTAGGAAAACAACCAAAAGCGCTTTTTGCTCCATCCTCGAAAAGAATGTCACTGTCCTCCCAAGGCTTCCAGTATCAACAAGTGACACTGTTTATATCATTGACGGGATGGCACTAGTGCAGAAGATGAAGTCCGGCGGTGCGAGAACGTCGTTTGGTGAGCTATCGCTGAAGTACTACAGTACGATAACACTGCCCCTTTCACACCCCAATTGCTATGAAGTTCATGTTGTATTCGACCAGTACTGGGAAACCTCTATCAAGAACAATGAGCGCTCAAGACGGGGGGCATCCACTGCCCTTGAAGTAAAGATTAGTAGCAGTGCCACTCCAATTCCAAAACAGTGGGATAAGTATATAAGCAATTGCAAGAACAAGACAAATCTGTGTGAATTCGCATCTACTTCGCTCTGCCAGACAGGACAAGAGAAGCTGCCAGAAAATAAGAAGATTGTCATCGGCGGGGGTTTTAAAGATGGAGAAAGAGCGGTGAGCATCAGCAGAGGTACATGTACAAGCATTTATGGTCTTCAGTCAAACCACGAAGAAGCCGATACTCGACTGTTACTGCACGCAAAGTAAGCAGCAGAGAATGCAACAAGAATAGTCATCCAGTCACCAGACACTGATGTTCTTGTCATATGTACGTCACACTTCAACAGCCTCTCATGTGAAGAGTTGTGGTTTCAAACAGGTGTGAAGGACCGGTTACGATTTATTCCGGTGCATAAAGTGGCTCCAGCACTTGGAGAGCGAATGTGCAACGCACTTCTAGCGTTTCATGCCCTCACAGGGTGTGACTCGAACAGTTCCTTGGCTGGGATCGGAAAAAAGACAAGTTGAAATGTGCTTCAACGCAGTGCTGCCCATCAGGATGCACTGCGGCTTGTGGGTCAGCAGCAAGAGTTAGATGAGAGAACAGCAGCAAAAGTGGAAGCCTATGTTTGCGATCTTTATCCTACATCGAAGAGCAAGGAACGCACAACTGATGAGCTAAGGTAAAATTAAAATAGCAATTTGTTTCAAAGTACTTTAGCAATGAGAAAAACTGATAAAGAATAAAATAATTTTTTTTTTAATTTTTATTTTTTGCATTTTACAAAACCAAGCTTACAAACAAGATATATTACAAGTACAAACAAAATCAACAACAACAAAAAAAAAAAAAAAGAAAGAGAGAGAAATACAATGTTACAACATTTAGATTGAAGTACACCTAGATATAGAGGGGGTAAATAAGAGATTGGATTTTTAATTAGTTTACAGATCAAGATTTATTCGACTTATGAATAGAGTTCAATTCTATATTTGTACATTACTTTTTTTTATAAAATCAGAGATCAGTAATGAATCATTCTGGAGTTTTCTTTTATAAATGTAGTAACGCAAAAACAGTAGAGTGTAATTTAATTTTTTCTGTAATACGTCAGATACAGTAGATAGCCCAAAAAAAATTCCTCAATGTTAAGATTGAATGCAGAATTGTGAGTTGTATTAAACCATTGCAACACCTTCTGAGCGAAAGACACAGTGAACTGACAACTTATAAAGCTGTGATCAATAGAATCCTCTTCTCCACAATAAATACAATCACTATCTTCCTTAATCTTGAACCTGAAAAGTTCCTTCTTGGTCACAATAATTCTATGAATGAATTTAAAATGAAACTCGCGTAATTTGTTTTCTACACACATTCTATGAACTGATTGGAAAATTTCTTTCCAGCATATGTTCTCAGGATTGATCGATTTAATCCACCGTTTAGGTCCGGTTTGTGGATTTGTGCGTAATTTGTTGACAAGCAGCCAGTAAAAGTCCTTTGATTTTGTTTTTAATAAGTTTATATTATTATTTTCATCGAGAGGAAAGCAAGTTAAGTCATCATTCATTATATTTCCATCAGAAAAAGCTATCAGTTCTCTACTTTTTTGTAAAAGATGGTTTGGAATAGCGCTGACAACTTGATAGTACTGAAGAAAGTTGGTCTTTTCCAAACAATATTTATATTTAAATTCATTGAATGGAAGGATATTTCCATCACTATCCAAAAGGTCCACAACCGTCTTAACTCCCTTACTAAACCATTCATGAAAAAAGAAAGGCTTTGCTCCAATTAATATCTCTTTATTATGATAGAGAATCGTATCACGCGAGTCTGTATTATCATATAGGGTTTTCAGTTCATCGAAAAAGAGTAGAATATCCTTATAAAAGCGAGGTAGGTATTCAGTCTTTCACTCGATAGTTGCAAGATAGTAAAAAGTCAAGGCCACCACATTTCTTAAAATAGTAGTCTGGGATTGTCTTCCAATTGAGATGTCCTTTCTTTAAGAGCCTAGGAATCCATGCTAGTCGTAATGCTTTTATCATATTTTCCATATCAATCATACGCAGTCCACCTTTTTCATAATCATGATATAGACTCGTCCTTTTTATCTTATCTTGTTTGTTTTTCCATAAAAATTTAAAAAGGCGACCTTGCACATTTCCTATAAACTCTTTTGGAACATCGATGTTTGAAGCAGAGAATATCAGCGATGACACACCTAGGGCCTTAATGATCAAAACTTTTCCAAACAACGTTAAGTCTCTAGATCTCCACATATCTAAATTTGTTTGAAGTTTTTGGACTTTAAGATCAAAGTTATGCTTGTTATTTCCTTTACTATCGTAAGAAAAGAAAATTCCTAATATTCTCGTCGGGTTATCAACCCATTTTAGACTTAATGGTTTGTCTTTCTGGTTGGCTTATTTGCCTAGCCACATTGCTTTAGTCTTTCCAATGTTTAGTTGTAGCCCTGAAATTTCACCAAAAGATAATAATAAAATAAATAAATAAAAACTTTATTTTTGTGTCAAGATAAAATATAGCAGTTACCCACTAAGTAAGGACACCTATTTAAACTATCTAAATATTTAAACAAGCTAAATTACATTAATAAATGATAAATAAGTAGGATTTTGTATAAAACTCTATAACATAAAATCTTATAAAATATCAATTCAAATATAAAAACAGATCTTATAAGTTGCAACCCATTTTCCACTGATATTAAATCAGAACACAAAAGGTTTATTTCATCCGCAAACTGACTCAGCTTAATTTCATTTCTAAACAAAGAAATACCATGGACCTCATTACTTTGGCGAATTTTGTTAGACATTATTTCTGCTGAGAGAATAAACAAATATGGGGAGAGTGGGCAGCCTTGCCTCACTCCAGTAGAAGGTTTTATCCAGTTAGTTGCGAAACCATTGTTAACTGCTGCACTTTCGATCTCGATAATTGATCTTAACAAACTACGAGATGGAAGAGTTAAAACTACTGACAATAACTACGAAAATGTGTATAAAATATTGTGAAATAGTATAAATACAATTATACGTGTACATACAATCTAAAAAATCAGACTTATGCATTTCTTTGTTATAGGTATATATTGTTTTGCCAGAAGAAACAAAGAAACGAGGTACTTCCTCCTACTTCGGACGCCTTAAGCCAACACATCAAGCGAGCTAATTATCAGGCTTACGTATGGAGAAATGCACTCGAACCGATGCAACAACTACCTCCACCAGAAAGTCATGGCTGGTACAAAGAAGATGGAATGTTAAAACCAGTACTGATGACCAGAGAACCAGCCAGTGCAAAAGATCTATGTGTCGCGCGAATTGTTCTTGTTCCAGTACTGGCCTTCCATGTACAGAGTCCTGTTTCTGCATGGGAGATGAAGAAGCCTGCAAAAATCCTCATCGCATACCGTTGCTTTATAATAGTGACTCTGAAGATAGTGACAACGACTAGACAGTCCTGAAGGAAACAATAGAAAACTATTGAAGACTTTAGAATAGTGCTTTAAACAGTGTAGTGTGCAAAATTTGAGATGCATTGGTGTATTTTAAATTGGTTAAAAGTGATCAAAAGAATGCTATAATATCAATATTTTACACTTCATGATGTTCGTAATATCTCTTCTGAAACTTTAGTCTAACAAAAAGTGCATTTTGGACAGTAACATTTTTCACTTCATGTAGAACTGATGAGAACTACAATCTTAAGGTTACAGTGTTACTTCGGGGGTGTCTCCAGTATAACAGCTCTAGCGTCTTAAGATTACACTTAATATACCTAAACCCAGATATCAAATTAAAGCTTATAGAGCTGGCTATCTAAATATGGAAACCATTTGGTAATAAAATGAATTGTCGAAATGTTTACGACGTCTAAATTCCAACGTCCGAATCAGCTTTAAAACGCTACAACTCAAAGCGATTATTATATTTTGCTAATTTGATTTTTTCTCGGGTTTCCGGACACGAAGCGCTAAAAAAAAAGTGTCGGCGATTTCCCATATTCAATTGCAGTGAAAAGTTACAGAATATTTTCGAAAAGGGGAGAAAAAAAATTGGAATTATCGCACGGAAATGGCTCTTGACAAAAAAGTTTTCAGAATTAAGAAATTCGCCGACAAGTGTTTGTTGATTATATATTAGCCTAGCTTCTGTCCAAATTTAAGGAAAATCGAACAAATTCCCTTTGAGTTGTAGCTCTTTAAAGTGTCCCCAACAAGCGAAAAATTAACTTTGAGAAAACGGCGCTTAAAAAAACATATCGCTTAATAAACAAACTCCGCCCACAAAAGTTATACCGTCATTTCTCCGTCAATTTTCACTATTTTTCGATAATTTTTTTTTTTGGATGAAAGTTCATTCTGTAAACTTTATTTTAACGCCAAAAAAAATTTTCAATAAATTTTCGATCTGAAGGTACACTGTAACCTTAACAAAAACTCATCCCCCTTTTCTGAAATACGTTAGTTAATCGAGGATTCATTGCATTTACTGTATGAAAGCTGTAAAAAATATCAATTTTTTTTACTTCAAGCAGAGAATAAACAACTTAAAGCATTCAGCCTCGTTTTCGTTTTGCCATCAAATCGACCAGAAATTAATCAATCATTAAATAATGAGCAAAATATCTCCAAAACAGAAGGGAGAACGGTGTAGATATAGTCCATGGGCCAAGACCCCCAAAATAGGGTGTTCGGTACCACTCAGGAGGACAAATGCTATCATATATTCTTGGAACCCTTGAACCTTCTAGTTCATTTTGGTGGGTGATAGCAATGTGAAATGAGTAGCTTTCTTGCTGAAATCACGTGATGTTATGACGTCATTTATTTGATTGTGGAGTTAAAACGGCGAACTGAATTCATTGTTTATTGCAATTTAAATTGCTACTGAGTCGCGAAAAGAAGTTAAAAAGGGAAAATAGTTGTAACTGATGAAAATCGAGCTGCTTGTGTATAGTTTGTTGTATACAGGGTTACCATGGCAACATGTTTTTCCCTTTTTAAAGAAGTATTACGTAATAAATGCGTTGTTCTATTTGTCAATTGTCCTGAACGATCTAATCTTTGATTTTTAAGCCTTCAAAATATTATCAAAAAGTGTGTTCAGACTACCTTAAGTGAAACCTTAATCTTCCTCGTCCTCCTCTTCATCAGACAATTCGTCATCGTAATCAAGGACCTCCTCCTCTGCTCGATTATCACAGTCACGAAGCCGGCACATGTCGGTACATTTTAGACCATTAGTGAGACATGTACAGTTTGGTGGCTTACAGGATCTTGCACACGAGCAGGAAAGAAACTCAAGGACAGCAGTTGGAGCTGGTTCACCATTCATCCATTTGATCACCAACTTGCCATCTTCTTGAACCCATCCGTGTCCAATAGGTGAAGGAACTTGTGGGCAGTTTTGCAAACTTCTTCTCCAAATAGCTGCTTGGTAGTTTGCACGTAAAGAGTGCTTTTTTAAACAATCTGCACAGGGAGGTAGTTGATTTGAGTCAAGTTTTCCTTTCTTTGCACAGAATAATCTGTAACGAAGCTCGTTGACATCACTGGTTCCTGGGGTGGAGCTGTACATCATACATGTGAATTCTTGTAACTTTGCGAAAAGTTCATCTGTTAGCTCCCACTGCATGCCAATCTGTTGGAATAGGTTTTGGAACCAGCCAGTGAAGGCATGAAGACCAGGGAGAGATCTACACAGCTCTGACCCAAACATCTGAACCACATTTGAAACGTCGATGTATTTTGATCGAATCTGTTTGCCGCATTTCACATACAATGAGCATGGGATAAAACTCTTGAAAGCCAAGCAGAGAACAAATACATCTGTGTCTTCCGATGTTATTACAACTGCCTGGTATCCTGATGCTGCTGCGTGTGCTGCATGGAGTAATACTCTAGTATCAGCCTCCTCTTGTGTTGATTTAAGGTCTTCCCTTGCTGCTGCTCTTCCTGAAGAGTAGTATGTAAGGAGTCAGTCAAATTACGTTTTCCCTGAAGACCCAAAATAAGCCGCCAAACGCCCGAGTTACCGCCCCACAGGGCTCATTGCATTCGCCCTGTGGGACGGTAACTCGGGCGTTTGGCGGCTTATTTTGGGTCTTCAGGAAAACGTGAATTTGCCTGACTCCTTACATACTACTCCGGGGCATTTATTTTTTAAGCTGTTACAGACCCTAATAAACCGTTATTTGAACAACTGGTGCCGCGTGATTATCAATTGAACAAAGGGGTCCCCTGTGTATCTAAAAACCATATATATATGGCGAGATCCATGAACAACGAGCGTGACGTTTTCGATAATATCTCCCAGCGCGAGCTTATCGCTTGGCTCGACGCTCAAGAAAGAAAACCTTCTTTGAGAGTTCCTCGCAACGAGGACCTCGCTGGATTTGATCCCTTAGATCGAGAGCGTATGGGTGACTTTCGGATGCCTAGTCGGATTGTTGAACTATATGATCGCGGTGAACAGGGTGAACAAGGCAGACCGGGCCGAAGACAGAGAATCATAAACTGGCGCTTTACGCAGGGGCTAACAAGACCTCTTGTACCCCAAATGATGAACAAAATCAAACAATCTGTTCGCAGAAGGCATAAAGTCAAACTTACCTGGGCCTACAAGCTGCGAAACATCGAAACCGGTAAACCTATCGTTTACTATACAAACATCAGCAGTCCTTGGTTTTCTAAACTATCGCAAACAAAACGATGGTTGCAACAACAAGAAGAGCTTCGTCTTCAAGGTGAAAAAATCAACAGGCCTGCTACGAAATGGGTTTTCGAAAGCGCTGTCTTTGTTGAGGCCAAAGCGATTTTAGATAATCAACCTTTACAAATCGGTCTTGGCAGGTTGCCCGACTGGCTTCGTAACAAAAGAGAAGTCATCTCTCTTGACATCTACAACGACGATCTTTGCCTCTTTCGGTGTTTGGCTGTTCATCAAGGTGCCTATATAAATCGGTGTACTCGCAGAGCCAGAGCCTTAGCGCAAAGCTTCTTTGCTCTTCACCGTAGCGGTTGTCCTAATGGCAATGTTGTTACTTTACAAAAGTTTCACTTGCTTGAAAGGCACTTTAGACAAGGGATTGCCGCTTACACTGTTACAGATGACGGCAACTTTGTTTTGAGTTACACACCTTCGCGCTACGACAAAGTCGGCACCCCTACGATGACTATCGGTATCTACAACGCTCATGCCTTCTTGATAACTGACATAAACAAAGTCACAAACAACTACACTTGTGGTGATTGTTTGGCAAGGTTCACAAAAGCCTGTAACCTAGCGCGCCACGCCAAGACGTGCACTCGCGGGCAAACTAATATTGCCTGTCCGGGAAATCAGATCCTTGCTCCTGAGTCAGCTTTTGAAAAGGCGTTTTATCCAGAAGGCAGTTTCGGCATTCGGGCAACTTGCTGGCTAGAGTGTGAGGCTCGACAGCGTGGCATCCACATCCACCACCACAGATGTGGCCATGGAGGCGAGCGCGCCATTTGGCGCTACAAAGTTGATGGCTATCACCCAGAAAGCAAAACCGTGTTTCAGTATCACGGCTGCCACTGGCACGGTTGTCGAGAGTGCTTTCCTACACCTGAACAAAGAAACGAAGTGATCACGACTGACCGTCAAGGCAAGACAATCACAAGGGAGCAAGCGTTCGTAAGAACTGTGCAAATCAATCAGTTCTTCACGACACTTGGCTACAACTTGGTTGAAAGGTGGGAGCACGAGATGCCCCGCCCCTGGTGGCACGATCGCATCCCCCCTAAAAGAAACGAAACGTATCCACACGCTATCGTCTACGACTTCGAAGCCTATCAAGACAAGACCAAGGCAAGTCAGCCGACCAGGGATCTCTCTTACGAAAGCGAGCACGTGCCTATCTCAGTCTCCATTGCAGACACGTTGGAGCCTGAGCCAGAGTACATTTGCTCTAAAGATCCCCAAGAGCTTATCCGACTGTTTTATCAATCTCTGGAGCGCCGGGGCAACGCGATCCGAGATGATATAGCTCAAAAATACATGCCGCCGGATCTTGAGGGGTTAACGGAAGACCAACAAAAACTCATCAAGCAATGGTGTGAACAGGTCCCAGTGGTCGGCTTCAATTCAGGCCGATACGATCTGCACCTTATCAGAAAACACTTTGTTTCTTATCTCGGGCAAGAACACGGCGTCTTTGCAGGGGAGAAACAGAGACAAATCATGTTCATCAACACGCCCTCCTTCAAGTTCCTCGACGTCACAAACTATCTGTCCCCAGGCATCAATTACGACAAATGGGTAAAGACGTATGGGGCGAAACAGACAAAGTCCTGGCTCCCATACGAATGGTTTGACAGCGCTGACAAACTTGACTACAAGGGGCTTCCACCATACTGGTGCTGGTACTCACAACTCCGAAACTCCTTTGTTCTTTCTCCAGAGGAGTACAAACAATGCGAGCAGGTTTTCAAAGAGCGCGGCATGAAGACCTTCGGAGACTGGCTGGAGTATTACAACAACCTCGATGTTACTCCCTTTCTTGAAACCCTCGAGAAAATGAAAGCGTTTTACACCAAGCTCGGGGTTGACATTTTCAAAGACGCTGTTTCGTTGCCTGGGGTTTCGATGCAATACATCCTGAGAGGAACCCTGAGAGGCCGTAACCGACCCCAACTATTCGCCCCAAGTGCCGAAGCCTATGCAATGCTGAAAGAGGCTGTGGTTGGTGGGCCTAGCTTGGTGTTCACACGTAAACACGTGCGTGGCGAAACCCGCATCCGCTCACACAAATACGACCTAGCTCGCATCGTCAAGCGTATTCTAGGCTTCGATGCGAACTCCCTTTACCCTAGCACCATGATGCAGGAAATGCCTTGTGGTAAAGAGAAAGTCGTGCAGTACGAAGATCCAGTAGAGGCCGCAAGAGACTTCTGGATCAAGTTGATTACGAAGCAGTGGTTCGGCTTTGCCGAGGTCGACATCGAAGTCCCTCAGGCCTTATGGGAGCACTTCGAAGAGTTTCCTCCGCTTTTTGTAAACCGCAGCGTGGGCGAAGAGGACGTCCCTCAGCACATGAAGGATTACCTTGCTAAAAGCAACAGAACCCACTTGCCCGGGCAAAAGAAGCTGCTAGGCGTGCTTCAAGCAAAAAAGATTCTGCTTTACGCCCCAGTGCTAGAGTGGCTTTACAACCACGGACTCCACATAACCGCTGTTTACCGCACGATCGACTATACACCCATCAAGATCTTCGACTGGTTCGTCCATGAGGTTGCAAACAACCGAAGGAAAGGCGATGCTGACAAAGAAAAAGCCTTGCTCGCAGAAGTGTTCAAGCTTTTGGGCAACAGCGCTTACGGCAAGTTCATCGAAGCTGTTGAGCGACAGACAAGAGTTGTGTACACCAACGACGAAGACACTGTCGACAAACACCTGCGCTCAGCCTGGTTCGAAGATCTCGAGGAGATCGGGGGATCATACAAGATCGAGTTACGCAAAAACAAGGTCACCATAAACCGGCCTTTTCAAGTCGGCATCGTTGTCTATCAACTTGCTAAGTTGCGCATGCTGCAGTTCTACTACGATTTCCTTGATCACTATCTCGACAGGCGTGACTTCGAGCTTATCCAGATGGACACGGACAGCATGTACTTCGCCCTTTCATACGACACTCTCGAAGAAGCAGTTCGACCAGAACTTCGCACCCAGTTCGAAAGGGAGAAAAAGACCTGGCTCTCCTGGGACCAGTGGAGCAGCAGAGAACCCGGCTTGTTCAAGCTTGAAAAGGAAGGCACTCGAGCCATCGCTCTATGCAGCAAGTGCTATTACGTAGAAGACGAGGAAAGCGGCGAAGCCAAGATGTCCTCCAAGGGGATCAACAAGAATCAGAACGAGCTTAGCTGGGAAAGGTACGAAAGAGCCCTTGAAGGCTACAGGGACATGGCAACAAACAGAGGCTTTCGAATGCACAACGGGGCCATGTACACGTACGAACAGCGCAAGCTAGGTCTCAGTGCCTACTACGACAAGCGCTGGGTGCTGCCAGACGGCATCCACACAGAACCGATCGAGTTTCACAGCCCAGCGGGTGGCAACTGAGTACCCGGCGGCACAACCATCAACTCCTCACGCACAAACCCGCGCTTGGGTCCGTCGTACAGATAATACACGACAGGCGCATCTGGTTTGGTGACAACCTTCTCGATGTTGTAGACCTTCAAAGACCAGATCGGATCAGTTGCCCGTCGACTACCGCCCTCAAGCTCACCGGGGTAATACAGATATCTCACGTGGGCTCCATGAGGGAGCTTCTTTTCGGAGAAGCCCACAGGTCTAGCATATGAGGTTGCGGGCTTGGCCGAGGTTGCCTTCTCTTTGATTGCTTGTGCAGGCTTCTTGCCAGTCAATCTGGTTACTTCATTGTTCAAGGCAGAGATAACATCTGGCAATCTTTTAACCCAAGCGGTCGACCGGCCAGAGGGCAGATTCATTTCAACTGCGTACTGGTAACCAAATAATCGTTCAGCCAGGGTTCTGTTGAATCTTTCAACAATCCCTTGGTCTCTGTGGATATCAACGCGTCCACGACGAATGGTTGTTTTATGGGCCCCAGTCTCTTTAGTCACAGCTCCCATAAACTCTGTTCCCGGATCGACTTGCAACAGTTGTGGCCATTTCAAAGGCCCGCGCCTGTAAATACGTATAAGCGCCTTCGAAACTTCATCAGACTCTTTCGAAGTCAAGGGCTCTGCTGCTTTGTAACGGCTAGCCACATCAACAATTGTCAAAGCATATGTGTAAATTTTCCTCCCATGTGGCAGTTTGTCGTGTGGCAAAAACAGTAGATCCGCTTGATGCACTGCATTAGGAGTCTGGACATCAAACTTAGGCCGAGGTATATGGCGTGGTGCAGGGAGGTAAACTTGCCAAAGGGCTTGTTTGACGAGCCATTTCTTTGCCGCCTCTTCAGAGACCTTGGCTGCTGCAGCTAGCTTTTTGACAGCAGCAAGGCCTTTCCAGTAGCCTTTAGGACTGTAATAGATCTTTGAGAGTTTGGCTTCCATAGGGATGGTATATACTTATGTATTGTGTTGCCGATTTTTTTACAGAAGGCGATAGGCCGCATACCCACCTGCAAGAAGGGTGCCTCCAATAAACGCAAGTTCACCAGTCTGCTGTTGTTGGCTAGGTTTATAGAAGTCTGAGAACTGAGGCTCTTTGTAATCTTTGATTTGTTTATCAGGTTGCGATTTATGCATCTGGTTGTACAAGACCAGGGCTTGATCGGTGGTTTGAAAGTTTTGGCTTGCTTGGTGTTTTATTCGATCATTGGCTGCAATCCAGTCGAGGAGCTTAGTGCGGTCCTTCTGGTATTTGGCGTAAGCCCCTTGGTATTGTTCCAGAGCTTTGTCATGCCGGATTTTCTCAGCCATTGCTGCCTTTCCATTATCACCAGATAGATACTTCGCGAGATAATTGCCGCCAGTGAAAGCTGCAGCATTCAAAACAGCGCCAAGGGCCATTATTGCAATGCTGGCCATTGTGGTTGTGTGTATACATATGGTTTTACATGTTGTCTGGGAGGATTTTCTGGTCCTCGAGATATTTCTTCAGCGCGATGCTGCCAGCCATGACGGCTGTGAACTTGACATAGTTCATCAAGCTTGCACTGGGGTCGGCAGTGAAGTTTTCTTTGATGGTCTTTTTCCCAATCCAACCAATACCAGCGACAAGGCCAGTTATTGTTGCGGCGTCGAGGATAGACTTCACAAGCTTATTGTCAGCCATTGTGTATATATAAGATTTTAAATTTCAGTCGACTCTTCATTATGCGTTGTCTCGTTGATCATCTGTTGTGTTGCTAATTGCCAAACTGTTTTTAGGGCGACAATGTTGAATTTAAGCGTAACAAAAAGAATGCCTCCGATTGCAGCCCCGTTTACGAAGCCTTGAAAGAGATTTACCATTGTGTATACATATGTGTTTGTTTTTTTATTCCATTTTTTTGATTCCTTGTCTTGGGGGTTGTTCTGGTGGTGGTGTCGATGTGTTTGCTGGTGTTGCTGGTGGTGTATTTGGTTTGTGGCCAAGCTTTTGCATTATGGCTTCGCGTTGGTAATACACACCCATAACAGAGACAATCAACCCTCCAACCCCCAGAATATAAAAGATTGAGTTGCTGTTGGTGTCAGTTGTTATGTCACTTGTTGAGGGTTGGTTTGCAGCACTGGCGTCACTTGTTGAGGGTGCGGGCTTTTGTGCTTCGGCCTTTTTCTTTGCTTCACGGGCCAGGCGGTTGCGCTCTGCTAGCCTTTTGCCAGAAGCAACACGGCCGGGGTTCTTTTCTGTTGCAGGCTTTGTTTTCGGGACCTCAGAGGTAACGCGTGCAGGTGTTGGAGTTGGCGTTGGAGTTTGAGTTCCTTCAGGGATCGCCTCGAGTGGTGTGGCCATAGTGGGTATATATATGATTTTGAAAATTTTGAAAATTTGGCCAGGTTCCGCCCAGGTTCCGCCCAGGTTCCGCCCAGGTTCCGCCCAGGTTCCGCCCAGGTTCCTTCAAGGTCCCAGCCCAACTTCATCAAAGCCCTCGAGTGGATAACCTTCACTGTCTCTGCTTGGATGTGTGGGTTGTGGTTCCAATTCTATTAAGTCAGGCTTGTGATCAGGCTCTCGTTCAAACTTGACGTGTTTTGTTGTGATGAGAGCAGCATTGGCAAGTGTCAGCCATCGTCCGCATCTCAGGGCAAGACCTCCAGCAAGATTTGACAGCTCCTGGTAGATGATGTAATCATTTTTGAGTTCTTTCTGTAATTCCTTGACATCATCAAGGTCGACCACCATGCCCACTCCTTTGGACAAGAGCATTATGGCTGAATTAACTAGGGATTCTGTTGTCTTGTTGCCGACATAGGCTGTCACGGAGAGCTTTCTCCGTGAATAAGGGAACAGTCACGCTTTAGTAACGCGGGACCCCTCGAGGGATTCCCGGTAACACGTGTAAGCCTAAGCGAAATAAAGTCGCCATGTTGAAATGTTGGAGAATGTTGTTGTCTTCACTCGCCCATCGCGACATGGTAGCAGAGCGAGCGGATTGAAAAAGAACGACAAAACAAGAGACAAAGAAAGTGATAGAGGTTTATTGAAGTCACTTACATCAACATCAGCCGAATTATTTTTTCCTCGAAGCCGTCGACAGCAACATTAGCCTCGAATCAGCCGAATTTATACCTTGAAGCCTTTGAAATCGAAACCTTCGCAGAGATGTCAGTCGACTTGGGCGCGATTAAAAGACTGATCGGTCCAAGAAAAAGACACGTAAGTCTTAACGTGGAAGCAGCAAAAGAAATCAAACAGCGACCTATCGATGGTGATCTGGAACAACTCCTTGACGAAACACGTGAAAAACGAGATCAGTTGCAACTACATTTAGGTGTTTATCAAAACCTCCGTACTCAGCTTGAAGAAACCGCTAAAACCGCAGGTAAAAGGGAGTACGACAAAGTGATGGAAGATTATGATGATTACGCCGACCTTACACTAGAAGCCGAACAACTCGTTGTGGGACTTTCCTCGAGAATGGAAATGATCAAGGATAGAATGGAATTTAAGCTCAGACGAGGCAGTGTGAAAGTAAACATTGAGCTGGAGGAGAAGATGCTGGAAATCGAGCGACAAAAGGCCGAGATTGAACACCGAAAGTTACAAATTGAAGCAGAGAGACTTAACCTGGAAAAAGAAAAACTGAAGAAGAAACTTGAAGTAGAAACCGCGAAACAAGGTACGAAAAGTAACACTGTAAAATTACCGAAGCTCGATTTCAATAAATTTAGTGGGGAGCTACTGAAGTGGCAGGAATTCTGGGATTCATTTGACTCTGCAATACACTCCAATGCCTCACTCAGCCCAGTGGAAAAAATGAATTACCTAAGAGCTAAATTAGAGGGAGAAGCTGCAGAAGTAATTTCAGGGTTAACCTTGACAAATGCTAACTATGAGGAAGCAATCAGACTATTGCAAAAACGCTTTGGTCAAAATGAAATCATCATCAATGCTCATTATACTAGTCTCATGGATCTGCCTGCTTCCTCAAGCCTTACATCAGCCTTACGTACAAGCTATGACTCAATAGAGAAACACCTCAGATCATTACAAGCCCTGGGAGAGGATGTAAACACAAAAATGCTTGTATCCCTTATCATGACGAAACTGCCCAAAGATGTGATAACTCACCTGACTGACCAAAAAGAGGATGACCAAGAATGGACAGTGCAGCTATTGAGAGATAAGTTGCATAGATTCATCACAAACAGGGAAAATGCTGAGCGACAATGTGGCACCAAAGATGACAGTAAACACCCTATCGGAGGCATGTGGCCCACATCTGAGGATAAAGAAGGGAAAACTACCACTGAAGCACTGTTCTCTGTTACCAAGCCTCCCAAAGATCAGAAAGTCAGAAGAAGAGATATCTGTATCTACTGTCAAGGCAAACACTGGAGCGACGAATGTAAAAAGTATGCTACTGTGGCAGCAAGAAAAGAAAAAATAAAGGGACAATGTTTCATTTGCCTTAAACCAGGCCATCATCAGAAGGATTGCAAAACCAATAAAGTGTGTGTTCACTGTCAACAGAAGAATAAACACCACAGAAGTCTCTGCATCAACAAATTCCAAGAGAAACCTGCAGAAGGGGCAAATGTAGTGACTGAAACCATACCCACCGTCACAGGAAATACATTACTAGCCTCGGATGAGCAAGTTCTGATGCAAACGGCTACAGCAGAAGTTGAAAATTTAGAAAAATCAAGAAAACAGACCATCAGATTGCTTTTGGATACAGGTAGTCAAAGAACATACATCACTGAACAGTTAGCAGAAAAACTCCAGTTGCCAATTAAGGGATCTGAGACCCTGACAGTCTACACATTCAGCACATCCAAACCCAGACAGATGCAAACTCCTGTTACCGAACTCAGACTGTTGACGAAAGATGGATCATCCCTTCATTTGAGAGTGAATGTTGTACCAAAGATAACTGGTACTTTGCAAAGAGCATGCTTTGACACAAAGAAAATTGAACACCTTAAGGACATTCCTCTTGCTGACTCAATCCCTACTTCAAAAGAAACTGCTAGTATAGAGCTACTGCTTGGAAATGATTATTACTGTGACATTTTCTCTGGTGATATACCAATGAAACAAGTTATTCCAGGATTAAACCTCATGGCATCCAAGTTGGGATGGATTCTCACAGGCAGAGTTAAGTGTCAAGAAGCTCAATCTGCTCCTTCAGTGTCAATGCTCACATACACATCCAGTCCAGTCAGTGCACATCTTGCTGCTCAGTTTATTGCCCAGAAACTACCAACCGAACAGAAACCACAACTGGAAGATTTCTGGAAACTTGAGACACTTGGAATCAGTGAGCCTGTGAGTGTAAATGATGATGACAAAGCCCTGCAGAAATTTAATGACACTGTCAGATTTGAAGATGGACGTTACCAGGTAACCTGGCCCTGGAAGGAAGAATGTCCTTTGTTACCAACCAATTATGAACTGGCAATGGGAAGGCTGAGATCCCTTGTCAATAGACTTGCGAAAAACCCGGAACATCTGACAAAATATGACGCCGTAATCCAGGACCAGCTACACAAGCGCATTATTGAAATTGTACCTGATGAAGAATCTGCAAACACATTGAAGCACTACATCCCACACCATGAGATTGTGACACCCGAGAAGACCACAACAAAGATACGCATTGTCTTTGATGCTTCAGCCAAAACCAGAAAAGGAAGTCAAAGCCTAAATGAAAGCCTACACCGTGGTCCAATAATACTGGAAGATTTGTGTGGACTCCTGATGAGGTTCAGACTTAACAAAGTGGCACTGATTGCTGACGTCGAAAAAGCATTTCATCAAGTGGGACTTCAACCTGAAGACAGAGATGTAACACGATTTCTCTGGTTAAAAGATGCCACAAAGCCCACCCTAGAAAACAATGTCCAGGTTCTGAGATTCACCCGAGTTCCGTTCGGAATGATATCAAGTCCATTCCTGCTGGCTGCAACAGTCAAGTATCATCTGAACAAAGGAAATACCCCAGTAGCCAAGAACATTTCAGACAACATGTACGTGGACAACATGGTTACAGGAGTTGCCACATCAGAACAAGCAGTCGAATTCTACAAAGAAGCTAAGTCTCTTTTCCAGTCTTCATCGATGAATCTCCGCGAGTGGGCATCAAACTCTAAAGAGTTCCTTCAGAACATCCCAGAAAGTGACCGAACAAGTGGAGACACCTTGAAAACCCTTGGAACCACCTGGAACATGACCAGTGACACAATCTTTGTCAATGGATCTGACACTTCATCCTGTCAAGTCACTTCTAAAAGAGAAGCATTGCAGTCTATCAGCAGAATCTATGATCCATTAGGATTCTTCTCTCCAGCTACACTAAATGGAAAACTGTTCATTCAAGAACTGTGGAAACAGGAATTAGACTGGGATGAAACACTCACTGAATTACAACAGCAAGAGTGGTACAAGCTGTATGATGACCTCAGCCCACTGTCTTCCGTGCCTATACCTAGATACATAGGAGGAGAAGAATACAAACTGTTCTGTTTCACTGATGCTTCAGCCAAGGCATATTCAGCAGCCGTATACCTGTACTCTGCAGTGGGTACAACTGCCAGTGTTAACCTGGTATTCTCTAAAGCTCGTGTTGCCCCAACAAAGCAACTCAGCATTCCAAGACTGGAATTATTAGCTGTTGT